>OX411269.1:5135490-5735490 GCA_948150575.1 Tinea pellionella | reverse complement strand
TGGCTCGGGGAAGACGACGAGGTTATGCCGGACTCCCTGGTACTCCCCAATACCGAGTACACGTCTAAAACCCCCACGGTGTCCCTCTCAACGTCATATTGTGAAGTCACAGGCACGCTTTCGCATTCATCCGCGACCCCACCTCATCGGGAAGAAACACCATTCCAGCCAAGTAAATGAGCGGCAGTCCAACCCCAGGATTATCGCTCTTGGCTCGGGGCGTAGGAGATAACGCTTGCTACTACGCTATCGCCTCCGCCCACGTGATGAAGAGTGGTCTCTCACTCAGGTCTTCTCTGAAAGCAGAGTGACCCCACCTTGCTGGTTTTGGATCCTCAGGGAGGTATGCCGAGACCCTCTGTCCCGCACCCGATGGTAGACCAGCAACTCCAACAGTGACACTGTCACTCACGGTCAAAGGACCGCGAGCCACGGGGTCTTTTGTGAAGATTGCGTTGCTACTGAATTTCAACCACGAATTAATAGTTTAAAAAAAATGCCTACATTGATAAATAAAGCCAAGCCAACATTTTAGTTCTTCACCATCGAAAACAGATTTCGTGGACCCCCTCTTACGAATTGTGAACCCCCTTTTTGTCACGCCAACGTGGACCCCCGTCGAGTCAATGACCATTGAACTAAGGATCAGTGCACACTCCTCTCTCTACATACCACTTTCGCATCGACCACATCCATTACTTCCCTCATGCATGCACGTCGGTTGAGGGTGCTCCTCGTCTGACCCCTTCTCAGCAAGTGACCAGGATGCCCCCTCTCCGACACTGCCATCCACTTCCAAATGACCGAACCACCTTAGCATACTCCTTTCCACTCTTTTAATAATCGTGTAAGTTTGTATTCAACACTTTAACAGTGCAAATGACTACTTTCAGAGTTAACTGTGCCGGGAACATCGACCCTCACAACCACCGCAAACCACTTTGCACGCCATTAACAACCTTAACCCATTCAGCATAGAGCTTGATTTAGTTATGAATTTCTAACCACAAACTACTTTATACAAGCATTGCGCTAATGTAGTCTTTATATGCAAGTGCATAAGATTGTGTATAATTGGAAGTGTGGCTATGAAAGTGTTTAGGTAAGTTAGTGATTATCATATGAATGTGTGACGTCATCATTGCTTTATTTTCCGGAACAGTCGGGATTATTCACGTTTAAACCTTGAATCATATAGATATACTATACTATAGGTGCAAACTTGATACATCTGAAATGAAAAAAACAGCGTAGGTCGCTTCAACGATTTGACAATGTTGCCGTCAAGTCAAATACTAACTGACAGAGAACGTAAAGATGACTGCAGTCATCTTTTCTCTCGCGTCATATTGGGAGCGTTATTGCACATCTAGTTGTATATATCAATGCTTAAATGTATAATGATTTTTTTTGTTTTGAATTAATGAACATTAAAGGAAATTTTAGTACTATTAAAGAATATAAATTTTGAAAAAGATAGTTTGTATACTTTTGGCAACAATATGCATTTAAAGGTGAAAAAGTACGGATAAAAATTTTAACTTCACAGATGTTTTTTATTTTATTAAAATTAAAATGTCTGTAGGTCACCACCTCTATGCCGAATTGTGGAGTCAAATTTACTTTACACACTCGCTTTTTTTTCGTAGCTCGGCACTCAGCCTGATGCTATGCTTGAGTGCGGTCCATAAACGAAAACATTTGCTACCAACTTGAGGAGACGAATCCAGACTTCATCTCCAGATTGGCAATACACACTCCTCTCATTATACCTGGCTACTTGGTCACTTCACGGGTGTTACATTTGAAAGACGGACAGACTAGGCGAATACCCATCATCACTATGCCTGCCATTGAGTTAAGGATTAAGTAAAGACATAACAAATGTGGTATTCTGAACTTAGTCGAATAAAACAGTCCCAGTCCTTGATAATAGAGTTTGTAATACTGCTCTCTGGACCCATCTATGGGAATAAATTTCCTGGAACACCTTACAACAGTATACCTTCTTATAGTGAGTCAACCATACAAATGTATTGTAAAAATTAATACATATTATTATTATTATCAACCGGTACGAGTATTCTTGATAGCGATCGCTTTCGTTTAACATTAGGTACTGTGGCCAAAAAAAAAGGCAGCAAAAATTTACAGATAAATTTCACAGGCAACAGTCACCTCCGCTATGCCGACTTGAGGAGACGAATGTGCGCTATCTAAGGTGCCATAGTGCCATTTTTTACCCCGTTCACTCTACTATATTGGCCTTATACTGTGACAATAGGTCATCTATAGAAATAAATTTCCGGTCAGATAGTAACATCTCCCGGACACAATGTTACTGGATTTTCCCGCTCTTTTTACGCTAAATTCAATAACGTCTTCGCATGTCTTCCTTTCACTTCAGAAAGAGAGTGTAGGAAGCTAGGTAGAGCGAGATAGGAAGTTTCTTCTTCTTTTTTTTTTTTGTTAAATGGCCTCATATGTCATAACAACGACAATTCTGCCAATGTCGAGTAGTAAATTCTTAATGTTTGTGCATCAAATTGCAATGGTGTTTTACAATTTGACGCTTGAGGAGACGAGCATGTACCATCTAGATTGACAGTGCACACTCCTTTCTACTTTCAAACTATGTCCGAAACGCGACAAGGTCACTTCACGGGTGTTACTACCCCAGGACGGCAGACTGGGCTAATAACCACCATCGGTCTGCCTACCACTCTTTAATAGTGCCTATAGTGCCTATACGGTATAGATACCAAAATCTCAGTATAGGCATTTAAAAAAATCGCCTTTACAACAGAAAATAACAGTGACCTTGTCGCGTTACGGGAACAGTTTGGAAGTAGCCAGGTATAGCGAGGGGAGTGGCAATTTAGATGGTGCACATTGATTTCCTGAAGCCGGCATAGCGGAGGCGACTACTGTAGTAGAAGTTGTTTCCGTTCATGAACCACACTCTAGCTTAACAATAAAACAAAAAGAAAATGATTATAACTTGTAAGCACATTTTAGAATCAAAACCGCAAACCACGCCGCGCCGCCCATTTACAAAACACACGAATATAATCTTTACGAGTATGTACAATAAGAACTAAAACAGCTCGTGTTAGGATTAGGAAAGTTAATATAAATAAGGAGCGAATTGCAGCGCTGCATCGCTTCCGTGTTGCGGCGACAAATGATGAATTGTTAAATATTAAGCGCTACCGAGCGCTGTTTTCGTACATTATATACAACTTTATATGACTTTCATAGCGAACTTTCAGCTGTAACCTAGTTACGTTTCAGGATCAATGGAGAGGAGCCGGCATATCGGAGGGGACTGCTATGATATTTGACTAATATTTGTATTTTCACATTTGTAAATCGAACTGATGTCAAACTAGAGTGCGGTCCATGAACGGAAACGACTGCTACTACAGAGAAATCTCTACAGGCAGCAGTCGCCTCCGCTATGCCGGCTTGAGGAGACGAATATGCACCACCTAGATTGACAGTGCACACTCCTCTCGTTATACCTGGCTTCTTTCCGTCATACCGTTAATGTACTCGAGCAAGGATTCTTATTTTCAAGTGAAAAGCAATATTTTGATAAGGAAAAGAAAAATATGTGCTGTAGTAAGCGGCGTGTTTCCTCCACTTCCTATAGCTTACTTCCGTTTAACATTACGTGGTGCTTGCGTTGTCGTAACTCATGAACGCGTACGCCCCCCACACACACGCGAATTTTTTTTAAAGATCTTGTATCGCAGACACTGAGCAGCCAAAGTACACACCGCTCATTTTCGACATCAACGTGATATCTCAAAATCTGATTTTTCTAAAACAATGTTTTTTTTTATTGTAGCTCGGCATGTGACAACACTCCGCCTGATGTAAAGCTAGAGTGCTTAGTTACATTGTAAAGCTCAGTTACATTGGTCACAATTTAGCGAGGATTGAACACGGGTCCCATGTTCAATTCAAGCGCTGTATGTGGCACACATTATTACATACATTTGAGCGCTGAGTGTGCTGAGAGCGCTCGCAGACAAAAGAAGCCAATTTCTGTGACCGTGTAACTGTTAACAACTTACACTACACTAACTCGAACTACATTGTACTATTCAGAATATGTACCAAATATTATTATATTATTATTATTATTATACTAATATATAGCTGCAATACCACTGACTCACTGACTCACTCACTCACTGACATCAATTATTTAGTACTTGCCGGTATAGTGGAGGGTAGCGGTTTTTTGAGTCGTATAGAGGGCGTTCCAATACCGTCGAGAAAAATACGACTTTGACCGGAAGTCGATTCTGGACCGGAAGTGGTAGCGATATCTCGGAAACGGAAAGAGATGAGGCAAAAGTGCCGGAACAAACGTTGTAGGGAATGCCCTCTAATTTCGAAAACGATACTTTTTTTTTCAAAATTGCTCAAAAAAAATTTTTCCTCGATCGTATTTATATCCTTTTCCCGCCGGTACGCCAATATGAAACGGAGCATGGCGGTGGGCGTGGCCTAACAGCATCCGCGTCGATCGCTCGTCGGGGCTCGCGCTCTCTATGTTCCGCCCGTTCAGAGCGCGCAATGAAAATATAACGACGCATTTTCGGGACAAACGATCGAAACGGCTTTACCTCGGTCAGTCGGACGGTGAGCGCGGCCGCGTGAACATCAAATTTGCTCCGCGCGGCAGGCTTTTTTAAAATATCTCAAGAAGTAGATACGTCAGAGTAACCATGTAAAGAACAATTTTGTTCAGTATGACCAGCACTATTTGTTTTTTTATTTTTTCTTTCAATTTTTTTTAAATCGCCGTATCTCAAAAAGTACATACGTTAGCGTCACCGTGTAAAGACCAATATTGTTCAGTATGACCAGCACTACTTTTTTTTTAATTTTGATTTTTTTTTTAATTTTCTAAAATCGCTATTACTCAAAAAGTACATACGTTAACGTAACCGTGTAAAGACCAATATTATTCAGTATGACCAGCACTTTTTTTTTTTTTTTTTTTTAAATTTTTAAAAATCGCCATATCTCAAAAACTACATTCGTTAGCGTAACCGTGTAAAGACTAATTTTGATCAGTGTGACCAGCACTATATTTTTTTTTAATTTTTGTTTTTTTTTTAATTTTCTAAAATCGCTATTACTCAAAAAGTACACACGTTAGCGTAACCGTGTAAAGACCAATATTGTTCAGTATGACCAGCATTAACTTTTTTTAAATTTTAGTTTTTTTTAAATTTTTTAAAATCACCATATCTCGAAAAGTAGATACGTTAGCGTCACCGTGTAAAGACCAATTTTGTTCAGTATGACCAGCACTATTTGTTTTTCTTTTAATTTTTCAAAATCGCCATATCAAAAAGGACATACATTAGCGTAACCGTGTAAAGACCAATTTTGTTCAGAAACGTAAACGCTTTTAGATGGCGAGCTAAATATTTTCAAAACTGCCTAAAATCTATTCGATCTAATACGTTTTACGACAAAAAGGGCCTCCGCGGGCCGCTTGCGCCCGCGGCTTTTACCCAACAGCTAGTACTAATATATAGCTGCAATACCACTGACTCACTGACTCACTCACTCACTGACATCAATTATTTAGTACTTGCCGGAGGGGTGCGGGGGTGAAATTTTCGGGGTGTATAGGGGGTGTCGAAAAAACCTCGAGAAAAATACGACTTTGACCGGAAGTCGATTCTGGACCGGAAGTGATAGCGATATCTCTGAAACGGGGCAAATCGGGGCAGTCACCCCGAAGAGAAAGTTGTAGAGAATATAATTTTATGGCGAAATAAAAAAAAATTTTCAAAATCGGGCAAAAAAAAAATTCCAAATCGGGCCAAAAAAAAACCCATACAATTTTCGGGGTGTTTAGGGGCGATCTATGTGACCTCAGAAAAAATACGACTTTGACCGGAAGTGGATTCTGAGCCGGAAGTGACAGCGATATCTCGGAAACGGGGCGAGTCAGGGCAGTCACCCCGAAGAGAAAGTTGTAGAGAATGTCGTCTTATGGCGAAATCAAAAAAAATTTTCAAAATCGGGCAAAAAAACTAAATTCCCATACAAAACGGTCGGCAAAATTGTCGGCCCTCGATGATACTTCCATCTCGCTCTTTTCCATCAGTCGGTGCATGAGGCGAGAGCGAGGGGTTCGGAGACTAAAGTTTTCATACGGCCGAATTTTCGGGACGAACCATCGAAACGATTATACCTCGGTCAGTCGGACGGAGAGCGCGGACGCGTGAACGTCGAATTTGTTCTGCGCGCCGAGCTTTTTTCGAATATTTTAAATATCTCAAGAAGTAGATACGTCAGAGTAACCATGTAAAGACCAATTTTGTTCAGTATGACCAGCACTATTTTTTTAAATTTTTGTATATGTTTTATTTTTTAAAATCGTCATATCTCGAAAAGTAGATACGTTAGCGTCACCGTGTAAAGACCAATATTGTTCAGTATGACCAATACTACTTTTTTTTAAATTTTTGTTTTTTTTTTTTAAATTTTAAAATCGTCATATCTCAAAAAGTAAATACGTTAGCGTAACCGTGTAAACACCAATTTCGTTCAGTATGACCAGCACTATTTGTTTTTTTATTTTATTTTTGTGTTTATTTAATTTTTTAAAATTGCCATATCTCAAAAACTACATTCGTTAGTGTAACCGTGTAAAGACTAATTTTGTTCGGTGTGACCAGCACTATTTTTTAATTATTGTTTTTTTTTTTAATTTTTTAAAATCGCTATATCTCAGAAACTACATTCGTTAGCGTAACCGTGTAATGACCAATTTTGTTCAGTGTGACCAGCACTATTTTTTTTTTTAAATCGCTATATCTCAAAAAGTACATACGTTAGAGCAACTATGTAAAGACCAATTTTGTTCAGAAAGGTAAACTCTTTTAAATGACTTTAGATGATTTTTTTTCACAACTACCCTAAAATCTATTCGATCTAATGCTCTTTACGACAAAAAGGGCCTCCGCGGGCCGCTTGCGCCCGCGGCCTTTACCCAACAGCTAGTACTAATATATAGCTGCAATACCACTCACTCACTCACTGACATATATTATTTCGCACTTGCCGGTATAGTGGAGGGTAGCGGTTTTTTGAGTCGTATAGAGGGCGTCCCAAAACCGTCGAGAAAAATACGACTTTGACCGGAAGTCGATTCTGGACCGGAAGTGGTAGCGATATCTCGGAAACGGAAAGAGATGAGGCAAAAGTGCCGGAACAAACGTTGTAGGGAATGCCCTCTAATTTCGAAAACGATACTTTTTTTTTCAAAATTGCTCAAAAAAAATTTTTCCTCGATCGTATTTCTATCCTTTTCCCGCCGGTACGCCAATATGAAACGGAGCATGGCGGTGGGCGTGGCCTAACAGCATCCGCGTCGATCGCTCGTCGGGGCTCGCGCTCTCTATGTTCCGCCCGTTCAGAGCGCGCAATGAAAATATAACGACGCATTTTCGGGACGAACGATCGAAACGGCTTTACCTCGGTCAGTCGGACGGTGAGCGCGGCCGCGTGAACATCAAATTTGCTCCGCGCGGCGGGCTTTCTTTTAAATATCTCCAGAAGTAGTTACGTCAGAGTAACTATGTAAAGAACAATTTTGTTCAGTATGACCAGCACTATTTGTTTTTTTATTTTATTTTTTTATTATTTTTTTTTTCAATTTTTTAAAATCGCCGTATCTCAAAAAGTACATACGTTAGCGTCACCGTGTAAAGACCAATATTGTTCAGTATGACCAGCACTACTTTTTTTTTAATTTTGTTTTTTTTTTTAAATTTTCTAAAATCGCTATTACTCAAAAAGTACATACGTTAACGTAACCGTGTAAAGACCAATATTGTTCAGTATGACCAGCACTACTTTTTTTTTTAATTTTTTTTTTTGAATTTTCTCAAATCGCTATTACTCAAAAAGTACATACGTCAACGTAACCGTGTAAAGACCAATATTGTTCAGTATGACCAGCACTATTCTTTTTTTAATTTTTTTTTTCAATCTTTTAAAATCATCATATCTCGAAAAGTAGATACGTTAGCGTCACCGTGTGAAGACCAATATAGTTCAGTATGACCAGCACTACTTTTTTTTTTAATTTTTGTTTTTTTTTAATTTTCTAAAATCGCTATTACTCAAAAAGTACATACGTTAGCGTCACCGTGTAAAGACCAATATTGTTCAGTATGACCAGCACTACTTTTTTATTTTATTTTTTTTTATTTTCTAAAATCGCTATTTCTCAAAAAGTACATAGGTTAGCGTAACCGTGTAAAGGTCAATTTTGTTCAGAAACTTAAACGCCTTTAGATGGCGAGCTAAATATTTTCAAAACTGCCCTAAAATCTATTCGATCTAATACGTTTTACGACAAAAAGGGCCTCCGCGGGCCGCTTGCGCCCGCGGCTTTTACCCAACAGCTAGTTATACTAATATATAGCTGCAATACCACTCACTCACTCACTCACTCACTGATCTATTGACATCAATTATTTAGTACTTGCCGTTATAGTGGAGGGTAGCGGTTTTTTGAGTCGTATAGAGGACGTCCCAAAACCGTCGAGAAAAATACGACTTTGACCGGAAGTCGATTCTGGACCGGAAGTGGTAGCGATATCTCGGAAACGGGGCGAGTCGGGGCAGTCACCCCGAAGAGAAAGTTGTAGAGAATGTCGTCTTATGGCGAAATCAAAAAAAAAATTTTCAAGATCGGGCAATAAAAAAATTCCCATACAAATCGGTCGGCCCTCGATGATACTTCCATCTCGCTCTTTTCCATCGGTCAGTGCATGAGGCGAGAGCGAGAGGTGCGGAGAGAAAAGTTTGCATACGGCCGCGTTTTCAGGGCGAACGATCGAAACGGCTTTACCTCGGTCAGTCGGACGGTGAGCGCGGCCGCGTGAACATCGAATTTACTCCGCACGGCGGGTTTTTTTTTCGAATATTTTAAATATCTCAAGAAGTAGATACGTTAGCGTAACCGTGTAAAGACCAATATTGTTCAGTATGACCAGCACTATTTTTTTAAAATTTTTGTTTTTTTTTTTTAATTTTTTAAAATCTTCATATCTCGAAAAGTAGATACGTTAGCGTCACCGTGTAAAGACCAACCAATATTGTTCAGTATGACCAGCACTATTTGGTTTTTTTTTTTTAATTTTCTAAAATTGCTATTACTCAAAAAGTACACACGTTAGCGTAACCGTGTAAAGACCAATATTGTTCAGTATGACCAGCACTATTTTTTTAAAATTTTTGTTTTTTTTTTTTAATTTTTTAAAATCTTCATATCTCGAAAAGTAGATACGTTAGCGTCACCGTGTAAAGACCAACCAATATTGTTCAGTATGACCAGCACTATTTGGTTTTTTTTTTTTAATTTTCTAAAATTGCTATTACTCAAAAAGTACACACGTTAGCGTAACCGTGTAAAGACCAATATTGTTCAGTATGACCAGCACTAATTTTTTTTTAAATTTTTGTTTTTTTTTTTAATTTTTTAAAATCGCCATATCTCGAAAAGTAGATACGTTAGCGTGACCGTGTAAAGACCAATTTTGTTCAGTATGACCAGCACTAATTTTTTTTTTAATTTTGTTTTTTTTAATTTTTTAAAATCGCCATATCTCGAAAAGTAGATACGTTAGCGTCACCGTGTAAAGACCAATTTTGTTCAGTATGATCAGCACTAATTTTTTTTTAAATTTTGTTTTTTTTAAATTTTTTAAAATCGCCATATCTCGAAAAGTAGATACGTTAGCGTCACCGTGTAAAGACCAATTTTGTTCAGAAACGTAAACGCTTTTAGATGGCGAGCTAAATATTTTCAAAACTGCCTAAAATCTATTCGATCTAATACGTTTTACGACAAAAAGGGCCTCCGCGGGCCGCTTGCGCCCGCGGCTTTTACCCAACAGCTAGTACTAATATATAGCTGCAATACCACTCACTCACTCACTGATCTATTGACATCAATTATTTCGTACTTGCCGGTATAGTGGAGGGTAGCGGTTTTTTGAGTCGTATAGAGGGTGTTCCAAAACCGTCGAGAAAAATACGACTTTGACCGGAAGTCGATTCTGGACCGGAAGTGGTAGCGATATCTCGGAAACGGGGCGAGTCGGGGCAGTCACCCCGTAGAGAAAGTTGTAGAGAATGTCGTCTTATGGCGAAATCAAAAAAAAAAATTTCAAAATCGGGCAAAAAAAATTTTTCCTCGATCGTATTTATATCCTTTTCCCGCCGGTACGCCAATATGAAACGGAGCATGGCGGTGGGCGTGGCCTAACAGCATCCGCGACGAGGCATTTTCGGGACGAACGATCGAAACGGCTTTACCTCGGTCAGTCGGACGGTGAGCGCGGCCGCGTGAACATCGAATTTGCTCCGCGCGGCGGGCTTTCTTTTAAATATCTCAAGAAGTAGATACGTCAGAGTAACCATGTAAAGAACAATTTTGTTCAGTGTGACCAGCACTATTTTTTTAAATTTTTGTTTTAGTTTTTTTTTTAATTTTTTAAAATCTTCATATCTCGAAAAGTAGATACGTTAGCGTCACCGTGTAAAGACCAATATTGTTCAGTATGACCAGCACTATTTTTTTTTTTAATTTTTGTTTTTTTTTTTAATTTTTTAAAATCGCCATATCTCGAAAAGTTGATACGTTAGCGTCACCGTGTAAAGACCAATTTTGTTCAGTATGACCAGCACTTTTTTTTTTAAATTTTTGTTTTTTTTTTTAAATTTTTTAAAATCTTCATATCTCGAAAAGTAGATACGTTAGCGTCACCGTGTAAAGATCAATATTGTTCAGTATGACCAGCACTATTTGTTTTTAATTTTTTTTTTAATTTTTTAAAATCGCCATATCTCGAAAAGTAGATACGTTAGCGTCACCGTGTAAAGACTAATTTTGTTCAGTATGACCAGCACTATTTGTTTTTTTTTAATTTTCTTTTTTTTTTAATTTTTTAAAATCTTCATATCTCGAAAAGTAGATACGTTAGCGTCACCGTGTAAAGACCAATATTGTTCAGTATGACCAGCGCTATTATTTTTTTATTTTTTTTTTAAATCGCTATATCTCAAAAAGTACATACGTTAGCGTAACCGTGTAATGACCAATTTTGATCAGTGTGACCAGCGCTATTATATTTTTTTATTTTTTCTTTAAATCGCTATATCTCAAAAAGTACATACGTTAGCGTAACCATGTAAAGACAAATTTTGTTCAGAAAGGTAAACTCTTAGACGGCGAGCTAAATTTTTTTCAAAACTACTCTAAAATCTATTCCATCTAATTCGTTTTACGACAAAAAGGGCCTCCGCGGGCCGCTTGCGCCCGCGGCTTTTACCCAACAGCTAGTACTAATATATAGCTGCAATACCACTCACTGACTGACTGACTGACATCAATTATTTCGTACTTGCCGGTATGGTGGAGGGTAGCGGTTTTTTGAGTCGTATAGAGAGTGTTCCAAAACCGTCGAGAAAAATACGACTTTGACCGGAAGTCGATTCTGGACCGGAAGTGGTAGCGATATCTCGGAAACGGGGCGAGTCGGGGCAGTCACCCCGAAGAGAAAGTTGTAGGGAATGCCCTATAATTTCGAAAACGATACTTTTTTTTTCAAAATTGCTCGAAAAAAATTTTTCCTCGATCGTATTTTTATCCTTTTCCCGCCGGTACGCCAATATGAAACGGAGCATGGCGCTTGGGCGTGGCCTAACAGCATCCGCGACGAGGCATTTTCGGGACGAACGATCGAAACGGCTTTACCTCGGTCAGTCGGACGGTGAGCGCGGCCGCGTGAACATCGAATTTGCTCCGCGCGGCGGACTTTCTTTTAAATATCTCAAGAAGTAGATACGTCAGAGTAACCATGTAAAGAACAATTTTGTTCAGTGTGACCAGCACTATTTTTTTAAATTTTTGTTTTAGTTTTTTTTTTAATTTTTTAAAATCTTCATATCTCGAAAAGTAGATACGTTAGCGTCACCGTGTAAAGACCAATATTGTTCAGTATGACCAGCACTACTTTTTTTTTAATTTTTTTTTTTTTTTTAATTTTCTAAAATAGCTATTACTCAAAAAGTACATACGTTAGCGTCACCGTGTAAAGACCAATATTGTTCAGTATGACCAGCACTACTTTTTTTTAATTTTTTTTTTTTAATTTTTTAAAATCGCCATACCTCGAAAAGTAGATACGTTAGCGTCACCGTGTAAAGACCAATTTTGTTCAGTATGACCAGCACTAATTTTTTTTTAAATTTTGTTTTTTTTTTAATTTTTTAAAATCGCCATATCTCGAAAAGTAGATACGTTAGCGTCACCGTGTAAAGACCAATTTTGTTCAGAAACGTAAACGCTTTTAGATGGCGAGCTAAATATTTTCAAAACTGCCTAAAATCTATTCGATCTAACACGTTTTACGACAAAAAGGGCCTCCGCGGGCCGCTTGCGCCCGCGGCTTTTACCCAACAGCTAGTACTAATATATAGCTGCAATACCACTGACTGACTGACATCAATTATTTCGCACTTGCCAGTATAGTGGAGGGTAGCGGTTTTTTGAGTCGTATAGAGGGCGTTCCAAAACCGTCGAGAAAAATACGACTTTGACCGGAAGTCGATTCTGGACCGGAAGTGGTAGCGATATCTCGGAAACGGAAAGAGATGAGGCAAAAGTGCCGGAACAAACGTTGTAGGGAATGCCCTCTAATTTCGAAAACGATACTTTTTTTTTCAAAATTGCTCAAAAAATATTTTTCCTCGATCGTATTTATATCCTTTTCCCGCCGGTACGCCAATATGAAACGGAGCATGGCGGTGGGCGTGGCCTAACAGCATCCGCGTCGATCGCTCGTCGGGGCTCGCGCTCTCTATGTTCCGCCCGTTCAGAGCGCGCAATGAAAATATAACGACGCATTTTCGGGACGAACGATCGAAATGGCTTTACCTCGGTCAGTCGGACGGTGAGCGCGGCCGCGTGAACATCAAATTTGCTCCGCGCGGCAGGCTTTTTTAAAATATCTCAAGAAGTAGATACGTCAGAGTAACCATGTAAAGAACAATTTTGTTCAGTATGACCAGCACTATTTGTTTTATCTATTTTTTTTTCTATTTTTTTTAAATCGCCGTATCTCAAAAAGTACATACGTTAGCGTCACCGTGTAAAGACCAATATTGTTCAGTATGACCAGCACTACTTTTTTTTTTAATTTTGATTTTTTTTTTTATTTTCTAAAATCGCTATTACTCAAAAAGTACATACGTTAACGTAACCGTGTAAAGACCAATATTGTTCAGTATGACCAGCACTACTTTTTTATTTAATTTTGTTTTTCTTTTTGAATTTTCTAAAATCGCTATTACTCAAAAAGTACATACGTCAACGTAACCGTGTAAAGACCAATATTGTTCAGTATGACCAGCACTACTTTTTTATTTAATTTTGTTTTTCTTTTTGAATTTTCTAAAATCGCTATTACTCAAAAAGTACATACGTCAACGTAACCGTGTAAAGACCAATATTGTTCAGTATGACCAGCACTATACTTTTTTAATTTTTTTTTTCAATCTTTTAAAATCATCATATCTCGAAAAGTAGATACGTTAGCGTCACCGTGTGAAGACCAATATAGTTCAGTATGACCAGCACTACTTTTTTTTTTAATTTTTGTTTTTTTTTTATTTTTTAAAATCGCCATATCTCGAAAAGTAGATACGTTAGCGTCACCGTGTAAAGACCAATTTTGTACAGTATGACCAGCACTACTTTCTTTTTAAATTTTTGTTTATTTTTTTATTTTCTAAAATCGCCATATCTCGAAAAGTAGATACGTTAGCGTCACCGTGTAAAGACCAATATTGTGCAGTGTGACCAGCACTACTTTTTTTTTTTTTTTTTAATTTTCTAAATTCACTATTACTCAAAAAGTACATACGTTAGCGTTACCGTGTCAAGACCAATATTGTTTAGAAAGGTAAACTCTTTTAGATGGCGAGCAAAATTTTTTTCAAAACTACCCTAAAATCTATTCGATCTAATGCGTTTTACGACAAAACAGGGCCTCCGCGGGCCGCTTGCGCCCGCGGCTTTTACCCAACAGCTAGTTATTATATATATTTTGGTATTTTTGGTGGAGTGGTACGAAAATAGAATACCACCTACCACTAGATGAAACTGAATTCCTTATAACATTTTGAAAAAATAACATTATTCAATTATGATGAAAATTGAATGGTAAATAAAAAAAACTTCACAAGTTTAGAACAGCCTGAGATGAGATAGGATTCGAACTTACGTCCTATATTGTGGGAATCCACTTTACATGTGTCCGCACTTCACCTGATGTTCTTCTTTTGTCTATGTCACGTCACAATATGAGCGTTGTCGCGGCGTGGGATAACCACAAAAAAAACCGCTTCCGTTGCCTCATATAGAGTGAATTTTAATGTTTCCACAATTACTCACACTCCTCGCCTGATGTTAAGCTAAAGTACGGTTTATGAAGAGCTGCTGCCACAAATAAACGTCTAGATTGACAGGGCGTTATGGTACCCCTGAATGGAGAGACTTGGCGCGAATAACTCCTTCCCGTTAGTAAATGTTTTCCAATTTCCTTGTCAACCAAATATAGTGTAAATATTTTATCAATTTGGACGCGTTTTTATGTAGATTAGGTAGACTGATGATGGTTATTTGTGCAGTCTGCCGTCCTGGGGTAGTACCACAATTTTCGAATGTAATACCCGTGAATTGACCTTGTAGCGTTTCCGGAACCAGTTATAACGAGAGGAGTGTGCACTTTCAATCTGGACGGTGCACACTCGTCTTCTTAAGCCGCCATAGCGGAGGTCTGTAGTAATTTATCTGTAGTAGCAGTTGTTTCCGTTCATTGACCGCACTCTAGTTTATTTCTTGTAAATAAATATATGCTTTTCATAGAACTCGTTGCGTCACCAATACCATCATTATTCAAGTAAATACAATTAGTTCGTAATGTGAAAGATAGTGAAGAACGCAGCCTCAGCCCGCCAACAATGGCTCATCATAGTACATAGCTTACGAATATATAAAAGTATTTGCTTCCCATGATAAATGATAGACATGCCGACATGAATATTGCATGAGACACCCCCCACCATCTTCCCCCGACACACACACACCCAAACACCCATCAATAATATAGATTTTATTAAGTTAAAGTCATGTCGATTAGCAAAAGACAAATTTAAGAAAATAAGATTGATTGGCGGCTTTCCATGAAGGTTACGCAATTTGGGAGGCGAGGGGGGTCCAGTTGGCGTTACGGTCCTCTTACGTGGAGGTAGGAGGTCAAGGTTTGCGTTGCGTAACGCTTTTTAGATTCGTCACATAATTTCTGGCGTTGTCTTCCGCCAAACAATTACCAATAGGTCACTTACCTGCGGGCTACAAAAGTAAAATTAATTTTCATTAGGAAAGTTTTTTTCTATTACAATACAATACAATTGTATTGTAGATAGGCAGAGACAACGGAACGCCACTTACCACGATATTGACACAACACCCTCGCCTCGGTTTTTCTCTATTGTATCTCAATATATGACACAACTCCGTCGGTTAAGCTAGAACCTGAGGAGACAAGTATGCACCATCCAGATTGACAGTGCACAGTCCCCTCGTTACACCTGCTGTCTGTGTCAAGAGTGGTACCCTTAGTCGGGTTTCGGTAATACTTTGAAAGTAGCCAGGTATAGCGAGGAGAGAGTGCACTGTCAATCTATCTGAGGAGGCGACTGCTGCCAACATAGGTTTCTCTGTAGTAGCAGTTTTTTCCATCCATGGACCGCACTCTAGCTTACATCAGGCGGAGTGTAGTCAGATGCCGAGCTACAATAAAAAAAAATCTACTAACATTACAGTTTACCTTTAAAGTTGACGATGCATACTTTCATTATCTCTGTGATAGTTATTGTTTCCGCTCATTGACCGCATTCTAGCTTAATATCAGGTAGAGTGCGGGCAAATGCCGAACGATGCATAGTGTCCTAGTGCTTGAATGTCTACGGTGCATTATAAATACATTTAGATGTCATTAATAATGCAGTCGAGTATAACAAGCGCCCACCACACTGCAACGATACTGAAAACTCACAGGAAATACTTCAACAATTTTACTGAAGGACATTGTTATACACGCCAGTATATACCTTATTTTCGTGGTGTTACAGTTTAAATTGCAATAGTTTTCGTGTTTTATTATGTGTTTGAAAATAAGCGATTCTCTCGATTTTGGTTTCGTACGGTTTAGGTCTTGTTAAATCTACTTGGTTGATTGCGTTGACTTCTATTAGTTCTAAATCAGTGCTAAATACGATTAAGTTGGTTAAAGATTTTTTTTAATACCAAGCAAACGTAAATAAAAATAAATTTTTAATTTTTTTTTTACAATTTTATTTAGGAACTTTTAACCCAGCTTGGTTACATATTCTAACAAATAAAATAAGACCAATAAATGATGCAAATCTTATTTTTTTCTAATTTAATCTCATAAATAAAAAGTTTTTTTTTTTACCTATAAAATTGCCGTCTGATTTTGTTTTCCTATTACTGAGACCTCATCAATCTTTTAACACCCTGTATACTTACTGGGTTTTGTTTTGGGCGAAAACAGGAAAAATATTATATTTTCAGTATGTAACCACACTCCGCCGAGTAATGTCTGTAGACAACAGTCGCCTCCACTACGCCGGCTTAAGAAGACAAATGTGGACTCTTTAAAGTTTTTTTTTTAATATTATAACTCTGCATATGACAACACTCCGCCTGATATAAAGCTAGAGTGCGGTTCATTAACGAAAACAACAGCTACTACAGAGAAACAACAGACAGTCATTTTTTTTTATTGTAGCTCGGCATGTGACAACACTCCTAGTAAAGCTAGAGTGCGATCCATGAATAAAAACAACTGCTACTACATAGAAACCTGTGCGGGCAGCAGTCGCCTCCACTATGCCGGCTTGAGGAGACGAATATGTGACATACAGATTGACAGTGTACACTCCTCTCGTTATACCTGACTACTTTCAAATTGCTGCCGAGACGTGACTTCATTGGTGTTACATTCGAAAGTGGTGGTACTATAATACCCGAAAACAGTATTTATAAATATTGTTTGGAGAGGGCTACTCTTGTGATAATAAAGTATATAATAATTGTTTATTTTGGTTTGAATGACGTTTATTATTTGTGTCACGATTGTGCGCTTTTTTGTGAACATCAGCCCGACTCCGGAAAATGGCCGGAACGTGATTTGAACCTTACTTAAGAATGACGTAACTGACACACTTTTACAATCGCTCTTATTTATATTTAAGTATTATTTTTACATTAAACAATGGTAAGAAGTAATTAGCAATTAAAGTTAAAAGCTCAGTCTTTTTTTTTTATTGTCGCTCGGCATGTGACAACACTCCGCCTGATGTTAAGCTAGAGTGTGGTCCATGAATGGAAACAACTGCTACTACAGAGAAACCTGTGCGGGCAGCAGTCGCCTCCACTATGCCAGCTTGAGGAGACGAGCATGTACCATTTAGATTGACAGTGCACACTCCTCTCGTTATACACGACTACTTTCAAACTATTCCCGAAACGCGACAAGGTCACTTCACGGGTGTTACCTTCGGAAGTGGTGGTACTACCCCAGGACGGCAGACTGGACAAATAACATATAACAAAGTTACATTGGTCAGAATTAGCGAGGTTCGAACACGAGTCTCATCGATCGTGAGTTCTTACACACACGCGTCTTACCGCTAGACCACGGCCGCTCTGCCGTCTGCCATGTAGCCTAGTAGAGTTTCAGGAACAAGTTTGAAAGCAGCCAGGTATAACGAGAGCAGAAAGCACTGTCAATCTAAATGGTGCATATTCGTCACCTCAACCGTCACAGGTTTCTCTGTATTAGCAGTTGTTTCCATTCATGGACCGCACTCTAGCTTTACATCAGATTGCAATAAAAAGACATTATTATCAGCCTTTTTTGTTAGTCCGCCGCTGGACTAGGGCTTCTTCCTTAACACTATCCATTCCCTTTCGGACACCTTCACTATGCCTTTACACCATCGCAATACGAGTAGACTGAGATATTGGCAATGTATTTTAAATGGGGTGAAGTGGGGTAAATATGTAGAAAAATGAATTTCTGTAACAATCTGCCTTTCTTTCCTCTAAATGTATAGATTCTGTTATAGTATAATAAAATGGGAATAGTAAATAGATATATCTTATATTATCAATCATATTATATTGGTAGTAAGGCTGTTGGTTTCAAAGCCGATTTGTATTCTGTCATCGAACTCTATTTTATACGCTTTCCTATATCTGTCTCACACTAACCGCATAGCGCTGGAAAGAGACAAAGAATAAATTTGGTTAAGTCGCTATCTCGCGAGGAGTTGCTCCAAAAAGGTTTGATGTTTATTTTTGTGTGTAATTTTTATATGAAACTAACGTTCTTTTATTCAATTGTATTATTTCTAATACAATTTTATGTACAGAGACATTTTTTCCGACAGAAATCACCTCCACTATGCCGACTTAATGAGACGGGTTAGGCAGATTAGGCAGACTCCTCTAATGACATGTCAGATCTCTTCTGACATTGGGATTAAAACTAGTTTAACTAGTCCAAACACTACATGGCAATTAATTTTCGCTAATCAATGTTAGTGAGGGTAGGTACACAGTTACATCAGCTGATAATGTTAGACCATGCAAATTCACTAACATGCAAAAACCTCGACGCGTTTCGCCACTCCACGTGGCGTCCTCAGGAGACGTGTGGTCGCTTCAAATTCGCTCCGACGACTCAATTTTTATTATGGATTTCCGCAAAGTAAAGTAACGTTTAGCTAGTTTGTATCGTCCTGGATTCGATTCCCTTTGGAAACAATGGTTTGATACAATAGTAAATATAAAGTTTTATATCAGTGCTTTATGCTCTACCCATGTATTTATTTATTTTCTAATTTGATTCAGGGTTATTCTGTATTAATCTACATAATCCTAAATAGAGGATAAAGAAATTCTAATACAAATGATTATGTTTTATAAGTATACGTATGTAAGGTCATTATAGATTAAAGGGCTTTGTTGTAAGTTCACAAGTTTGGCCAATGTGCACGGAACTTGTACTAAACTTCACACACAATACTCCTCCGCCGTAATCCTAATTAATAGTGTTTCCAGTGTTAGTCTAATGTGTCCACTGTCTGCCGTGACAATATATTAATTGGTTATCGTGTGACACCTGTGTATTGTACACTAGAGCATCAGATCAGAATAGAGCATGAAAATAATCGTCATCACAAGTTACATTCGTGTCTGAAGCTCTAGTGTACAATACACAGGTGTCACCTAGACTTATCCTGTACTTTAAAAAAACCTATAGCATAAGAAAATTTTATTAGTCCAGTCTGCCGTCCTAGATTGTACCACCACTTTCGAATGTAACACCCGTGAAGTGACGGCGTCAGTTTTGTAACCATTTTGGAAGTAACCAGATATAACGAGTCGAATGTGCATTGTCAATCTGGATTGAGCATATACGTCTCTTAAAACCGGCATAGGGGAGGTGACTGTGATTTGTAAATGTTTATAAGTGCAGTTGTTTCCGTTTATGGACGACGTTAATGGAGTTACAGTAAAAAAATTACGGTAACTTGAAAACAGAAAGGTTTATGTCTATTTATGAATTATTAATGTAGTAATTAGTATAACCAATTAACATTCCTCCCGCCAGAGTAGATGTGTTATGTGCGATGAAAAAGCAGAAAATAAACATTCAAGACAACTGATAAAATATATTTATGCTCGGAAATAAAAAGTATGTACCACTTTGTATCAATTAGTAACGAACTTAACTGTAAAGCTTGTTAATATTAACTATGGTAAAAAGGTAAAAAACTAAATAAACAAAATTTCAACACGTCAACTTAAGGCGCTAACAACGGAGTGAATTAGTGATCAAAACATCTGTAATGGATGGCATGGGTTCATATCCCATGTCACCTCTGACTCTAGTGTGCGTGCCGATATTTTGTCATTATAATTACTAAATAATATATATCAATCAGCCGAGGATATTACTTTTAAAGAAGCTACTTTAGTTAAAATTACTCTAAAACGAGTCGTTGTTAAAACACTTAACGACCTCTATATTAAAAAAAGCTCTCGAAATTACCTTAATGAAGAGGCTTAAGATGTTTGGGTATGAGATATCAGAAGGCAAATTAGGAAGGCTTTTAAGTTTTTATTATATCTTCATCATCCCTCCGGCGCATGAAGACGGCACCCCTCCCCCTCCCTCGCACTGAGACGTGAGTATTCCATGTAATTAATCGTATTCTGTTAATTAGTTGGTTAATTATATCTACAGTAAAAATTAAATGCAGTGTTTTTGTAGAAAGTAATTTTTACAAAGGACCTCGCAATTTCACCACAATTTTCATTTACTGAGTTAGAGAATTTTATTTCAAAGTTCCATACGCAATCACTTTCATAATTACTTTAGATTCGAATACATTCTATTATAGAACATTTATAAAGCTTGTTAACGAACCCTGGTTCGATGCTCGATCACGCAAAAATTAACTTAAATGTCGACTCCCATGACCCTATTAAAAAAGGTTCGTAAACAGAATGGTTATTGGTCTAGTCTGCCGTCCAAAGTCGAAAGACAATCGACAGTTGTCACTTGTCACACTGTCGCCTAGGTGATAACGAAACGTCAAATCCCACCACCCAACCCACCAAACATAACGACCACTTTCAAGTGTAACCATTTTAAGTGACATTATTGCATTTTGCGATTAGCTTGAAAGTAGCCAGGTACAACGAAAGTAGTGTGCACTGTCAAACTGGATGGTGCACATTCATATCCTCAGGCCAACATAGCGGAGGCGACTGCTACCTGCAAATTGTTTCTATGTGTTTCAGTTCATGTACTTATACACCAATGTGCCCCACTTCACCCCATACTTATGAAAAAAATATAATGAATTTTATGTAAATCTTACGTCACATCGGGGTGTATTTATTTAAATCTCCAATGGCTATTGTCACCTTAAACACTCGCTATGCCTGCCTCCCCCTCTAAACCATCACAAGGGGAGAAATTGATGACGCTCTTCGCCCAAACTGAAAGAAACTTTTATATCTGAAATAATCAAGTTACCTACTTTGACGAACTTGATATCTCTCCCATGAACAATTATTATAAAGGTGCCTACACACTGAGTCACTGACGTTTTAAATAAAACAAATTCCACAATGCATCTTTTCACCATGATTATACTTTTTTCCTTAAGGTGGCGCTAGAATCGTCAAATACTAGGTATTTTTCGTAATAGCTCGGCATGTTACACACTCCTAATGTTAAGCTAAAAGTGAAGACAAGTGTACCACAGTCCCTTCCGCTATGCCAACTAATTCCAAGCTGGTCCCGAAAAGTGGATGAAGTGACTTTGTCGCGTGTCAGAATCAGTTTGAAAGTAGACAGATACGAGTATAATGATAGTAATGTGCACTGTCAAGCTGGTTGGTGTACATTCGTCTCCTCAAGCCGGCATAGTGGAGGCGACTGCTGCTTGTAGAAATTTATCTTTGGTAGCAGTTCTTTCTGGTTATTAACCGCACTCTAGCTTTACATTAGACAGAGTTACAATAGAGTAGCCGTGCTGCAATAAAAAAAAACTATTTTTTAAAATTATTTCCCACTGCCTTATTTGCCTGAAAATATGTCTAGACTGTATCTCTTGTCGTAAAGTGGAACATCTAAGCATGCAACGTTGGATTCAATTATAGGCAGATATTTAGCGATATGAAACTCAGATAGGTAAGTCCGGGGGTAGGCAACTCGAGAAACGTAAGGAAGTACATTTAACACACATACAGCGCAATGACCTTACACCGATCAAAACGACGAAAGTATATACGAAAATCCGTGTAAAAATATCTTTTAATTTTCCAAATAAATAAATAAATTTTAATGCCTCTACTAAGGTGGTATGTATCACAATAAAATCTAGCAAGCAATTGAGTTCGCTATACCGGCTTGAGGCAATCAACGTATACCGTCCAGGTTGACTGTGCATACTTCTTCTGTTATACTCTGCTACTTTCAAACTAATCTCGAGACGCGTCTTAATATTTTGACAAATTTCTCAAAATATTTTGACAGAAAATTGAACTTGGGTATCACTCGACTACAAAAACCTGACAATCTAAAATAATATTGTAATTGTATATTACGATCACGTAGTGAGAACAAAGTATAGTGGGAGTGAGTAGTTAGTATTACAATTTAGTTATTTCTCGGAGAATATTCAGCTGAGATTTTTCATAAAAAGGCTTGCTACTTTGCATTGTTCTTTGTAATGTAATTTGTTCGGCATCCTCTCTACTAAATTCTTGCAAAACTCTATATACAAAGAAAATGCCCCAGTCTAACAATTTTTTTATAGTTATTAAAATCAGAAAGATTTGCTTCAAGGTAGTTATCGGTCATAACATCCGCGTGTATAGCGGGAAGAAGCTAACTCGGCATGTGACAACACTCGGCCTGATGTGAAGCTAGAGTGCGGTCCATGAACGGAAACAACTGCTACTACAGAGAAACCTGTGCAGGTAGCAGTCGCCTCCACTATACCGGCTTGAGGAGACGAGCATGTACCATCTTAGATTGACAGTGCACACTCCTCTCGTTATACCTGGCTACTTTTAAACTATTCCCGAAACGCGACAAGGTCACTTCACGGGTGTTACATTCCAAAGTGGTGGTACTACCCCAGGACGGCAGACTGGACAAATAACCATCATTTTTATATATAATTTTTTTACATATAATATAACTTAATAATAATATGCTAAAAAATTATTAGAATATAAACTAATAATATAATCAATATAGGCATTAAATATATTATGTTCAAAATAAAATTAACGTAATAATACCTACGTGTGGAGATAATTCGTAGTCAGTGTGTTCGTAGCAATTAGTATCTGTCGTAGTCATTCGTAGCAGAGTTTATGGAACTTTACATTTTGTTGTATTTCAAACACATGTGTTACACAGACTTGTTTAATACTCGCATATGCCACAGGATTATTCGTAATTAAAGTACTTTTACGGTAGGCCGGCCATAGCACATTTTTTTTATTATTGATAATACTTAATACTAGCTTTTTATTTCAGCTCGACATATGACAACACTCCGCCTGTAAAGCTACAGTGCGGTCCACCTGCTACTACAGAGAAATTTCTACAGGCAGCAGTCGCTTCTGCTATGCCGGCTTGAGAAGACGAGTATGCACCATCTCGATTGACAGTGCAGTCGCTATACCTGGCTACTTCCAAACTGGGATCGAAACGCGATAAGGTTACGTCACGACAGTTACCCCAGGACGGCAGACTGGGCCTACCACTCCTAAACTTGTTGACACAACTAGATATCAATTATTTTTAATTCAAATTTAAATATAGTATTATATAATAATAAAGACAATAATTTTAAATTTAACTTCACATTTTAGAAAATTATTCATGAAAATATACTTTTAGAAAATATATAACTCGAATCTGAGTAACGAGACGAGATACCTGCTACGACGTTGCGAGTGTGCTACGCCATCGCTACGAATTTACTACGAAACTCCTTTCGATTTACATAAAACATTTTCTCAATGTTATTTTATGTTAATATACTCTAAGAACTTTAACATATTTTATATATAATATGTCGCAACAATATAATATACTATAATATTATATTTTTACCGTGTAAATAAATTGTGTGCAACACCTATGAATTTATTTGGACGCGTTTCGGGGGCAGCTTGAAATTAGATCATCTTGTAGCACATTCGTCTTTTGAAGCCGGCATAGCGGAGGGGACTGCTGATAGCAGTTGTTACCGCTTTATAGCAGGAAGAGCAAGGTCTTTGCAACGTCCGTATTTGATGGTTGTCGCAATATTTGACAACTCTTTGGTAGAGTAATAAGTACTTATTGTGTACCAATTTTTATAATATTTCGTACTGTAACCTCAATCTGCCTGATGCAGACTAAACTGCAGAGATCACTGTCACGAAAAACGACTGCAAGCAGGTGCACTTTTTACCAATATCCTTAATAAACATTATTATTTTGAAACTTTTTTTGCCAACCATACAACCATGTACCAAATACGAGTATTATGTAAACAGCACTATTATGTTAACGACATCAGTTTATTGACGAATATAAATCTTCTCTTCTATTTTTCTTCTTTTGTTTTCTAGTCTAGTTCGGCATATGACAACACTCTGTCTGATAATCCAAGAACGAAACGAAAACCTCCGGAAAATGCAGGCAGTACTCGCCTCCACAATACCGGCTTCAGGAGACGTATATCGCTAGTTGAAAATGCATACTCCTGGCTACTTCTAACAAGGTCACTTCACGGTGGATACACTAGAAAGTGGTGGTACTACCCCAGGACGGCAGACCGGGCTAATAACCATCATCAGTCTGCCTACCACTCTTTAAGAAAAGTATTTTTATTGTAAAATATACAAGACACAGAGATCTTTAAACAATAAGGAAACTCGAGGGGAGTTCCCTACTTAGTACTGCCACTTACCTCATTAACAATAGAATATGAGCCTTAATGCGCAACAAATAGAGTCTATAATTGTATTACAGGGTGTCCCAATTGTTAAGTGCCACTCATCTCTAAGAGTTACCTCATTTTTATTTTCTGTATCTACCTTAACTCACGCCAATGTTCCTACTGGGGTAGGTAGAAGCTATGGAGCATGAAAATTGTGGAACGAACTTCCAAGACACGTCTTTTCTCTTTCCTACAACATGGGATCCTTCAAGCGCAGTTTGAAGCCGGCATAGCGGACACTGTCTGCAGACCCCCTTCTCTACGTGCACCTCTACGATGCCGGCTTGAGGAAACGAATTGACAGTATCCATTTTAATAAGTGCTCGGCTACTTCGAAGCTGATACCGGAACCAGACTATTCTACAGGTAGCAGTCACCTCCCCTATGCCGGCTTGAAGTTAGTGTGCGTCATCTAGATTGACAGGATAAACTCGTTATCAGTTGGCCTACCGCTGTTTAACAGTGAGGGGGTAGGTAGGTCTCTTAGTTAGGTAATAATCGTGAAGTCGATATAAATATTCGGCCGTTTATTACAGCACTAATGAACAATTGTTTAATTGGCAACACTAAGGCGTTCACGTTTTCAGTTAATTACTGAAGAATTCCAATATCCTTTCAGACTATGAAACACAATCTTTTTTAGGAAATTCATTAAAATTAACGAGGGTTTTTGAACAAAATGTTCTGCTAACAATCTTCAGCAACACTATAGTATAATTCAAGACGATTGAGAGCGGCCATGGTCTAGCGGTAAGACGCGTGAACTCACGATCGATGAGACCCGTGTTCGAAACTCGCTAAATTGTAACCAATGTAACTATGTTATATGTACTTTAGATACAGGCACTAGCTTAGTACAGGCGTAAATTTTTTTTAAGGCAATTAGAGACAGACTAGTCTGCCGTCCTGGGGTCAAGTCGCATATAATTTCAGAGTTTACCCTGTCAACGATGCACAAGCGGAGGTTACTAGCTGTAATACTCGCGAAACATTAGACCTTTCGAAGTTTACCCTGTCAAACTAGACGATACACACTCATCTCATCAAGCCGGCATAGCGGAGGCTAGCTGCAGATATTTCACTATAGTACTCATGGAATATTAAACTAGTACATAGAGCCCAAAAAGAATGAATTCAATAAGTCGTAGGCAGTGGTAGGCAGACTGATGATGGTTATTTGTCCAGTCTGGCGTCCTGGGGCAGTACCACCACTTTCGAATGTAACACCCGTGAAGCGACTTTGTCGCGTCGAAAGTAGCCAGGTATAAGAGAGGAGTGTGCACTGTCAATCTAGATGGTACATGCTCGTCTCCTCAAGCCGGCATAGGGGAGGCGACTGCTGCCCGCACAGGTTTCTCTGTAGTAGCAGTTGTTTCCATTCATGGACCGCACTCTAGCTTTACATCAGGCGGAGTGTTGTCACATGCCGAGCTACAATAAAAAAAAGAAGAAAAGTCAATAATAATATAGTTAAACTAATTGTAATCTATAAGAAATTAGAATTGATTGCTTCTAACAATTAATCCACTTTTAGACAAAAATTCGGACAATTCACCCCCCGACCTTTCCTCTCCTCGCGCGTTTCACCCCAAACTGACCCCACCTCACCCCTCCGCCCGTTTTCAGAGTTAACTTTATCTTAACTATGTTAGAGAGATTTTCTGTGATTTACAACATCGTTGGGTATTATAATAACATAAATTATGCAGGTAATTTGCATACGAATGTTTTTTTATTGTAGCTCGGCGTATAACAACTGCTACTACAGAGAAATCTCTGCAGGCAGCAGTCGGCTTCGCTATGCCGGCCTGAGGAGATAAGTACACTCCTCTCGTTATACCTGACTACTTTCAAAGGATTGTGGACTGTTAATCTAGTTGGTGCACATCGATCTCGTCAAGCGGAGATGGTTCATAGCGGAGGCAACTGCTGCCTGTAGATATTTCTCTATATTTTAGCACTCTAGCTTAACATCAGACGGAGTGTTATTGACGCAGACGCCTAGACGTGGCTGTATGGGAATTGTTCTTTTTGTTTTATTGTAGGTCGGTATATGACAACACTCCGCCTGATGTAAAGCTAGAGTGCGGTCCATGTATACAACTGCTACTACAGAGAAATCTCTACAGGCAGCAGTCGCCTCCACTGTGCCGGCTTGAGGAGACGAGCGGCAGACTGGGCAAATAACCAGCATCAGTCTGCCTACCACTCTTTGATAGTGCCTATAGCCACTGAGCGACTAAAGTACTAGAGCGGCCGTGGTCTAGCGGTAAGACGCGTGAACTCACGATCGATGAGACCCGTGTTCGAACCTCGACCGGTACATATGTAACTTTGTTATATGTACTTTAGTCGCTCAGTGCCTCCTATAGGCAGTGACCATGTCGCGTTTCGGGAATAGTTTGAAAGTAGCCGAGAGGAGTGTGCACTGTCGATCTGGATGGTGCAGGCTCAGGCCTTCCCAGATTGTGTGAACAAAACAAAAATTGTTTACTCAGCAGGCCCTTTGAATAAATTAAATTATTGTAATTAAATTGTACATAATAAATAAATACAACAATAAACAACATGTTTAATGTTCCTTAACTAATATACTTACCCTCGTTGATTACACGAGAAAACGAACTTTATTGCGACGTGTTAGTGATCAGATTGCTTTGTGTATTTAAAAATATTGTATTTACAGTCAACTGCATAAGTATGTATAATATAACTTATAGCAGTGGTGGCTATTAGGTTGACGTTCCGAAGTAATTACCCGCATCTTAGAAGTAACCAGGTATAACGAGAGAAGTATGTACTGTCAATTTGGATAGTACACATTCGTCTCCTTAAACCGGCATAGCGGAGGCGACTGCTGAAACAACCGCTACTACAGATAAATTTCCACACTCTGCTATGCCGGCTCGAGGAGACGAATGTATACTATCAAGATTGACAGTACATACTTCTCTCGTTATACCTGGCTACTTCCAAACGCGACCAGGTCACTTCACGGGTGTTACATTCGAAAGTGGTGGTACTATCCCAGGACGGCAGACTGGACTAATAGCTAGGATAATAGGAATTAGTTTGAAAGTAGCCAGGTATAACGAGAGGAGTTTGCACTGTCAATCCAGATGGGACGCACAAGTTCATCTCTGTAGTAGCAGTTGTTTCCATTCATAGACCGCATTCTAGCTTGCGAAGTGTTGTCACACGCCGAGCTACAATAATAAAAATAAAAAAACAGTCTGCCAACCACTGTTTAATAGTGCCTATAGGCACTGAGCAATGAAAGTACATAAAACTTAACTTAATTTTTTTTCTATTTTAGCACGTTTAGCACTTATGAATTTATTATTTCTCTGCAGTTGTCTCCATCCATGGGCCGCACTCTAGCTTAACATCAGGCGGAGTGTTGTCACATGTCGAGCTACAGAAAAAAGGTCATCTCAGTAACACTCTTAAGATAAACGATATAACGAGGTGCAGTGGAGATGCTTCCGCGAGCAGTAGATTTTATATGTATATAAAATTAAAAAATTAATAAAAAATGATTCTTCAAAAGCCAAGTAAAGTTTAGATGACGACAATAAAACCCCACGAGAGAGGTCGAGGGGAGATAAGGGAGGGCAAAAGAGGGGAGGTGATCGAGTTGTCACTTAGTGAAGTTATAAAGGAAGTGCGTGGCCATTTAAAGTTAACCACGTGGGAAGAGGTGATATAAGGTTCTCCCCTTCGGAAGCTAAAATGCATACTTTTTTATAACAGCAATTGTTACCACTGTGCCGGCTTTTGAGAACAAATGTGCACCGTCCAGATTGACGACGCGGTAATTCGAGAATGTGGTAAACTTAAAACACAAGGGCGTCGCCAAGGGGGGCAGGGAGCCCCCCCCCCCCCCTAGAGATTCTAAAAAAGTTGTTAAATGTAAATCAAGTCAAATTCTAACTGACAGAGAACCTAAAGGTGACTGCAGTCATCTTTTCTCTTGCGTCACATTGGGAGCGTTATTGCAATGTTCAATTCTATCACTTTTCATGGCACTAATCTTGTTAGTGAATAGGAAATCGGCACTCTCGCTAGTCTAATGTTATAAAATTATCGTAATTTTAAAAATGCTTTAAACAACCTTTTGAATTCCTTTCTCTGCCTATCCCTGTAAGTCTAAAGATGGTAAATAAAGATAAAATCTCCTACAACGCGATGTTTAAGTATTAAAAGTTGAGAGAATTTTAAATACGATTCTCAGTCAAAACATCTTAATAAAATGTTCTTCAAAGAGTAATGTACGCAACGGCGGGCCGGTATAGGGGTTATAGGAGGAAATTACAGAGAGGGTGACAGGGTGAGAGAGAGTCGTGCGTGAAGTTTTTACACTTTGTGAAGTCGTCGAGTTGGTGAAAGTTTTTCTGTAACCCAAATTACATAAAAGTTTTGTTGCTTTGATGTCGCACAGTATTGTTACAAGTATTTTAACTTTAAAACACCCTGTATAATAATGCACTCGAACAATAGGTACTTAACTGTCGTCTAGTGGTAGTACTACCACCTTCTTTTTTATTATTATAGCTCGGGTTGTGACAACAGTCCGCCTGATGTAAAGCCAGAGTAGTGCGGTCCATGAGCAGTAAACAACTGCTACTACAGAGAAACCTGTGCGGGCAACGCCTCCTCTATGCCGGCTTGAGAAGACGAGCATGCACCATCTAGATTGACAGTGTCTCTTTGACTAGATTTGATTGACTCTTCTCGTTATACCTGGCTATTTTAAAACTATTCCTGAAACGCGACAAGGTCACTTCACGGGTGTTCCATTCGAAAGTTGTGGTACTACCCCAGGATGGCAAACTGGGCTAAATAACCTTCATCAGTCTGACTACCACTCTTTAATAGTGCCAATAGGCATTGAGCGACTAAAGTAAATGTAACAAAGTTATATTGGTACCGGTCAGAATAGCGAGGTTCGAACACGGGTCTCATCGATCGTGAGTTCACACGTCTTAATGTATGTAACACCCGTGTAGTAACCTTGTCTCGTTTCAGGAACACTTTGTAAGTAGCCAGGTACAATAAGAGGAGTGTGTTCTGGCAATCTGGATATACATTCGTCTTCTTAAGCCTCCATAGTGGAGGCGACTGCTGCCTGTAGAAATTTGTCTGTAGTAGCAGTTGTTTCCATGCATGGACCGCACTCTAGCTTTACATCAGGCGGAGAGCTACAATAATTTAAAAAAATGATAATCTATAAAGCGATATGGTTTAAAAAAAAATCGTTTAATAATTAAAATGTCGTGTAATCAAAAAGAACGCTTGACATTTTGCTAAATGGACGATTCAATACCATAAAATAATAATTTAAAAGACTTGAAGCAAATATGATTACTGTTTAAAATAATATCTATGGTAATATTCCCAAACGTGTTACTTAAGGCTGTTGGGACGTTGATTTAGGTTGACGTTATTATTGGATCCCTTACAAGTTCATTAATTACTTAGTACCTACCCAATATATGTATGCCAACTTAAAATAATTCACTTGACATATTTTTTATTATTGTAGCTCGGCATGTGACAACACTCCGCCTGATGTAAAGCTAGAGCGCGGTCCATGAACAGAACCAACTGTGCGGGCAGCAGTCGCCTCCACTATGCCGGCTTGAGGAGACGTGCATGTACCATCTAGATTGACAGTGCACACTCCTCCCGTTATACATGGCTACTTTCAAACTATTTCCGAAACGCGACACTTCACGGGTGTTACATTCGAAAGTGGTGGTACTAACCCAGGACGGCAGACTGGACAAATAACCATCATCAGTCTGCCTACCACTCTTTAATAGTGCTAATAGCGACAAAAGTACATATAACAAAGTACATTGGTACCGGTCAGAATTAGCGAGGTTCGAACACGGGTCTCTACTATCGTGAGTTCATGCGTCTAATCACTAGACCACGGCTGCTCTTTTGAATTTGTCAAAGCGAGCGGCCTGGTCTAGCAATAAGACGCGTGAACTCACGATAGTAGAGACCCGTGTTCGAACCTCGCTTAATTCTGACCCATGTAACTATGCTATACTTGGTCTCTCAGTGCCTATAGGCACTATTAACAGTTTGAAAGTAGCCAGGTATAGCTAGAGGAGTGTGCACTGTCAATACATTAATGAAGTACGTGCGAATTGCGGAACAAAATGGCAGCTTGACAGACCTATTCTAAGTTAGCTCGTGGTATACTGGAATCAATTCTCGGTCCAATAAAAACTTTAAATCTGAGCCAATTAATCTATCAATTAACGTAGCTCCGTGGAAGAAAAATAATTCCTATATAATTAAAAGTTTTTTCCTTTCGCCCTTAACGTGTTTTTCGATTTTCTTTTCTATTACAACAGTATAAGAGTCGTATTCGTTTGCAGTAAGGTACAGACAAGAACAATTATGATTCGACATTCATTTGAGTTATTAATTTATTTTAATTTCACGTAATAATTATATTAATTGTGATCAGAGTGGTGGGCAGATATAATTGCTATTAGCTTAGTCCGCCCGGAGATATAGCATGTTTTTATTATTATTGTAGCTCGACATATGACAACACTTCTTATAAATCTAGAGTGCGGTCCATGAACGGAAACAACTGCTGCAACAGAGAAATCTCTACGGGCAGCAGTATGCACCATCTAGATTGACAGTGTACGCTCCTCTCGCAATACCTGACTATTTTCAAACTGATCCCAAAACGCGAGGTCACTTCACGGGTGTTACATTCAAAAGTGGTGGTATTACTCCAACACGGCACGACTGGGTTAATTACCACCACCACTTTCGAATGCAACACCCGTGAAGTGACCTTGTCGAGTTTCGGGAATAGTTTGAAAGTAGCCAGGTATAACGAGAGGAGCGTGCACTGTCAATCTAAATGGTGCATGCTCGTCTCCACAAGCCGGCACAGTGGAGGTGACTGCTGCCCGCACAGGTTTCTTCGTAGTAGCAGTTGTTTCCATTCATGGACCGCACTCTAGCTTTACATCAGGCGGTAAATGAGTTCACTTCCAGTTTTTTTTAATTGAGAATTGAATTTAGTGAGATTTGAACACGGGTCTCATCGTCCGTGAGATCACAGCCTCACTAATTAAATAATACAAAACAGAACTAGTAACAACACAAAGGTTCGGTCATTATAAACTGAAGTAAAATTCTGTATCAAGTGATGGGGATAATTAAATCTTTGTTAAGGACAACATTAGACAGTACATTGCCGCGCGTAGCTCTCTATAACGTCCGTCTGTAATACATAAACGGGCAATGTACGACGCACTGACGACGTGTTAACGGCACATCGGACTCCTTTATGTCGACAATTATATAATTTGGGAATGTACTCAACAAAAGTTTGCATGAAGGGTTCGTGGCTCTGTTATGGAAATCACTTGTTGTTGGACGACACCTGACCCCCTTGCCGCCTCTCTACGCTCCCCGCACCACCCCACTATACGACATAATACAGTCTTAAATGGATATATTTGTACTTTTTTTTAACTATGTACTATGTACTATTTTTTAACTATATACAAGGGAGCAGTCCCAGTTTTTTTTTTTCATAATCGTTTATCGGAATATTACAGTTGCATTCTTTTTTTGATTGCATTATAGGTAAATGAGATATTGTTGTCAATGTTTCTATATGTTTTTCACATATTGCACCTCATTTAGTTGTCAATGTTGTGAGGGAAAAACGATTCTACACACGTCAGTTGTCATAGCAACGTAAACATAAGGTATATTTAAAGTAGGAGCTGAGAGAAACATATAAAAATGCAAGTAACATTAGTCCTTAAGGTGGGACTGCTCCCCTACTATTGATAGTACGTATTCAGGTAGATTATTGACGATTATTAGTCCTAGGACGGTCTAGGGTAAAACCGCCGCTTTCGAATGTGATCTTATTGGGTTTTGGGATCAGTTTAGAAGTACAAAGAGAGAAGCACGCTCATCAAGCCAGTATAGCGGAGGCGACTGTTATCTAGCAAAAATTTATCTGTGGTAGCAGTTATTCCGTTCCTGAACCGCACTATCTTAAAATCAAGCGAAGTGTTGACATATACAGAGCTAAATGAAAAGTTAGCTCACTGCTAGGCAAAGACCTGAAGTTGGTATGGTATGGTAACATAGGCGAGGGGTAGGTATGTCTCCCGTGGCTTGCGGTCCTTTGACAGTGTCGTATGGGAGGCACTGTTGGAGTTGCTGGTCTACCATCGGGTGCGGGATAGAGGGTCCCGGGATACCTCCCTGAGGATCCAAAACCAGCAAGGTGGGGTCACTCCTCGGGTCACACTCTGCTTTCAGAGAAGACCTGAGTGAGAGACCACCCTTCATCGCGTGGGCGGAGGCGGTAGCGGGGTACGCGTTATCTCCTTCGCCCCGAGCCAAGAGCAGTAATCCCGGGGTTGGACTGGAATGGTGTTTCTTCCCGATGAGGTGGGGTCGCGGATGAATACGAAAGCGTGCCCGTGACTTCACCATATGACGTAGAGAGGGACACCGTGGGGTTTTAGTCGTGTATACCTGGTATTGGGGAGTAGGTACCGGGGACATAACCTCGTCGTCTTCCTGGAGACGGCGAGGCATCTATAAAAGATTTTCCCCACGCAAAAAAAAAAGGAGTAGGTATGTCTAAATTTTTTTTCTCAAGAGAGCTAGATTAAATAACACATTTCTTCATGGACCATCCAACAGTTCGACCTTTTTTCTCGGCGCGACGACGTGAAAAAATTAGTTAGGATTTTATTATTATTATTATTCATGATTGAAAACGGTTTCGCACCTAATTTGTGCCATCAATATTCGTACAAACCTATATGTATGGATAGCAAAAACATTAATACCACTTAATTATGTTATTTTTTAATTAATTATTTGATACAAGGGTCCTTTTCATTTAATCTACGTTGCCCTTTCCGACCTCAGAAGAAGGTACGGATAGCATAATAATAAAATAATTAACAAAAACAAAGTTGTTTAATTTTTTATTTTTTTTATTGTAGCTCGGCATATGACAACACTCCGCCTGATGTTAGGCTAGAGTGCGGTCCATGAACGGAAACAACTGCTACTACAAATAAATTTCTACAGGAAGCAGTCGCCTCCGCTATGCCGGTTTGTAGAGAGGAGTGTACACCACCCGGATTGACAGCCCACGCTCGTCTCGTTATATCTAGCTACTTCCAAATTGACTTCACGGGCGTCACATTCGAAAGTGGTGGTACTACCCCAACACGGCAGACTGGGTAAATAATCATCACCAGTCTGCCCCACCACTTTTAAAAATATTATCATTATTTCAATTAAAGTGAAATTTTATTGTTCGCAGGTGGGTGGTCCCTCCGTAACCTGAGTATAACAGTACCTCGCGCTGTGCTGGCCGGTGTCGGTCAAGCAGCCACCTTCAGATGCAACTATGACTTGGACGGGGCAGCTCTTTACTCCATACGGTGGTACCGCGCTCACACCGAGTTCTATCGATACGTGCCAAGAGAATTACCACCTCACATGGTTTTCCCGCTACCAGGCGCTACTGTAGATGTAACATACTAATATATTTATCTATTTATATACCAGCGTTGTCAATTTGTGAGGAATTCCCCAAATTGTAGGAAATCTTAACTCTAAATTAGGGATGTTCTATTTTTTTTTTTTTTTTTAAATTGTAACTCGGCATGTGACAACACTCCGCCTGATGTAAAGCTAGAGTGCGGTCCATGAATGGAAACAACTGCTACTACAGAGAAACCTGTCCGAGCAGCAGTCGCCTCCACTATGCCGGCTTGAGGAGACGAGCATGTACCATCTTAGATTGACAGTGCACACTCCTCTCGTTATACCTGGCTACTTTCAAACTATTCCCGAAACGCGACAAGGTCACTTCACGGGTGTTACATTCGAAAGTGGTGGTACTGCCCCAGGACGGCAGACTGGCCGAATAACCATCAGTCTGCCTACCACTCTTTAATTTCCCAAATTGCGGGAAATATCGACTCTTAAATTACGGATGTTCTTGTAAAAATGCACTTCCCAAATTGTCGGAAATCTTAATTCGATTGTGGATTTTGTGGGCAAAATGCGTGGGTTTTATCGATAATTAAAATAATTAATAATGATGAATGGACAGTGAACTCGATACCTTTTGAAACATCGCACATCCGTTTCTAAGTATTCTGCCGTGAATAATATTTTATTATTTAAATTTGTTTTATTTTCTCCAGATTTAAAGAGTGGTAGACAGACTGGTGATGGTTATTAGCCCAGTCTGCCGTCCTGGGGCAGTACCACCACTTTCAAATGTAACACTCGTGAAGTGACATTGTCGCGTTTCGGGAACAGTTTTAAAGTAGTCGGGTATACTGAGAGATATCTATCTAGTGCATATTTGTCCCCTCAGGCCGGCATAGCGGATGCGACTGCTGCCCGTGCAGGTTTCTCTGTTTTAGCATTTGTTTCCTTTCATGGACCACACTCTAGCTTTACATCAGGCGGAGTGTTGTCACATGCCGAACTACAAAAAATAAACGTGGAAAATTTTAGGGGAATGTGTACCTTTTTCTCTCCAATTTGGGGAATTTGACTTGGAATTTTGAGGAATTTGTAAAGTTGGCATTGGCAACGCTGTTACACATTCCCATATATGAATTTGTGTACTAATGTAAATGTTGTTGTTAGTTGACAGAATCTGATTCGCATCAGGTGCGCGTGTTGGGTCTGACGCGTCGATTGAGCGGGGAGTACCAGTGCGAGGTGTCTGCAGATGCGCCATTGTTCCACACGGCCATACTCAAGACAAATCTTACTGTCGTAGGTCAGTATACAATTTTAATTAAATACCTTTTAACTACAATTTTTATATTGCAGTAAGAAAGTAGTCGGATGTTAACTTAGAGACCGGTAAATACGGCTACTGCTATCGCCTCCACTATGCCGGCTTGAGTAGACGCAATAGTACATATTCATCTCGTCATATCCAACTCCTTCTGTATGGAGAGAGTGAACGATAGAGAGATAATGGAGAGGTTGAATGTGACGGTGACTATCATGTTTTTTTCCTAGTTTACTCTCCAACAACTTCTGTAACGAAGGTCCATTTGCGTTGCCCTAACTACACAGAGCATTGCCTGTAGTTAAGAATATAAGAATAAATAATAATTATTGATTTTGATATACTTATGTTGTCAGATCCGCCATTTCGTGCACCACAATTGTATATAGACAGGGAGACTTACACGAGGGGTGACGTCATCACAGCAAACTGCACCGTGGATGACTCCTACCCTCCGCCCAATATCACATGGCTCATCGATGGACAGAAGGTCAACAATAACTCAATATCAACCCTTTATTGTAACCCGATGTAAAGCTAGAGTGCGGTCTTAGAAACAACTGCTACTACAGATAAACTACATGCATCAGTCGCCTCCGCTATGCACCATCTAGATTGACAGTACACACTCCTCTTGTTATACATAGCTGCTTTAAAACTGTTCCCGAAACACGACAAGGTCACTCCACGGGTGTTACATTCGAAAGTGGTGGTACTGCCCCAGGACGGCAGACTGGACTAATAACCATCATCAGTCTGCCTACCACCCTTTCATAGTGCCTATAGGCACTGAGCAACCAAAGTACATATAACAAAGTTACATTGGTACCGGTCAGAATTAGCGAGGTTTGAACACGGTTCTCATCGATCGTGAGTTCACGCGTCTTACCGCTAGACCACGACCTGGCTACTTTTAAACTATTCCTGAAACGCGACAATGTCACTTCACGGGTGTTACATTCGAAAGTGGTGGTACTACCCCAGGACGGCAGACTGGGCTAATAACCATCATCAATGTACCTACCTAGAGTGATAGGTATTCAAGTATTAATATTTCCTATGAACAATCTAGTATATATGTACAGGTCGGTGAGACGATATCTCCCCCGCCAGCTGAGGGTGACTTCAAAGAGCGCGGTGCATTCAGTCATATCCGAGTGACAGTGCTCGACACTGACCTACCCTACACTACAGATTATCACAACTACCACACGCATCAGGCCACACATATTGTCAGGTAATGGATTCAATTAAAACTGTTATATGAATGATTTTTTTATTGTAGCTCGGCATGTGACAACACTCCGCCTGATGTAAAGCTAGAGTGCGGTCCATGAGTGGAAACAACTGCTACTACAGAGAAACCTTTGCGGGCAACAGTCGCCTCCACGATGCCGGCTTGAGGAAACGACATGTACATTCTAGATTGACAGTACACACTCCTCTCCTACTCCTCCCGAAACGCGACAAGGTCACTTCACAGGTGTTACATTCGAAAGTGGTGGTACTACCCCAGGACGGCAGACTGCACAAATAACCATCATCAGTCCGCCTACCACTCTTTAATAGTTCCTATAGGCATATAGAATTTTCACAGTCGTGAAGTGTCAGCATAACACCCATACAGGTGAATTTTTCAAGTGGCCTTTCATGGCCAAATCCTAAACTATAAGAGATATCGAAAAATGCTGAAAGGAGTATCGATGCCGATTTTGATGAAAACTAAACTGCATTATTCGATTTTTGAGAAATCCATTTTCCCGGCCAGGAATCGAACCTGTTGATTTCGAAAAAAAAACACTGTATTATTGCACCATCCGATAGTGTTCCTGATAAGGATCAAATTCTGGAAAGTAATGATATACGGCAAACCAAAGTAAAGTGTTGATTTTTAACAATTGTCTGTATAGTGACCTAATACGTTTCAGAATGAGTTTGGTAATAATTGTTTTCAGTTACAGCGTGTCTGCACCTGTCAGTGGCGTGTTGTCGCTGCGTTGTGTAGGTGTGATATTCGACGTGTTCGCACGACAAAGTGACGTCACAATACTCCGAGAAGATAAACCACGTCCAGCATCCGTCACTGGGGACGACAACAGTGGTAAATACCATTATTATTTCATACGCCACATTTGAGCGGCCGTCGAAGTAGAAGGACCTAAGAGACCGATGTTTAAATCTCGTTAAATTTAATATAATCCACTGCCAACTGCTTCCTAGGGTAATGCCTGATGTTTTTTTTTTTATTTTGACACGACATGTCGCCACTACTATGCCGGCCTGTCTAGTATTTATTATTATTATTTTATGGCATTAATAATTTGCCAATGTCAAAGTACCGGATAAGCACAGGCAACGTAGGCAGTTGCATATGGGCCGCCACCACACCACAAAAAAAAAATTAAATCGATAAAGACTCAGTAGAAACAAAAAAATACTGAGTTTTGTTTTAAATTTTGTGTTATCCAACTCATTTAGTTGCTCTCTTCTTTACCTCGACCTTAATAGAAACTTTCAACAGTTAACCACAAACGATTTGAGGGCCTCCACAACATGCTCTGCCTATGGGCCGCATAAATCCGGCGCTGTTGAGCATCAAGGATCACTCGAACAGTCAAATCGAGTTCCAGTCAAGTCAAAAACATCTTCCTACGGAGTTTTGAAAGGAAAATGAAAACACACGTTTTCTACTGTCTAGTAAAGGAAATTAAAAAACAATAAATTAAAAAACATACATAATTAGTTTCCTAAAAGACAATATGCAAGTGGCGGTTATATTTTGGTTACGTTGTTTCAGCGGGTGCATTGTCATCGAGGGCATTGGTGACTGCGACGTGGGCATCTCTCGTCGTCTCACTCTTATGATAGACTCAATCTCAATTATTATGTACCTATAAGGAAACTCAATGTTGTGATAGACAGTTAATTGTTGCAGAATAATTATGTAAATATATTATAACTTAGTTACTGTACATAATTTATAGTGTTTTATTTTTAGTAACTACCCAACATTTTTTAACCCTATAACCATTGATATGTACAACTAGATAAGCAATAACGCTCCCAATGTGACGCGAGAAAAAAGATGACCCCAGTCACTTTTAGGCTTTCTGTCAGTTAATATTTGACTGTCGACAACATTGTAAAATCGTTTGAAGCGACCTACGCTTTTTTTATGTCAGATGTATGAAGTTTGCTCCTCTTATATATATTTATGCCTACAACACTGTCTTAAGACGGCATAGTGGAAAGTACTCTTGACGTGTACCTATCTGCAGCTACTTCAACGAGTTTCTTACATGACATTTTTTTTATTTAAATGAAATACAGTAATACCCCGCTTTACGCGAGGGATACAATACAATTGTCACGCCTTTTTCCCACAGGGATAGGCAGACAACGGAACGCCACATACCACGATCCTAACACAACACCCTCGCTCACATCCACAATTCTCTTCATACGTTCCGCAAAAACTCGCGTTAAGTGAAGTTTGCGTATAAGGGGGTCACGTTTAAGCATAACCAAAAGTCAGTACAAAATGCATTTTGCATCTATTGTCTTCTGGGTTGCGTTTCGTTAACGGTCTTGTAAAATACTTTCATAACACGCAACATTGTTTTTTACTGATTAAAACACGGTCATCATCGTTGTCTATGCTCTACAATATGTCCAAACTTGAACAAATCTTTGAAAGAGCCATTTTAGCGCGAAATTTGAAATTCGTGTAAAACCGACTGCTGCCCGCACAACTTTCTCTGTAGTAGCAGTTGTTTCCACTCATGGAGCAGACCCTAGCTTTATATCAGGCGGAGTGTTGTCACATGCCGAGCTACAATAAAAAAAATCTCCTTGAATCTTCCCTCTCAGATTGACTACTAACCGGTAGGACCTACAGTATATAGATAGTTACGAGTTGGAACTGGTGTAAAAACCTTCCTGTTCAGTGACTCTGTATTGAATAACCTTGTTAACATAATGAGGACACCTCGCAGAAGTAGAGGGGATGTAAGGTATGCATTCGTGTCTCATTTTCACAAAGCTAACTTGTTTGTATGTAAATTCAAGTGACGGATGCTAACGACCCGAAAGCTCTAACACTACGAGAACGGATATTAAAAGGACTTCTACCAAAACACTTCTCACATTCCCCCCTCATTCCATTGACGCGTCAGTTCTAAATCATTCGACAATTGTTTGGAGTTAGCCAGCAATGTATGGTTTTTGCTATTAAAATGTCGCATAATAACTGAGTAACGGTCAGGAGCATCTGTAGACATTTTTTATTTAGTCATTTTATAAACGATTTCTTTGGCGACAAAAGCAGAATATTAATGTTGGCTATTATAACGACAGGTGTTCACAATTTGTGTTTCTCTCGCTTCATCATTGTTCGTACAATTATACACTGTGAGAGCAAACATATACCTATATATTATTACGTTCGTGGGGGTGCCTACAAAATAAAATACACGACTTCGGTCTTCACACCGATTTATTGCATACGACACACAATAACGTAGAAGCAGGAGTAGTACGATAGTCGCTGGATAGCCTTCAGTCACTGTTCGGTATCACTTGTTATCGCATCCAGAATAGGACTACTTTTTGGCACACTCGGGTGTCGGTATTTATACTCAAACAGGAGGAAGCTTCGAGAAAGATCTCGTCGAAGTTGTTTACTAATTAATAATGTAAACAAGATCACTCGCGTGGGCGTGGCCAAGATGTTTACGCTACGCCGCTTATACGAGACCTTTCTAGAAACTTCGACTCATGCTGTCTCTTTCGCACCCTAGGTGCACGTAACAATATTTATTATTATTATTGAAACCCACAAAGATACTATATGGTCATTTAAAGGTAACCACTACAATTATTTTTTGTTATCAAAGTAGTGGTAGGCAGACTGATGATGGTGTGGCAACCTCTCTTCACCTCAACATAAAAAGAGATTGTCGCAATGACAATTTAGATTGTCAATTGTTATTATTTTTACAAGAGAATACATTTTACTTTGAACACAACCACTACGTATTATTTTACCAAATTTTATTTTAATTAATACACTCCATTATTAATTAAAATAAAATTTGGTAAAATAATACGTAGTCTCACTCACTTCAAGCGGGTGAGACCCTCCAAAATGGTTATTTGTCCAGTCTGCCGTCCTGGGGTAGTACCACCACCTTCGAATGTAACACCCGTGAAGTGACCTTGTCGCGTTTCGGGAATAGTTTGAAATTAGCCAGGTATAACGAGAGGAGTGTGCACTGTTAATCTGGATGGTACATGCTCGTCTCTTCGAGCCGGTATAGTGGAGACCCGCGCTCTAACTCTCAGGCGGAGTGTTGTCACATATAAAAATAATAAAAAAGATCGATATAATATGACAATACTCAGCCGATGTTAAGGTAGAGTGCAGTTCATGACAATCATAAAGAATTCCCTGCAGGCGTCAGTCGCCTCCGCTTTGCCGCGCGGCTTGAGGAGATGAAAGTGCACCATTCAGGTTGACAATGCACATTCCTCTCGTTAGACCTAACTACTTCGAAACGCGACTAGGTCTGTGTTTCATCCCTGCATTTCGTCTGATAATAAACTAGAGGGGAGATAGAGTACCACAACGAAATGTCTGTAGACAGCAGCCACCCCCGCTATGCCGGCTTGTGCACAATTTGTTGAAGTTTGACAGACTGGTTAGAAGAGGTTTTAATATTTTGAAAAGCAATTTATCTTAACTCGAATTCATTAAAATAATTGTTCCCGTTTTAAATAGATAGATACAGTACAGCCTCTCCTCTCGTTCGCCGTACGTGTTTGCGGGTGATCCTAACGAGCACAAAAACAGTTGATGAGTTACAGAAAAACACCTGACATGTTGCTGTGTGTTTATTGCAAAGTATTTACGCTTAAAAGGCAAAAGGACTTAACCTGTAATCGTGAAATCGAGTTTCTGTATTCATTATAAGTAATTGTCTTATAGAGTAACTAGGTGACCTGGCGAACTTCGTACCGCCTCAGAATCAATAAATAAAAAAGCATTTCTGAACGACTTTTAAATTTAATTGATTTCTAAACGACGGGACGAACATCAAATGTTTGGCATTCAAAACCAAAGGAATAGTTTCTAAGGGAAAGCGAAATTGTTGTTTTTACTATATTCCAAGCATTTGTTCATATTTACTCACCTTTTAAACCTTCCCTGGTCTTTCACAAATAATTCAAAACCAAAATTAGCCAAATCAGTCCAGCCGTTCTCGAGTTTTAGCGAGACTAACGAACAGCAATTGATTTTTATTATATAGATATTGAGGCATTTATCTGAGACTAGATTAGTATGCAGCAAAGACTCCGAAAGTTCAAATAAAAACAAAAAAATCACGATATCAAAGCGCGATCTATAAGCAGAGACGACTCTGTAGTAACTGAAGCCACCAGTTACCACATGCCTAGAGATGAATGTGAAAATCTGACTAGGCGACTTGGGGGTAGTACCTACCCTCTAAAATTATATTTTATTATTCCTTTACCTGTCACATGGGGTAGGTAACGGTATGGGGTGAGCTCTCTAGCTAAAAAGGTAGGCTTTACCCAGCAACATCTTCCCAGTTTTTATCGAAACCTCTCAGCGGTTTAAGCGTGATAAGGTAACATACAAACAGAGTTACTTTCATTACAATATAACTATTAAAGGAGAATGCCCATTCACCTAAGAAAAATGGGCCCACAATTTTATTTCTCGAGTTTGTCGTTGATTTTTAGTATAAATCTGAATACTTATATAAAATGTTAATGTTAGTACGTAAAGACAGGGTTTTCTCCATGACCACCAACTCCAATCTACTTCCGGTTGGGGTGGTAGATACCCCTTGGGCTCCTGGTGAAAGTAAGGGAGTTTGGTCGCGGTGGGTGGAAGAGGGTGGTTGTGGGAGGCGAAAATCTCAAAAAATGTATATCTGTCCTTTTCTAACTTATTACATGTTGAGTACTAGAGTAGAGTTTTTCTTATTTCAATTCGTTAATTAGTTAATTAATTTGATTTGATTAACTCTACAAACACCTATAAATAAGTCTCACAATATCTAAGATAGAAATCTACAATAACGGATCCTTAAATATTTTTATACCATTAAACATGCAATGTATTTTAACCCGAGCAACGCCGGGTTTCGTCGCTAGTTCTGTATAAAAATAAATCTACTTCCTTATTACCCAGTCAATTTTAATTTTTTCACCCGGGTAATTGAGTAATTAGATGTTTTCTGACGCAATATTTGATGTTATTATTATTTTAAATGCTTTAATAATTGATGATATCTGTTTTTTATGTAATTAAACATTGTGTATTGATTGGTAAATTATGTGTTGTTATAATTAAAATAAATTAATAAAAAAAAAGATATTATTTTAGAATATTGTTTTGTTAGCAAACTATTAGGTATCAAGTGGGTCCGAAAATTCTCCTTTTTTTATAATAATTAAAATTTTTAAAGCGTCGATTTCGAAATTAGAGGTCACATAGGCCCCTCTATACGTATCAAAAAAATATTTCTCTAACCTGCAAATGCCACAATGCAAATGAGGTCAGTCAGTCGGTGGTAGTCGAGCTTTATATACGACTATAGAAGTATAGAGAAAACAGCAGTTGGCAGTAAACTGTATTTGATCGAACGCGAATTATTCATATGAATACAAATATGATCTCAATAAATGATCAGATTCAGCGATGAAGCAGATGGAAACGTTGGAACAAAGAACAAACTTTTTATACGAAATCAGGAACGATGCGGGCACTACGATAACACTTCGATTACATTATTATACACTATACATTGCTTGTTTTACAACACTAGCACTTGATGTGCGTGTATTGAGCAAGCAATGGATGACTAAGTGAACGTTTAGCGACAGTGTCGTAGTAAAAGGTTCGGTGATAGAAGACATAATCAAATGCCCTTATTTGATTTGAAACGGAGAATTAACGAGACGGTATTTGTTAGAAAAGAAATGTAAACGTACTGGAATCATTTGAAGGAGCTTTTAGCAGGCATCTGCACACTATAGGCTACCTATGTATATGTATATACAGGGTAATTTTGGGACAGTATGGGGAATCGTAACCGTAATCGTAACAATCGCAAACCACAGGAGATACAGGGAAACTGTCTTAGAAACCATTTACTCTTTTTTATGAAAACGATTTTCACATAGTAATTTTTCTGGTCAAGCTTGAGTTGTCCATAAAAATGAGTCATTTTGGTCAAAAAAATTTTTGATGCGGTTCGACTCAGTATCATGTAAGGATCACTTCATTGTATCGGATGAAAAAATCGGGGCAGCAGAAGTTAGTCAAATTTAATGAAATTTATTCCCATACAATTTGTAAGTAATCTGATGGTTACATTAATAATACTAGTGCAAAAATGTTACAGGCACGTTTTAGTGACAAAAAGATGTTTGGTTAATGTTAAATGATAAAGAACTGTATATATATATATATATATTTTATTGTAGCTCGACAACATTCCATTTGGTATAGTGTACTTGCAATAGATAACCCCGCGTTCGAATCTGCCAAAAATCTCGGCCAGTACTAATGTTTGTAATTAGGTTTTTCTTTTTATTGTAGGTCGGCTTGTGACAATACTCCGCCTGATGTAAAGCTAGGGTGCGGTTCATGAATGGAAACAACTGGTACTACGGATAAATCTCTACGAGTAGCAGTAGCCGCCGCTATGATGGCTTGAGGAGACGAGCATGTACCATCTAGATTGACAGTGCACACTCCTCTCGTTATACCTGGCTACTTTCAAACTATTCCCGAAATGCGACTAAGTCACTTCACGGGTGTTACATTCGAAAGTGGTGGTACTACCCCAGGACGGCAGACTGGGCTAACCATCATCAGTCTGCCTACCACTCTTTAATGAGCGACCAAAGTTCATATAACATATTTGCATTGGTCAGAATGTGAGGTTTGAACACGGGTCTCATCAATCGTGAGTTAACGCGTCTTACCGTTAGACCACGGCCGCTCGTGAAAGCCTTTTGGTCTCTCACTGCCTTTGATACAGGCAGACAATGGGCGTTAATATTTGAGTAGAGACAGACGGCAGATGGCAGATGAGAGTGGAATGGACAAAAGAAAATAAATTATAAACATAGTTTCAAAAACATTTATACTTACAAAAATTAGTCTATCAGTACAAAATACTTAATTATTTTTTTATTGCAATTTTAACATCCAAATGCCGAGATTGTTATTATTAAGTTAACTAAATTTAATGTCACATAATGAAATTACACTAATAAAATTGTTCATTTCAGCAGATTTTCTCAATTTATAAATTAGTATATTGTTATAAACATTTATTAAAAATTGTAAAGTTTACGTCGGTTGCCACGTGTTTTAACACCTTGCGCTGACTTTTCTGAAAATAAAAAATATAATATACATAGTGGTACCTTGACATATGAGTACCCTAATATACGAGTTATTTGAGATACGAGGAACGGCCAGTTGCACGCGACCCACCAGTCGGGGCCAAGAGGTGGAAAACGTCAAATCTCATATATTTTGTTTTTGATTCGATCAAGTGACAATTTGGTTTTTGACTTCAGCCCCTTGTGGCGCTTCAGGAACAGTTTGAAAGTAGCCAGTTATAACAAGAGGAGTGTGCACTGTCAATCTAGCGCACACTCGTCTCATCAAGCCGGCATAGTCGAGGCGACTACTGCCCTGTAGAGATTTATCTGTAGTACCAGTTCTTACCGTTCATGGACCGCACTCTAGTTTTACATCAGGCGGAGTGTTGTCACATGCTGAGAAGATTTTCGGAGCTACTTTGCACAGTGGCATCAAAACCATTGTCACACAAACATATTCTGTATAACTTTTTTAATTACTTATACCATGAGTATAACGTGTGAGGAGCAGTGGTGCCAAAATAGTGTTACTTTGACATTTGGAAAGTCAATTGGCAATCATATATATTTAGAGCGGCCGTGGTCTCAGGACGTGGACAGGGGACAGACCTCATGATCTCTTTACCTAATACTTTGCTTGCTTAGTGCCTGTGATATGAGCATTAGTTTGATACAGGCAAGTCAATAATGACAGTAACTTAACTACACACAAACTAAAATCTATTTCTCAGAGGAAGCTCGTTATCTATAATACTACCTGTCAAATCAACACTCTTGTCCTTTGCCAGCACTCCTATCCTCCGAGAACTGGCACCCGAACGTACATCATTCAACTTCTTCACCAGACTGCTCTCTAGACTTTTCTTCTTTTTCGCCAACAATCTGCTGCGACACTTTTGCGACACGAGACTGCTCAACTCACTGTCAGGATTGCGCAAAGATGGCAATAACATCCTGCAATAACAGCGACTGTAGCGACCAAACCTCCGACAACGACACGCACGTTTACTGTACCTTAAATATCTGTTCTTGAGACTGTGCCATGTTCGAGTGTGCCCTTTGCACAACTTAGGAAACTCCGCAGATAACTCTCTCCACACTATCACCCCTCCGACGCCGCTCACACGTGAAGACTCCGCCGACAACCAACTCACGATGCATATGTCTTCCACTTCCTCATATGGTAACCACCGGGGGCGATCGAGAGTGCGTTCCGAAGTATTCTATGAACAACCTCCATTAATACAACAATACGCAAATAACACACCTTGCATGATACACAAACCCACTCTTAATTTACGGGGAACGGTAGCTACGGTAGCAGTAGACGTGTCTTCGGAAGGCGCCAGATCGAGAGACTTCGCGAACTGATGCTGATCCAGAGTACTGGAGGCGCGCGGACGAGGCTCCAAGGTCGGCCGCGATTCTTGTATAGTGCGACCGCTCTCGTTGTTGTTTTTAGTAGAAAGACGCCGCCGGAGATTGTCGGTATGAGTACCGGCCGCGGGAACACCACGATCGCCTGTCTGATACTTCAGCTCGGCGCCGTGTACTACTCGTGAGGGTTTTCCTCTGGCGAATCGTCGCAACTGTCGGAACACTTCTTTACTGGATAGTTTGACGGCCATTCCACCGGACAACATCAAGAACTGTATGTCGTCGGTGCGCGCGCCCTCTAACCGCCCCTTCTCGACATCCAGCGAGCGCCAAGAGCCGCGCCTATATATCTTAAATCCACCCATCACATATAATCAGTACTTTACGAAATAAACGAACACAAACAAGCCCGAATCAAAACGATCACATCGCGCCCATTTTGACATTAAAATGACATGACGTGTGTTGCTACTCTAAATACAGGCTTCAAATTGCAAAAATAAAAATAAATAACTATTTTTCAAACGTAGTGAAGCGAAAGTTATATCTCAAATTATTATTACACATTTTTTTTATTACTCCATAATATGCTAGAGTAAAATAAAAAATACATTTATTAGTATTCTTCCCTAGCAACCTGTGCTAGCAACATTTACAATAGGTACAAGATCATTTTATGCCACAGACTGAATTTGGAAAAATTCAACTTATAGGTCCCCATACCCATTCTATAATATAGGTCACCCCCATAAAATCTGGCTACTCTCACGACGTATCTTTGTTATAATAATATGTACCTACCTACTTTGATACCATAGTGCATGTTCAATAAAAAAAATCAATATAAGGTACGGAAAAGAAAACGCACTTGATGTTTTATATGGATTTATTATTATAATATATAGGATATAAGATCCAAAAAAACGCTTCAAACTATGACAAAGACATACTTTTAAATATAAAAAATAGTATATTTTGTTAATTTTGTATTAATTCTATCATAAATATAGCATACAAAAATATAGTCAAAACGTACAGGTGTCTGAGATAGCGGTTCTTTTGCTTTTATGTTTTGACTTATCTATTCTATTATTTTTAGACTAATCGAGACAGCCTGTACGAGTCAGTCCTTGTAAATGTATTGCAAGACACATATTTAAGGCATTTTATTACTAATAACAAAACAAAAAAAAAACCGTAACAATGGTGAACAATGTGATAGTTATAAACCCAGTTTGTCGTTTTCGGGCAGTACCACCACTGTCAGTGGCCACCTGAGAAGTGACCTTTATAACCAGGCAAGCGAGAGGTATGCCCTGTCAAAAAACAGAATCGTCTCTTTAAGCCGTCACTGCAATGGCTGATATTTAGTTGCAGAACTATATTGTAATTTTACAAAAATGTAGGGAAAAAAAAAACTAAATAATAATAAAAAAATATTTATTAGAAATAAATTATGAAAACGTTATACGTAAACAAAAATTGTAAATTTTAATTTAAGAAAAAAAGCACACCTATTTTTTTTATTTTTTAGTAAATAATAATAAATATAAATAATTTTGTGTATAGGGCAAGTTATTTTAAAACCTAAAATGCTAAGCCAGTGGCGTGGCGTGGCGTAGTCGGGGCGAGGCGGGACTGGGACAGGCAAAGGACAATGGCCATTTTTGGGCCCACACATTTTATAAACAAAATAATATTTTAAAAAAATGTTTTTTTTCATTAATTTATCTCAATTATATCAACACGTCGTTTACCAATCAATAGACAATGTTTAATTACAAAACAAAAGTATAAACTCATCAATTATTAAAGCATTTAAAATAATAATAACCTCAAATATTGCATCAGAAAAAGTGTCATAACTCAATAAGCCAAATGAAAAAATTAAAACTGTTTGTAGACAAGGAATGTAGATTTATTTATCTACTAAGTTAACTAAAAATCATCAAAACACTCGAGAAAAAAATTACGGGCCCATTTCTCTTAGGCGAATGGGCATTCTCCTTTCACAATAACTGATGATTATTTCTGTCTTGTCTATGTCTTGTTCTTTACGGCAAAACTTTCACCCGCCCCGAACGGCTGTTATGGGTATCTACGCTACGCCACTGATTGTAGCTGGCAACAAACTACTGCAAGCTTGCAAGCGTTTTTGCATACTTCTCTTAATTACTAAAAGAAATCGCTGCGAGCTCAAGGACAGTATTGTGACCAGAGTGGAAAGGGGTATGCTAAGGTGGTTCGGTCATTTGGAAAGGATGGATGAAAGGAGATTAGCTAAAAAGATCTATTGTGCGAAAGTGGATGGCAGTGTCGGAAGGGGGCGCCCTAGGAAGACCTTTCTCAGTCAGATCAGTCAACTGCTGAGAAAGGGTCAGACGAGGAGCACCCTCAACCGATGTGCATGCATGAGGGGAGGAATGGATGTGGTCGAAGCGAAAGTGGTATGTAGAGAGAGGAGTCGCTGGCGCTCCATAGTTTCTGCCTACCCCAGTGGGAACAAGGCGTGAGCTAAGTAAGTAAGTAAGTCTTAATTACTACTGTGGGATTTAACATGGTGAAGCTACGAGCATATATCTGCATATATGTCGGGAAAGTTACACTTTTTTAGTAGCTCTGCCTCCAACACGACAACACTCCGCCTGATGTAAATCTAGAGTGCGGTCCATGAATGGAAACAACTGTTACTACAGAGAAATCTCTACAGGCAGCAGTCGCCCCCACTATGCCGGCTTGAGGGGACGAGCATGTACCATCCAGATTGACAGTGCACACTCCTCTCGCTATACTTGGCTACTTTCAAACTATTCCCGAAACGCGACAAGAGCACTTCACGGATGTTACATTCGGAAGTGGTGGTACTACCCCAGGACGGCAGACTGGACAAATTACCATCATCAGTCCGCCTACCACTCTTGATTATGCCGGATGTGCACCATCCATGTCGACAGTCCACACTCCCCTACCTGGCTACTTCCCTACTAAATCCTTGACAAGACATAACTGCGGTACTACTCCAGGGGTCCAGGACGACAATGTATTTAATATAAATTATAAATATCTTCTATTGCTAATTAAATATTCTGACTGTACGAAAGTATCTTCTTCTAGATCTAGATAGAGAAGTATCTAATTCATAGACAAAATTATTCAGTATTCCAACAATTAAATCTTGTTATAAAAACACTATATTACTATAAAATATAATCTAGATTTTATTTTTTTGTTATATAGTACATATAACTGTATATTTATTTACCTGTAAATACGATAAAATAACCGACAAGGTTGCATTCGAGATACGAATAGTAATCGAAACTTTTAACCAATGCAATGCATGCTTTTGGCGACCTAATATATTTTAAATATTGTATCTCGGCATATGTCAACACTCCGCCTGATGTTAAGCTGGAGAGCACAGAGAAATCTTCGCATACAGTAGTCGCCTCCACTATGCCGGCTCGAGGAGTTCAGACCATTCAGATGCACGATAAGGTCACTTTTTTTTTATCGTAGCTCGACATGTGACAACACTCCGCCTGATGTAAAGCTAGAGTGCGGTCCATGAATGGAAACAACTGTTACCACAGAGAAATCTCTACGGGCTGCAGTCGCCTCCACTATGCCGGCTTGAGGAGACGAGCATGTACCATCTAGATTGACAGTGCACACTCCTCTCTTATACCTGGCTACTTTCAAACTATTCCCGAAACGCGACAAGGTCACTTCACAGGTGTCACATTTAAAAGTTGTGGTACTACCCCAGGACGGCAGACTGGACAAATAACCATCCTCAGTCTGCCTATCACTCTTTGAAAGATTGTAAAAAAATGGCACTTCTTTAAAATCACACAACTAATAACCCTATAGTATAGTAAATTGGTACAATACAGATGATCGGAATCGAATCTACGCCTCACCTTTTTTTAATTATAGCTCGGCATATGACAACGGAAACAACTGCTGCTACAGATAAATTTATGCAGGTTGCTGTCGCCTCCGTTATGCCGGCCTTAGGAGACCAATGTGCACCATCGAGGTTGACAGCGCACACTCCTCCCGCTATACCTGGCTACTTCCAAAAAATTTCTAGATATTTAATGATCTTAAGGGCCCTTAAATGATCTTAAGGGCGTATATTTACTATACCACTAATAAGGCTTCTATTAGTATTTAAATCTAGTTTTTTTTAAGAAAATAAAAATAAAACAAGAAGGAAAAAAAACATAATTCGTTGTAAAAGAAACATAATTAAAAAAAAAAGATAACAAAATAATAAACGTAACGGTTTTTTAAAAACACGTGAATAAATAAATTCTAAACAAAATATAATAAATAAAGAACTAAATATGTTTCAATAAGAACGTGTCTAGATATTTAGTTTTTTTTTTTAAAAAAAGGACAACGTCCATTTCAGGCCCACTTGATATCTAATAGTTTAACAAAACCAATATTCTAAAATAATATCCTATTTTTTTTATTAATTTACTTCAATTATATCAACACATTATTTACCAATCAATAGACAATGTTTAATTACATAAAAAAAAATTAATTATTAAACCTTAAATATTGTAATAGAAAAAGTCAAATCACTCAATAAATCTGTTAAAAACAATGTATATTTATATTTCTACAAAATGAACTAACAATAACAAACTTGCAAAAAAATAGTGGGCCCATTTCTCTTACGCGAATAGACATTCTCCTTAGATAGAAAATACTAGTTTTTTTTTAACAATAAATATATAAATACATTGACAATAAAAAAGGGATGAAACTCTAATAAAAATGACAAGCACAGAGGGGGTTGGAAGGGCGAGCACCCTTAACAATTAAATCTGATACCAAGGCGATCGTCTAACCCAACGTAACTTGTAATCACCCTGCTCAGTTCTTATCTTAATAGAAGCACCTTCAGCAGCCTTCACGGTCTCTTTAACCTGCAAATTTGTGAACAAACATTTAAAATTATCAGTATAAAAATATATACATATATACAAAAGAAAACTAATTGAAAAATAGAAACTAATTGTTGAACACTAAGCTGCATGGACAATTATACCTTTGCCTTGAATGAAATAACAACATAACAAAAATTTTATTGCAGAAAACGCTACGCCTAATTACTAGTTTAACGAATGATAATACCAACCAAAAAATACATACAACTAGAAGAATATACAATACTGAAGATGTGGCTGTATGGGTTTCGAACCCTTTGCCTTCCCAAAATAAGAAAACATAATTTTAAAACAATCTTTTCTGTGACGTATAATAGAAACGGGAACATGTAATCCACACAGAATATAAGAATAATAACCGATGTATATTTTGAAGTAAAAAAAATAACTTACACTTTGCATGAGATTCTGCGCGTTGCCGACCAGCATTTCCGTCGCCTCCTGATCTTCCTCGCTACCTATAATCATCATTATTAATTTTAAAACAGTGGTAGGCAGACTGATGATAGTTTTTAACCATATGACTCAGCTTGGAAGTAACCAGGTATTGGACGGCGCGCGTCCGTCTCATAAAGCAAGCATAGTGGAGGCTACTCAGACATATCTCTGTGGTGTCTTAATAAAAATAATGTGGGTTGATTAAAATGTTTAGTGATAGCTGCGATCGAAGTGCATTGGTGCATAAAAGATGAGAGGAAGAAAGAGAATTGCACAAAACTCACACTACAATAACTTTATATACCTTTGTAATCAGCCATGCCAACTGTTAAAAAGCATTTTCATTTTGTTAATAAAATAAATTTAAAAAATATACAAATTATAATCGAAAAGGAGAATGCCCATTCGCCTAAGGGTGGTTTGCACCACAAGGCCGATCAAAGTAACTTTAAGGGTGGTTTGCACCAGAGAAGGCCGGTTAAAGTAACTTTGACTGTTATCTTTACTTTTACTCCACGCGCGTTGCACCATCGTGTAAATTAATTCGTTATAGTTAAAAGCGTTGCTGGTGTAATAAGGAGTTAGATAAATAATAGAAGATTTAAATGAATTCTCTCAATACAAAAAAGAGCGGCTTTTCAAAGATTTGACGTTAGCGACATTGATTTAACTATTACTTTAACTTTGACCGGCCGAAATTCGCCAGTAACGGTTAAGGTTAAAGTAATCGTCAAATGTGACAGATTTTTTTTGAAGCAAACCAATTTTAACTTTAACCATTACTTTAACGTGACAGTAATAGTTAAGTCATATGGTGCAAATCGACATAACTATTACTTTAACCGTTACCTTAACATTATGGTGTATATTTACTCCACACGAGTTGCACCATCGTCGCGTCTGGCATTTTTTACGATTACTTTAACCTTAACCGTGACCAACGAATGTTGGTTTGCTTAAAGTTAAAGTAATCGTCAAACCAATGTCACTAACGTCAAATGTATGAAAAGAAATCAAATATGTTTTTCTATTTTTTTTTTTTCGAAATCAGCCACCCTTTTAACGAAAACAATATGAATTTACACGATATTGCAACGCGTGTGGAGTAAATGTAAACGTTTAACGGTCGTCGTCGCCGTAAAAGTAATAGTTAAAGTTACTTTAACCGGCCTTCTGGTGCAAACCACCCTAAGAGAAATGGGCCCACAATTTTTTCACGAGTTTGTCGATAATTTGCAGTTAATTTTGTAGAAAAAATAATCTATTTTCCTTAACACCAATCAGTTTTACTTTCTTTACTCGGGTTATTGAGTAATTAGACTTTTTCTGATGCTATATTTGAGGTTATTATTATTTTAAATGCTTTAATAATTGATGATATTTGTTTTTATGTAATTAAACATTGTCTATGGATAAACGACGTGTTGATATAATTAAAATAAATTAATGAAACATTTAAAGTTTAGTTTTGTTAACAAACTATTATTATATTGTGGGCCCAAGAATGGACATTGTCCTTTTTAGCATATTTGGTTTCCGCTTCTTATGCTACAGCTTCACACGCGTTAGCGTTAACGCTAATAGCTGCGTCAAACTGCGCGATAATTAGTAGCGCAGTAAAAATTACAGCATTATAAAACTATGGCTACATTTGAAGGTTTTACTCTAGTTAATCGCATCGTACAGGTAAAGGTACAGACGCAGCTAAAGCCGTAGCATTAGGGAAACTTTTATAAAGTCAACTGCGCAGTACAGTTTAACCTGACACGTTAATCCAAAAAAAAAACACTAAAACCTTTCTTGAAAATTGAGTTATTTTTTTATTTTATAAAATAAATCTATATTATTATTATTACATAGATTATGTTTTATAATATATCGTTTTAGCGACAGACTAACCTTGTGCACCGAGCATGGTCGCCTTAACCGTTGACAATATTTTGAGTTGCGTGCCGATTGTCGGTATACGTTCGCACACTTGAAGAAGATTCTGGAAACATACAAAATATATTATATACAAAATAAGCAAGCATAGCGGAGGCGACCGCAGCCCGCAGAGATTTATCTGTGGTAGCAGTTGTTTCCATTCATGGACCGCACTCTAGCTTTACATCAGACGGAGTGTTGTCACATGTCGAGCTACAATAAAAAAAAAAGCCTTGTATCACAGTCACTGAGCGACCAAAGCACGTATTGTAACTGTTAGTTACATGCCGCTATGCCGGCTTGAGGAGACGATTATTAAATACAAATTAAACTCACAGTGCGTATTCTCTTATCGGTACACTCGAGGGCAAGTTTCTTGGCGAGACGCGTCACTTCCTCCGAAGCCTCCGCTATAGCCTTCGCTGTCGCTATCAACTCACGTTTACTACCTGAAAATTATTATATTTATTTGTAAAAATCTTGTGCCTCGTAAAGCCCACATGGGCTAACTACTTAATCTAAATACCAAAATCAACAGAAAACTATGCAGAAAGATACAGTCCACATGCATCAATCGCATCCTCTCTACGCCGGCTTGAGGATACGAATTTGCACACTCTATCATTACACCTGGCTACTTTCAAGTTTATCCCAAAACGCGACTAGGTCACTTGACTAGATAACTTGAAAGTGGTGGTACTGCACCAGAACGGCAGACTGGGTTAATAACCATCATCAATCCGTCTACAACTTTTCAATTAACCGCGCCGCACCGCATCTTTAGAGTGCGGCTACGGCCGTAAAAAAAAAAGTAATAATATTATTTTTAGCCGCACTGCATCGCTTTAATGCGTTTTAACCATAACTTTTTTTTTTAATGTAGCTCGGCATGTGACAACACTCCGCCTGATGTAAAGCTAGAGTGCGGTCCATGAACGGAAACAACTGCTACTACAGAGAAACCTGTGGGTAGCAGTCGCCTCCACTATGCCGGCTTGAGGAGGCGAGCATGTACCATCTTAGATTGACAGTGCACACTCCTCTCGCTATACCTGGCTACTTTCAAACTATTCCCGAAACGCGACAAGGTCACTTCACGGGTGTTACATTCGAAAGTGGTGGTATTACCCCAACACGGCAGACTGGACAGATAACCATCATCAGTCTGCCTACCACTCTTTAATAGTGCCTATAGGCACTTTGCGACCAAAGTACATAATATAACAAAGTTACATTGGTACCGGTCAGAATTAGCGAGGTTCGAACACGGGTCTCATCGATCGTGAGTTCACGCGTCTTACCGCTAGACCACGACCGCTCTAAACTTTAGCATAAATAAAAAATAGGCAGTAGGCACTTACCGCTAAGATTATACAACACCTCTAAATAGCGTATCCACAGTTAGCGATGGAAAATTACAATGAACTATATTATAGTATGATTAAACAATGTCTAGGCTTTAAGGTTTCTAGGATGATGCGATCGCTAAGAAGTATGTGTGGTGTATCCTTGAGCGAGCGAATCCCAAACTGTGTGATAAGAAATCGCTGCGAGCTCAAGGACAGTATTGTGACCAGAGTGGAAAGGGGTATGCTAAGGTGGTTCGGTCATTTGGAAAGGATTGATGAAAGGAGATTAACTAAAAAGATCTATTGTGCGAAGTGGATGGCAGTGTCGGAAGGGGGCGCCCTACGAAGACCTTTCTCAGTCAGATCGGTCAACTGCTGAGAAAGGGTCAGACGAGGAGCACCCTCAACCGACGTGCATGCATGAGGGGAGTAATGGATGTGGTCGAAGCGAAAGTGGTATGTAGAGAGAGGAGTCGCTGGCGCTCCATAGTTTCTGCCTATCCCAGTGGGAACAAGGCGTGAGCTAAGTAGTAGTAGAATGATGAAAAAAGTTACGTCCCCCAATTGCGAGTCATGCACGCAGGAGGAGGACGTTATGCATTTGTTGTGGCAAGGCAGCCGATGCAAGATGGAGAGAGAAAGGAGGTGTTGATGAATGAGTCGGGCATCAACGCTTTGGAAGTAGGAGCAATTAACAGCATCCTAGTTGAACCAACATCTGCTTCAGCTAGGATGCTATTTAATTTTGTAAATATATATTTTAAGAAGCGACAATAGTGTGTTGTGTATAGTATGTGTGTATTGTGTTACCAATAGGGCTGGCATAAGCACAATGCAATGGAGCTATAATCCCAAAAAAAAAAAAAAAAGGTGGCTAGTGTTGCCAACGCACTTATTTGAATCCATTTTACTTGATAACTATGACACTTGCAATTGCACCACATGACTTTTTTTATTGTAGCTCGACATGTGGCAACACTCCGCCAGATGTAAAGCTAGGGTGCGGTCCATGAATGAAAACAACTGCTACTGCAGAGAAACCTGTGCGGGTAGCAGTCGCCTCCACTATGCCGGCTTGAGGAGACGAGCATGCACCATCTAGATGACAGTGCACACTCCTCTCGCTATACCTGGCTACTTTCAAACTATTCCCGAAACGCGACAAGGTCACTTTACGAGTGTTACATTAGAAAGTGGTGGTACTACCCCAGGACGGCAGACTAGGTTAATAACCATCATCAGTCTTGCCCTACCACACTTATGTGTGCGACATAAAACAAAGAAAGAGCTCTAAGTAATTTTTTATGCAGTGAAATTTAATCGAATAAAATTTTTTTTTTATTCAACATATATTAAGTGTAATGTGATAATAACAGCATGAGTAAAGCACGAATTTAAAGCTATGTATAAATAGACAGAGAGCGAACAATGTAAATACAAAGGTACATTGGTACCAACTATAGTCTTATTTATAATTAGATAGACAAATTGACAACTCGAAACATACACCACGCCTCCATAATGTTGCCACGTTAGAAGTATAGTGTTGTTACACGAATACTTTAATTGATTAATTGAATTATCTTAAAATGACATTTCGACTAGTAATAGCAAATCTACCTATTTTATAATTATTCCGACAATAAATATTGTTACGTTCGTGGGGGGCTACAAAACAAATAATACACGACTTCGGACTTCACACCGATTTATTGCATACGACACACAATAACGTAGAAGCAGGAGTGGTACGATAGTCGCTGGATAGCCTTCAGACGCTGTTTAGTATCGCTTGTTATCGCAGGAGTTGCTTGTATCGCATCCAGAATAGGACTATTTTTTGGGACACTCGGGTGTCGGTATTTATACCCAAACAAAAGGAAGTTTCTAGAAAGATCTCGTCGAAGTTGTTTACTAATTATAATCTAAACAAGGTCACAGGTCACGCCACTTTTGTGGGCGTGGCCAAGTTGTTTACGCTACGCCGCTTATACGAGAACTTTCTAGAAACTTCGACACATGCTATCTCTTTCGCACCCTAGGTGCACGTAACAATATGTTAATAATAATAAAAACTTTCTTAACAACTTAGGAGTTTAATTTATCTCAGTAATTAATTACTTTAGAGACAAAAAGTACTAAGATAATTTCATTATATCACTACGCTTCATCGACTGGCATAACTTGCGAAACCATTTTGTGTGTGTAAAAAAAATCGTATATCACTTTTTTTTATCAATTTCTGTCCAATGTACGTCATCGAAATGTTCAATCACACACGATTGCGTGTACGAATTCATACTAGTATTTGCTAAGCCAGTCACAAACAACGAACAGAAAAATATATTAAATATAAAGTTAATTGAATTTTCAATTAAAAGCTGGGTCACAAAATTACAACACTATTTATTTTTTTCCAAAACTCGGCATCCCTTCAAATGTCATTGTTGTCTATCTAATTATAAAGAAGACTATACTTTTATATGACCGCAGTCACCCTTATTACTCGACTGTTAGAATGTGGATTAACAAGCCCTTAGCACCAACCTTCAGACCTCAACGAACATCGCTTTATCACAGTTACCTTTGCTATCGCTGCGCACGAGTTCGGACAACCTCGCCATGAGTATTGCCATTCTTTTAGCAGCTGCAATAATCTCGTTGTCTTTGGACGACCATTCACGGACAGCTTTGTGAAGATTGTGGGCGGCCACCTGTCAAATTTACAATTTTTATCAACTCCGTATTATAGGTTATTTTTAAAAATAAAAATAAAATATAATTTATTATAAAAGTAAAATAATAAATGTTGCAAGGGCCCCTGTACTAGGTTCATAGAACCTGTGTTACTAGGTACCCCGGTTACAATCCTTTGTACAATAATTTTACTTATATACAGGGTGAATTTTTCAAGTGGGCTTTCATGGCCAAATCCTAAACTATAAGACATATTTTTGCTTCTTTGTTGTCAAACTGAAGTACATTTCCCTCCGCCATGTCGGCACCGACCATTTACAGTGCACACTCCTCTCGTTATACCTGGCTACTTGCAAACGGATCCCGAAACGCGACAAGGTCACTTCACGGGCGTTACATTCGAACTGCAGACTGAGCTAATAACCATCATCAGTCTGCCTACCACTCTTTAATAGTCTGTAACATAGTTACACTAGTACAGGTCGGAATTTAGCAAAATTTCTATCGATTTCAATTTCTACCATAAACGTAAGCAGTTAAAAAAAATTATCTACCCTCATTACATACCAATATAGGCTGTGAGGGATGCGGATGCCTCCTAAAGATATCCTCCCCTTCATCGTCAGTGTCAGCCGGAGGAGGTGGGCGAGGTGGAGCAGAATTTGTCGCTGGAAAAGAATTACCCACATGAATTTGGTAGCTATCATTTCCCCACGGACTCCGTTCAACTCGCAACGCTGATTTTCATAGAAGTGCTTCCACAAAGCCGGCATAACGGACGCGACTGTAGTCTGCAGATCGACTTCTCTAACAGCAGTCGCCTCCGTTCATGGATCGCACTCTAGCTTAACAGCCCGTTGTCAAAACTCAAAAAACTAAATCACTCCTTTTTTAAAGGAAAGCTGGATAGAAGAGCTACTTACCAGCGATATGCTTAGGCGGGGGTGGTCGTGGCGGGGCGGGAATATTAACAAGGGGCGTGTATTGACGACTGAGCACACCCTCTATATCTTGAGTCGCGCGTAAGATCTGAAAAATTCAATTATTTACTTCAATGACTGTATTCTAGCTTAGAACTTGTATCAAAGGCACTGAGAGATCTTAAGCTAGTGAGAGAGTGCAGTCTGGCAGCTAGCAGACGTTCTCCTGTCCATTCGCCTAAGAAAAATGGGCCCACAATTTTTTTCTCGAGTTAATTCTGTAGGAAAATAAATCTACGTTCCTTAATACCAATCAGTTATTAATTTTTTCACCCGGGTTATTGAATAATTAGATATTTTCTGATGCAATATTTGAGGTTATTATTATATTAAATGCTTTAATATTGAAGATATCTGTTTTTTATATAATTAAACATCGTCTATTGATTGGTAAATGATGTGTTGATATAATTAAAATCAATTAATAAAAAAAAACAAGATATTATTTTGGAATCTTGTTTTGTTACCAATTTTTTATTTTTTATCGTAGCTCGGCACGTGACAACACCGCCTGATGTAATGCTAGAGTGCGGTCCATGAATGGAAACACCACTATGCCGGCTTGAGGAGACGAGCATGTACCATCCTAGATTGACAGTGCACACTCCTCTCGTTATACCTGGCTACTTCCAAACGATTAATTATTATTATTAGGTATCAAGTGGGCCCAAAAATGGGCATTCTCCTTTCCATCCTATACCTCTGAGTTATCGTTCCTCCAGCTGGGCACGTGCGAGTGGTCACCCAGGGCGACGTGCTTGGCCTCCCTGACCGCCGGTCCCACGGCGGCCTGCAGAGTGTTCAGTGTCGCCGACAGCTGGTGCTGGTACTGACTGTCCTCGGTGTTGGCGCGCTCCATACCACCCACCAGCAGAACACGGTTCGCTAAACTGGAAGTGAATTACAGTATTAATACCCAATTAAAAGTATAATGGGTCCCCAGAAATCCTAAATGGAAAAGATGGCATGCTCGTCTCCCCCGAGCCGGCATAGTGGAGGTGACTGCTGCCTATAGAGATTTCTCTGTAGTAGCAGTTGTTTGCATTCGTGGACCGCACTCTAGCTTTACATCAGGCGGAGCTTTACATCACTTCACGGGTGTTACATTCGAAAGTGGTGGTACTATCCCAGGACGGCAGACTGGACAAATAACCATCATCAGTCTGCCTACCACTCTTATATAATATAATATGGTCAATGATACGTAAAAACCGTGTAGAATTAGATGGAATAATTTTCGTTAAGAAATAATGGCCTCTGACAGCTCTGTTAAAGATTTTTAAACCAACATCTTGATCAAAACTCACCGTGCTATAGCGGAAGTGTTGTCGACCATTTTCTGCGAATCGTTTTGGCGTATCGCCTCCTCGCATAGGTAAGTGTGCTTTTGCATCAGCTCGCCTGAAATTGTAAGAAAATTTATTTATATAGAAACTGGCTATGAAACGGCCAAAATGTGATTCCCCGAATTGTAAAACACCATTGCAATTTGATGCAAAAAACATCAAGAAAGAAATTTACTACTCGACATTGGCAGAATTGTCGTTATTATGACATCTGAGGCCATTTAACAAAAGAAGAAGAAGAATTAAGCAGATTCTAGTTGTATGATCAAACAACGCCATCTAGTGGCACATAGAGAAATAATCGAAATAAAACGTATTTATTACCTGCAGTTTTAACGAAATCCAACGGATTGACAGCTTGATCGCACAAATCGCGTACACGCAACACGGCCTCACTATACTGGCCCTTCAAATTATTGAAATGCTCCTCGGCAACCTGAACACGTTATACTATTAGCACTCTGATTGATGTCAAGCTTGAGTGCGGTCCATGAGCGGAGACAACTGTTACCACGTATAAAGGGAGCAGTCACCTCCGCTATGCCGGCTGGAAGAGGTGATCACACCTACCGTCCAAGTTGACAACGCACACTCATCTCCACTTGCCTACTTCTAAGCTGATCCTGCACCTCAACTAGGTGTTACAGTTAAAAGTGGTGGTACGGGCAGACTGGGTTATGATAACCAATCAGTCTGTCTACCACTCTTGTATTAAGTTGTTGTTTAGTCATACCTTGTCGCTTTATTTCGACACAGCCTGTATATTCATTTACTTTAAATCACGAAATTAAAAAAAAATATTTCCTACCTTACTGTCAGGATAATTAAGACGAATTTTTCCAGCGGCAATCAGTTGGGGCGACAATTTGTCAACCTGTGTGACAAAAACAAACATTATGCAGACCAATTCCGTTTCAACAGCAAAAAGATCATGGTTATCGTACAGGGGGCCGACCATGAGCTTTAAAAAAACAACCTTGTTTCCAGTGCGTTTTGTTGCAAGCTTAAAGTCGCGATTGTCAAATTGGTACCATGAGATGCTTTTATATATCTATAACAATATTATTATGTGCCGGCTGAGTGATGCGACAAAATCATAAATAAACTTAATTGAATTAAATATTAGAAGGAATTTGTAGCCAATGCTACAATTAATAATTTTAAAAAAATTATGTCAGACGTTCCGTTTTACAGATTTGTAAAGCAACTTTTTAAATTTTGTGTTCGTAATAATAAATTAAATTGTATCGATATAACACGATATACCGAGGTGATAAAATAAATAATATTAATCTGAATAAATCTTTCTTAATGTCTTATGTCGATAAAATGTTAAATAAAACTTGTAATTGTTATCTTATTTTGTTCGTGATGCGTGATTTGAAATTTCTTAACGGTCGACATCTTTCAAAGTGACTTCAGAGTTACATACGGAGTACAAACGTTATACTAAAATAATGGCGAACAGCGAAAGGTAAGTGAATATAAGCTAACATGTAAGCAATATGTTGGAAATGTGTTTACATTTATAAAATAGATCTTTTCATGACTGCATTTTTTGCAGGAATCGACATGGAGTAACTTTTTCCCAGTTGGACATATTGTGTGACTTTTTAAGTCGCAACAGCAGCGCCTTGGCGACGGCATATAATCGCACACTACGGGCGAAGCAATTTTCCAAAAAAAATGGCTGGAGTTAACGGCTATTTTAAATAGCCAAGGGGATGGCGCCATAAAAGAATGGAGAGCGTGGTCGAAAGTAAGTAATATATTCATTTGTTGAATCAATAAGTTATTACACAATTCATATTGCTGCTATTGACATGAATATTATTGGACTTATTATTGTAATTATTTATCGACGTGTAAGAGTGCAGTTTATCTGTCTATTTACTAAAATGAATTGAATTGAATTGAATGTGTGGGTCCTATTATAACTATAAATTAAAACAAAATATTACCCTTATATCATTATTTATTTTATTTACAGGGTTATCAGTGACGGTTATCCCAGAGCCTCTGAATAAGGGCACGGCGTGTAGCCAAATCCAGTTGGAGTCCTACGTTGCTGTGTGGAGTTTCAACACCATATGAATGAGTCATGTGTGGCACCGCCATGGCTGGCATCTATACTCATAATTAGCATCACAAATCTAAAACAAATAATATTTCATAGCTTAATTTTGTTTTTGTATAAATGTATAAATAAAAGTTTATATACAATTATCAAATTTATTATTGTATGAAAGAATTATCTCTAGTGTCCATAACCGTATGATAAGAATTATAAATTCAAAATCGTCCAACTGGAAAGGGTCCACGGTTGGCCACGGAAACGCATTCGACGACGTATTTTCAAGCTCCTCTCCGCATCGTCATCGGCTTCCATCATGGAAAATAACTCATATTCGTTTGCCACTATAACAATAAAACATAAATTGATTACGAACTCTTCTCCAATTGATCACACACACGTTATACAAAAAATTAACAGTTTTCACTCACTTTTTACGTCGTTATTTTTAAATAGAAGAGTCTATTAAAATTTCCAACGGAAAATTTGAAAACATACGTTCCCTTCTTTTGAATTGTTTTCCCACACTCACGGACGTTCACGAACACTTAATGGTTAATTATAATCCACCAATATTACACATTAATACTCGAAGAAACACTGATTTAGGAAAATAATTCAAGACAGATAACCGCCGACCGCAAGATGGTCGCCAAAATTTTAAAACAATCGTAAAAACGTCGTCAAAACTATTGTTCTATTTGACTTAAAACAATATTACTCAAAGTGACTTCATGGTATGCTTTTTAGAACAAACGTAACCCTATGACGTAACAAAATGGGTGGCGTTTTCAAAATTGTTTCAATCATATTTAAGTATCATTTTTAAGCGTTTTTGGTACGAAATTGACATTTAAGGTTATATCAATATTGCTATAAGAGTTCATGGTTGCCCCCCAGTTTCTCTCTTATAGACCATGCTAGTTGAATATTTTCCAACTAGATAGTTTATTACTGGGTAGTGCTTGCCCATGATTCGACGTGGATGTTAAGCTACAGTGCGGTCCATGAACGGAAACAACTGCCATCACAAAGAAATCTCTACGGGCAGCAATCGCCTCCGCTATGCCGGCCTGAGGAGAAGAGTATGCCGCCAACAGTGCACACTCCTCTCGCTAATTGTGTTTGAAATTATTTGTGGATTTGTGTTGACAAACTCATTTCCAAGATTCCAACCGCTAGCTAGTTTGCATTCAGAGAGATCTACCAACCAGTAGGTGATGGTGTTGGTTGAAGACTAATTGACCAATCTCTATAGAAAACAGGGAATGTGATGGGATCGTATCCCGATTTGAATCCACGCTGACACTAGCCAAGGAGTACTACTGATGAAAATATTCTGGTGGGCCTCACCCGGCGGCACTGCAATGCCGGGAAGACCCGTGACGAGGGTGGAGCGAGCCCCTAACACCTCGTCGCTTTACAAAAATCAGTTTAATATACTGGTCCCGCAATGCGGGAACTTTCAGATATTAAGCTGAAAAGAACAGATACTACACTTTGATCTTAGCCAAAAGGCCGAGAAGCGATACCATACATCTGGATCATGAGGCATATAAACTACGAGCACGACCAAATGGCTACACGTTCTTAAACAACACTAACGCCATCTAGTAAAACTTTTTAGAATTACACTACTCGCAATACACCGAACGTTCTTAAACAACACTAACGCCATCTAGTAGATTTTTTTAGAATTACACTACTCGTTATAAACCTACGTTCTTAGATAACACTATCGCCATCTAGTAGCACTTTTCGGAATTACACAACTTCTGTTTCATGTGGGAATCTCGATATTTATGAACAACAAAAACTTCATCTAGTGACGATACCTGGTTGGCGTTGTGTATTAGCTGGTCTGCCAGTCGCTTGTTATCCCCGTTGGCGGCGGCCACCATATTGGCAGTGAGTGCGGCCCTTGTTGAGAACGCCTTCAACGCGGCCGCTTTATCATGGAAGTTACTCTCACGACCGGGAGTACCTGTTATATTTAATAAGACCATTAAGGGTTACTGATGATAGCCACCTTGCCTCTCCTAGAGAGGATGGCATCCTATCAATAGACCACTCGTCCCATGTCAACACGTCAAGTTACTATAAAAATATTCCAGTGACTCGTCAATTATCTCGCCTACCTTCGGGCATATTGACAGCCTCCGTGAAGTGTCTGAGTGGTGCGGCGACATCTATAAAATCCTCCACGACACGATTGACCACGGCTCGCTCCATCGCCTGTTTCAATTCATGAAGTTTGTCCGACAATTCTCTGAAAAAAAATACAAAGCTGGAGTGTTGTATTGAATACAGAGAACAGAGAAATTTCGCCAGCCAGCAGTCGCCTCCGCTATGCCGGCTTAGAGACGAATATGTACACTCGTATCTACCTGTCTACTTCCAAACTGATCCCGACCATTACTTGAACTTAAAAAAAATATTTACTTTGACACTGGCAGATTGTATTATAATAATTGCAATGCCATAACAAAAAGAAAAAAAAACAACAAAAAAAAAAGCAGACTGATGATGGTTACTAGCCCAGTCTGTCGTCCTGGGGCAGCACCATCACTTTCGAATGTAACACCCGTGAACTAGCCAGGTATAAAGAGAGGAGTGTGCACTGTCAATCTAGATTGCACATTCGCCTCCTCAAGCCGGCATAGCGGAGGCGACTGCTGCCTGTAGAAATTTATCTGTAGCAGCAGTTGTTTCCATTCATGGACTGCACACTTAAGCTAGTCCATCCAGCCGAGCTACAATAATAATAAAACGTACTTACCTAGTAACAGATCTTGCCAATTCCGAGTCACCCTGCCCATTCATACAGAGATCGGCCAAACGGTCGGACAACCTCTGAACATCGCTACACAGCTGTAATATTTCAGCTTTCTCGCGACCCTGAAGACCATCTGCTATCTAAAACAATAATATTTATCAAACTAGACCCCGTTTAAAGACGACCATGGTCTAGCAAAGGAAAGCCCCGTGTTTATATCTTTTATTTTAATTGTCACTCTGCATCTGATGTCAAAGCTAAAGTACGATCCATTAACGGAAACAACTGGTACTAGAGATAAATCTCAACGGGCAGCAGTCGCCTCCGCTATACCGGTTTGTAAAGACGAGCATGCATCGTCTAGATTGACAGTAAGTGCCCACGGGTGTTACAGCAAACCACCACTTTCAAATTGAGGGACATGGTCGCGTTTCGAGATCAGACGGGAGCCGGCATAGTGGAGGCGACTGCTTACCAGACTTTTCTCTGCAGTAGCAGTTTTCTGTTCATGGACCGTACTCTAGCTTAACGTCGAGTTACTATAAGAAAATATAGAGAAACATAACATACCCTTTGCCCCTGTGCCACGATACTGTTAATGGCTCGTTGCCCCTCAATCCTGGTGTTGGGGTCGGCAGCGGGGTGTATTAACCACTTATTGGCTGTTTCCAATCTGAAATACACGTCATTGTGTATGAAAAAATGTTGCCAGCATAAAGTCGGCTATCTTATAGATCTATATATATATAAAAATCAATTGCTGTTCGTTAGTCTCGCTAAAACTCGAGAACGGCTGGACTGATTTAGCTAATTTCGGTTTTGAATTATTTGTGGAAGTCCAGGGAAGGTTTAAAAGGTGAGTAAATATGAAAAAAATGCTTGGAATATAGTAAAAACAACAATTTCGCTTTCCCTTAGAAACTATTCCTTTGGTTTTGAATGCAAACATTTGATGATCGTCCCGTCGTTCAGAAACGCTTTTTATTTATAGATTCTGAGACGGTACGAAGTTTGGCGGGTCAGCTAGTACCTTATGGACATGGAAACAAGGTCGAAATTGCAATAAAAAGCTAGATGTAAAGAGTGGTAGGCAGACTGATGATGATTATTAACCCAGTCTACCATATTGGAGTTTCGGGGACAGTTTGAAAGTAGCCAGGTATAACGAGATGAGTGTGAACTGTCAATCTGTATGGTGCACATTCATCTCCCAAACCGACATAGCGAAGGCGACTGCTGCTTGTAGAAATCTGTAGCAGCATTTGTCTCCGTTCATGGACCGCACTCTAGCTTATATGTAGAGCTACAATTAAATATATGTCGGAACGGTCATGAATACGGACTCCAATTTGAACGGTTACGGAAACTAACTTGGAACAAAATGAATACGCGGTCATGAGTACAGGCACTAACTGAATATGAAACAAAAGCGTCGTTACGCTTTGACAGAGTCTCTGAAAACACACGACGCGGCGAATACTTGTTTGTGCAGAGGAACTGTCGTGTTTCAGCATATTTGCTCAGTTATCGCCCACAAATGGAGGATAGAAGCCTTGGACCGCTCTCCCGTTGTCAAATATATATAAATACCTCGCCTGCAAAGTCTTCCCTCCTTGTCTTTCAGCTGCCTTCACTCCATCGCTCACGATCGACTCCATTTCGTTCAATTGGTTCCGTAGATCGCGCGCCAAGTTCAACGCCTGAATAAACACACAGATATACAGGGTGAATTTTTCAAGTTAACATCAGGCGTAGTGTTGTCACATGCCGAGCAGCAACAAAAGCACTCACCTTGGTATCTCTGCCCCTACCATCTTGCCTCTCATCGCACAATACATCAGCGTTAGCGCCACCAGACCTGCAATACAAAATTAAATTCAAATTTAAAAAAAAATTGGACTTTTTCATCGTAGTCGAACATAATATGGCATCACTCGATGTATGTGCAAAGACATACAACCAGGCAGCAGTCAACCCGCTATGCCGGCTTGAGAAGACGAAAATCAACCATAACAACTACTTCCGAACTGATCTCGGAATGCTGCAAGAAGCAGTCACCCCCCCCTATGCCGGCTTGAGAAGTCGAATGTCACGTCACGCGTCTATTGACAGAGCACACACCTCTACGTTATATTAAATTAATCAGCCAATCCTAACTTCTGCACACTATGAATGGAAACAACTGCTACAACGGATAAATTTCTACATGCGGCTGTCACCTCCGCTATACCGGTTTGAGGAGACGTGCACCATACAAATTGTATAAAATACAATACAATTGTCGCGCCTTCTTTCCACAGGGATAGGCAGAGACAACGGTACGGAAAAATAAAGCGAAGAATATACAGAATATCACCTGGTGGTCCTTCTGATACGGTCCGCGAGCGCTGGAGACAGGAGCTCAGCAGCACGCTGGCCCGAAGACAGCACCGAACGTAATGCACGTTCCCCTGAACTATTGCGCAACGCATCGGGGTCCTGTAACAATTACAGAAGAACTAAATAGCCTAGCTAATATCTCCACTCACCTTCACTATGCCTGCCCAAAAAGAGACACCATTAAATCGGCATGGTGGAGGCGAATGCCTATCGAATCTAGAGCGGCCGTGGTCGAGCGGCAAGACGCGTGAACTCACGATCGATGAGACCCGTGTTCGAACCTCGCTAATTCTGACCAATGTAACATTGTTCGCTCATTAAAGAGTGGTAGGCAGACTGATGATGGTTATTTGTCCAGTCTGCCGTCCTGGGGTAGTACCACCACTTTCGAATGTAACACCCGTGAAGTGACCTTGTCGCGTTTCGGGAATAGTTTGAAAATAGCCAGGTATAACGAGAGAAGTGCGCTGTCAATCTAGATGGTACATGTTCGTCTCCTCAAGCCGACATAGCGGAGGCGACTGCTACCCGCACAGGTCTCTCTGTAGTAGCAGTTGTTTTCATTCATGGACCGCACTCTAGCTTTACATCAGGCGGAGTGTTGTCACATGCCGAGCTACAATTAAAAAAAAAGTTGCTTACATTAAGAAACTCGTGGGCTGCCGCCATCTTTCCCCCCATTTGTGACTGAAGCGCCCTCAACACCGCCACGTTGTCTCTTTCGCCACCATCCTCGATGTACGAAGTCAGTTGAAGTACACTAAAACATACAGAATAGTAACTATGAACTTAGCCACTGTATTAATAAGGTTGCATTTTCGTTGACCAGCGGGGTATGAAGTTCGCAAGGGGAGCGGGGCGGAGGTTATTAACCTTTTCGGATGTAACATCTGTGAAGTGACCTCATCGCATAGCCGGGTATAACGAGAGGAGTGTATACTGTTAACCTGGACTGTCATCAAGCCGGTATAGCGGAGGCGACAGCTGCCTGTAGTGTCGTCATGAAAAATGCTCGATTCTGGACAATATAGAAACAAGGCCAGCGATAACTAGTGATACGTTATAGCTGAGACCCGTGTTCGAACCTCGCTAAATTAAGACCGGTACCAATGTAACAATGGAAAATGTTAAATGTACTTTGCCTGCGATACAAACACTAGTTTAGTACAGTCCTTAAAAAAATACTCAAGTACACGATCGACTGCAGTGCAATTTTTTAAATTATTATTGTAGCTCGACATGTGACAACACTCCACCTGATGTAAAGTTAGAGTACGGTCCGTGTATGGAGACAACTGCTACTACAGAGAAACCTGTGCGGGCAGCAGTCACCTCCACTATGCCGGCTTGAGGAGACGAGCATGCACCCCCGAAACGCGACGAGGTCACAACACGGGTGTTACATTCGAAAGTGGTGGTACTACCCCAGGACGGCAGACTGTGCAAAACGTACCGTATAATTTCGTGAATCTCATCAGCCATCCTCTGCGCGAGATAGTTCCTGTTCTCGCCGGCTTCCTCTATACCTTTGCCGCCTGCAATCAAAAAAAAAAAGACAAGCGTACAAATATATGACGACAGGCGTCAAATGAAACTTTTGACTAGAAAACATTGGGCACGTAACCACCCGTCACCTGAATCTGAAGTACGATCACAGCGAAACATCTCTAGGTCACCACCTCAACCACCTCCGCTGTGCTGGCTTGAAGACCGTCTATGCCTAGTGCCTATAGGCACTATTAAACAGTGGTAGGCAATCTGATGATGGTTATGAACCCAATCTGTCGTCCTGACCTTGTGAACATTTCGGAAGTGACCTGTATGGTGCACATTCGTCTCCTTGAGCCGGCATAGCGGAGGCGACTGCTGCATTTCTTTGTAGTATCAGTTGTCATGTCATACAAAAACTTACCCTCAGTCAAAATATGAATATAAATTTTCATAGCACAAATAAGCACCGGCGCCAAGTTCTTGACATTGTCGAGACAGTTGGTGAGTGTTTCGGCATGAGGGGGGTGTGTCAGCTCGGCCGCCCTTCCCCCCACCTCCCGCGCAGCACGAGATAGAGCCGGAGATATGTCACGAAGGAACTGGACCAGGTCTTCCATAGAGTCTATCACTTCGGCGACACCTAGGTATTCTAAAACCTAAGCAAGATAAAAAAAAATATTTTTGGCATATTTTTAAAGAGCGGCAGTGGTCCAGCGGTAAGACGCGTGAACTCACCATCGATGAGACCCGCGTTTGAACCTCGCTAATTCTGACCAATGTACTTTGATCGCTCATTAAAGAGTGGTAGGCAGACTAATAACGGTTATTTGTCGCGTTTCGGGAACAGTTTGAAAGTAACCAGGTATAACAAGAGGAGTGTGCACTGTCAATCAATCTAGATGGTGTATACTCGTCTCCTCAAACCGGCGTAGTGGAGGCGACTGCTGCCCGCACAGATTTCTCTGTAGTAGCAGATCACATACCGAGCTACAATAAAAAAAATTCCGAATTTGTTACTATCAAAAAAATTATGATGAACACTGAATATAAAAAAGGTATCAATTGGAAAGGCTGCCGATAGAAAGAGAGAAATTTTAACAAGATCACGTGAAGTGTCATCGCAAATATCCAGTTCGTGGCTGGTGGAACTTACCCGCTTGCACTCCTTCACAATTTTTCTTACTTCAGACTCGTCGAAGCACAACAACAAGGCTGACGTACCCTGAAGAATACCGCGAGAGCCTTCGATCAATTTCTTCCTGGAAAAAAAACCAACACGATAACATAATTTTAGGAGTGACAGTCAATCCGGGATGGCGCCTAGCAGTGTTACCAGACGTCCCGATTTTGGCGGGGCGTCCCGATTTATTAATCAAAACTAAATGTCCCGCGCGGGACAGGCTCAGTCCCTCTTCTCGGACTTGTGTGTGTATTGTGACGTCGGATGAGTATAAAACTTACTGTAAACTGTGTAAAAAGAGTTACAATTTGTAACTCACTCTTCAGACTATTATTTAAAACACCACATTTTTCTAACGGACACATTCCCCAAACATTTTGATATAACTATCGTTTACGATCTGTCAAACTTGCATGCTAATAACGCTTTGTTACGCAAACCGAAGAATTCAGAAACTGCGTTTCGGCATTCAGCTCCCCTACGCTATGCTGGCTTGGGAAGAAGAATTGATACTGCACACTCGACGACAGACAGGGTTAATAACCATCAACAGTCTGCCTACCACCCTTTAATAGTTTAATTAAGTCACCTTGCAGGTCCAGAGTACGGATCAGCCCTCAGCATGTCGGAGGCTTGCTGCAGCAAAGTGGCCGCAGTCTCGACGCGATGCAGAGCACCAGGCATGTCTTGTTTTAGTATTAAGTCGTCAGATGATTCTATCGTTTCATGGCCGACCTGGAAATTAGATATATCGATAACTTTGCATCGATTTTTATATGGCAGCATAGTGACGGCCATTGTGAACTGCGATTCCCCAGTCTCCGACACTCGCGTACCTGACCTCCACTGTGCTAGCCATCAGGCCAGTCGAAGCCACATACCGCGTCAATATAAAAAAGAAACGCATATCTATTGATTATCGTTATTCATCTCAAGCCGGCATATCGGAGGTGACTGCTGTCTACAGAATTTTTTCTGTAGTATCAGTTGTTTCCGTTCATGGACCGCACTCTAGCTTAACATCTGACGCAGTGTTTAAAAAAAAAACTATCGATTATTGCTACATCACTAGAATAAACCGATTTTTTTTTAGATTGGTTCAGTACAACTCTAAATACCTTAACAAGATTATTAACGGCGAGCGACACGGCTTGCACTGGTCTCGCCAGATCCGGCATAGCGTTGCCATCTTCGGCTTCCTCATGAAGTATCACCAGCCGGGATACCTGTAACATTTCACACATTATATTGTCACGAGTTGAGCGGCCGTGGTCTAGTAGTACCAGCCTGGAATCACGACTGAAGGGACACGTGTACAAGTCTCTGAAAATTATAGTCTGCCGCGTTGGAAGTAGTACCACCACTTTCGATTGTAACACCCGTGAATTGTAGCCAGGTATAACGAGAGGAGTGTGCACTGTCAATCTGGATGGTGCACATTTTTTTTCCTGAAGCCGATATAGCAGAGGCGACTGCTGCTTATAGAAATGTATCTACATAACATCAGGCAAAAACTCTAAGATCTAGCAAAGGACAAACTTGCATCACAGCTTTGCCAATGTTAACCGAGTAATAACACGTTAACAAAGTTGATTTGTTTAATTTTAACAAACTTCGCAGGCTCCCTTCTAACTCGGTTGCAAATAGCAATGACTTGTTTATTTGTGGCCGCTTGGTTTTCTCTCAGTGTACCAATGAAACTTTGTTACATGTACTTTCATCTATTATAAACTATAGTGTAGTGAAAAAATTTTTTAAGTGAAAGGAGAATGTCCATTTTTGGGTCCACTTGATACCTAATAGTATGGTAATAAAACAATATTCTAAAATAATATCTTATTTTTTATTAATTCATTTTAATTATATCAACACGACATTTACCAATCAATAAACAATGTTTAATTATACAAAAAACAGATATGTAAAATTTTTAAAGCATTTAAAATAATAATAACCTCAAATACTGCATAATAAAACATTTAATTACTCAATAACCCGGGTGAAAAAATTAAAACTGATCGGTAATAAGGAAGTTGATTTATTTTTCTACAAAATTAACTAAAAATCATCGACAAACTCGAAAAAAAAATTGTGGGCCCATTTTTCTTAGGCGAATAGCCATTCTCATTTCTATAGCTTGTGTATAGAATGGGATGGATGTATGGGAAGCAAAATGTAATGAAAGTCATCTCGCCAGTCAGTATTTTTGGCATATAACGTTCACGGACCACACTCTAGCCTAACATCAGGAGGATGACGAATAAAATTATATTTTTATTTACCAAAATACATAACATAAAGCCTTCCAACCTCCAAAAAAAATACATACAAGTCCAAAAAAATATCTCCTTCTAGCTTCCATAGTCAAAAATCATTTTTCAATTCGTAAAAATATATATATTTTTTTTTTAACAACAATATATTTAGTACGTCATATAACGACTGTAAACACTTATCAATTGTTTCTTGTCCTTAAATATAAGTACATTATCTATGAAACCTTATCATTCTTTTTATGACAAATTTTTCAGCTGACAAGTTATTTACATAGTATCAGATTTGGTCTAATATTATAATAGTTACTAGCTATTACCTGAAACTTCGAATTAGATTCAGTTATTAGGCGTTACTTTGCGGCAATCGGTAACCAAAATTATTTTCTAAACAGTACTTTGCAATTAATTTTTTTTTTATTTTGACACGACATGTGACCTCGACTGGCCTGATGGTAAGCGCAGCGGAGGTCAATGAGCACTGACGACTGGAGAACCGCTAGCACGGTGGCTCCAGTCGCCACTACTATGCCGGCCTGAGAAGGTGTTTTTTCACACTCCGCTTGAAGGATCCGAGGTGAAAGGACTGGGAGAACAACAACAGCAAAGCATTCCACTTGTCAATTGTCCGACACAAAAAGGACGCGCCGAACCGTTTCGTTCGGCCACCAGTTCGGTCGACAAAATGTGGATGGTTCCCCCTCCCGGTACGGGTGTTACGGGAATAGAAAGACGAAGTAGGAATAAGGTTAAAGAGCTCTTCGGATTTTTTTTTTCACAGTCACATCAGCTGTCAATGTTAGATTGCAGTAGTCGAAGCGAAGTCGTCACGTCTCCTGAGGATGCCACGTAGAGTGGCGAAACGCGTCGAGAGGTTTTTGCATGTTGGTGAATGGTCTAACATTGACAGCTGATGTGACTGTGTACCTACCCTCACTAACAATGAGTAGCGGAAATTAATTGCAAAGTAGTGTTTAAAAAATAATTCCGATATTGGGGTTTTCAGCGTTCCCGTTCCATGCGGCCAAGAATTTAACGCTTTATTCTATTAACGTCAATATTATTATCATTACACATAATCGAGCGAAATGTAGCGCGGCCGTGGTCTAGCGGCAAGACGCGTGAACTCACGATCGATGAGACCCGTGTCCGAACCTCGCTAATTCGGACCGGTACCAATGTAACTTTGTTATATGTACTTTGGTCGCTCAGTGCCTATAGGCACTATTAAAAAGTGGTAGGCAGACTGATGATGGTTATTTGTCCAGTCTGCCGTCCTGGGGTAGTACCACCACTTTCGAATGTAACACCCGTGAAGTGACTTTGTCGTGTTTCGGGAATAGTTTGAAAGTAGCCAGGTATAACGAGAGGAGTGTGCATTGTCGATCTAAGATGGTACATGCTCGTCTCCTCAAGCCGGCATAGTGGAGGCGACTGCTACCCGCACAGGTTTCTCTCAAAAAAGTTACCAACTTCTCCTTTATTTCATGATTGATGAAACCTTTCCCTCATCCTTTCCCTGTATCCAAACCATCGAAGCATTCCTCTCTCAATCCTCGCCACATCTTCTTTCAAAGCGCAAAGATACTTAACAAGTACTTAAGTACGATTACAAAACATGTTGTATTAATTAGCATTCTTATAGAATCGTCCAATGAGTAGCCGAGAAAGGTCAACGTCCATATTTGGTGCGCATACGCAACGCAAGCACCCACTTTTAATTCATTACAACCGAACACATTCATTCATTAATATTTTTTTCTTTAGTCTGGTACCCGTCATGTTTTCATTATGATATCATATCCGGAGTTACTTCTCCAATACGTTACAACGAAAGATGACCAAAAACCATATAGTCCAAAAGTTACCAAGTATAACGAGAATAGTGTGCACTGTCCGGACAGCGGAGGCGATTTTTTTTTATTGTAACTCGGCATGTGACAACACTCCGCCTGATGTAAAGCTAGAGTGCGCTCCATGAATGGAAACAACTGCTACTACAGAGAGACCTGTCCGGGCAGCAGTCGCCTCCACTATGCCGGCTTGAGGAGACGAGCATGTACCATCCAGATTAACAGTGCGCACTCCTCTCGTTATACCTGGCTACTTTCAAACTATTCCCGAAACGCTACAAGGTCACTTCACGGGTGTGTAATTCGAAAGTGGTGGTACTACCCCAGGACGGCTGACTGGACAAATTACTATCATCAGTCTGCCTACCACTCTAAAAAAACTATACAGGTTGGCAAGTTAATCAATCTTTATTTCACATTTTGGCAGACACGTGTCTATCAACGTTATAGGTCAATCGGTGGGGGTAAAACTCACCCCAACATTAGGGGTAAATTCGCAATAGGTGCGGCATTAACGACTTGAAGGTTAGGCGGGACAAGGGCACTGCGACTCCATTTATTATGTAAGATAGTTTACCCTACCTAGATTAAATATGCCTACTTAGATAAGAATGGTAGGCAGACTGATGATGGTTATTATCCCAGTCTGCAGTCCTGGGGTGGTACCGCCACTTTCAAGTATAATTCAGTTTTTTTTTTTGTTATTATAAACACAGGCTATAATTGACGAGTTCCTTATGGCTGTCTTCTCGTCATATGCCTTTCCGAAGCCAAAAGTAGATTCTGACGATGAACAAGTGCATGCCAAGTCCATGCCTACGTTTATAAAGGATTTTCATTTCATTTCATAACACACGTAAGATGAGAAAAGCATCTGTTCACAACAAGTCCCTATGATAGCAGTTGTTTCCGTTCGTGGACCGCACTCTATCTTAACGTCAGGCGAAGACTGTGCAAAGTTTCTCGATACCTATGGTATTATATAGGTATTTTTTGGTCTTGAGATGGTTATTAGCCTAGTCTGCAGTCCTGGTATGGTACTGCCACTTTCGAATGTAACACCCGTGAACTCAGTTTGTCGCGTTTGGTAATAGCCTGGTATAATGAGAATATGATATGAATGGATGCGTTAAACAAGGCAGACCAGAAGGGTGTTTTCGGAGACATCCTCATGAAAGCTGCGCTACCTAGTGCCCATAACCGTCGGGCGTGCAAGAAGAGAATTGTGGATGTGAAGGAAGCGAGGGTGTTCTTTCAGGAAACAAGTGTAGAACAAAATAAATATAACATATGAAAATATATTATATCGACACATGCAGGTTCTACAAAGTTTCCAATTGACCTACATTTAGATATCTATGCGAGGCGCCATATAATCTAGATTCGAGCTTATTACCTAATCCCTAACAAAATATCTGAGCTAGCAAATCTGCGGACTTCAGACTTGGAGATGTCTCCTCACTGCGATAAGACCCTTCCATGCGTTCTTCCAGTCCTCTACTACCAGCATAGTAGTGGCGACTGGAGCCACCGAATAAGCGGTTCTCGAGTAGTCAGTGCTTACCACCAAGCCAGTTGAGGTCGCATGTAGTGTCATAATTTATTTATTCATAGAAATCATAACGTGAATTTTAAATAATAACAAAAATTTTAACAAAAAGAAAAGCCAAATTGATTTCAAATATGAAATTACATCGCAATTAGATAGAAAAAAAAAATCAATACCTATCAAAATGTGTTCATAATAAAAAAAAAAGAATTATGGGTATCTAGGAAGAAAAAAACACACGCAAGAGACAGGATTCAAACCTGACGCCTTCCAATATCATGAGCACGGGCGCCTCACGTGGTCGTGTAGAAATTCCTCTACTCTACCACTCATTAACAGCCGTTCCAGCTGTTAGGATATCCGTACGACACACTGCTGATGGCTATTAGCCCAGTGCTTCTTGTCTTGGGATAGCACCCATCCCTTTTAAGTAAACACACCCGTTTGGAAGTAGCCAGTATAACGAAAGGAACGGCTGGATCTGTCTCCTCAAGCCGACATTGCCTTTCTTTGATACCTAATACATAGTTTGTTAACAAAACTAAATTAATACCTAATTTCTTCATTAGTTTATTTCATATTATATAAAGCTCGATTACCACTGACTCACTCACTGACTGACATATATTATGAAGCACTTGCCGGGGGGTTAGAGAGATGATTCTTTTTAGGGCGTGTAGAGGGCGTTCCCGCGACCCCAGGAAAACCTCGACTTTGACCGGAAGTGGACTCTGGACCGGAAGTGATGCAGATATCTCGGAAACGGTAAGAGATGGGGCAAAAGTGCCGGAACAAAAGTCGTAGGGAATGTCCTCTAATATCGAAATCCATAATTTGTTTTTTCAAAAAAATTTTTTTTTCAAAACTACCCGAAAAAAAACTTTTTCAGCGCCGCGAAGCGCGCCTAAAAAACTAGTTATATTATATAAAGCTCGATTACCACTGACTCACTCACTCACTGACATATATTATGAAGCACTTGCCGGGGGGTTAGAGAGATGATTCTTTTTGGGGCGTGTAGAGGGCGTTCCCGCGACCCCAGGAAAACCTCGACTTTGACCGGAAGTGGACTCTGGACCGGAAGCGATACCGATATCTCGGAAACGGAACGAGATAGGGCCGAACTCCCAAAACAAAGGTTGTAGGAAATGCCCTCTAATTTCGAAATCCATAAATTGTTTTTTCAAAACTACCCGAAAAAAAACTATTTCAGCGCCGCGAAGCGCGCCCAAAAAACTAGTTATATTATATACAGCTCGATTACCACTGACTGACTGACTGACTGACATATATAATGAAGCACTTGCCGGGGGGTTAGAGAGATGATTCTTTTTGGGGCGTGTAGAGGGCGCTCCCGCGACCCCGGGAAAACTTCGACTTTGACCGGAAGTGGACTCTGGACCGGAAGCGACGCCGATATCTCGGAAACGGAACGAGATAGGGCCAAAGTGCCGGAACAAAAGTTGTAGGAAATGGCCTCTAATTTCGAAATCGACACCTTTTTTTTCAAAATTGCCCAAAAAATCATTTTTCCTCGATCGTATCGACATCCTTTTCCCGCCCGTACGCCGATCTGAAACGGAGCACGGCGCTTGGGCGTGGCCTGGCGAGCCCCGCGGCGCGTGCGTTCGGACGTCGGCGAAGGGGCGACCCGATTCTCGCTACGTTGCTCGTCGGGGTCCGCGTTGCTATTTACAGTCCGCTCAGAGCGCGCAATGAAAATATCGAGTGCGGTGTCCGGACGAAAATATCTGCTACCATGGTAGGGGCCTCCGATGCTTGGTATAGATTGTTAGTTGTGTCGGCCGTCGCGTGACGTAGGCGGCGTCGTACGCCTCGCGGTGCATTTATTTTTATTTATTTCTACTAATATGTCGTGTGATAGTGTGAGTCAGTGTCATTTTGTGAGGTTTTCAATGTGAAATATACGAGTGTTTTCTTTTATGATATACCCTAAATATACGTATAAACATTAAACATGTACCAAAGCAAATAAACGCCTAAAGAAAAAAAGAAAGCAAACCTGCCGAGGACGCTCCAGACTCAAGCTGAACTTAACAAACATTACAACATTATTTTGTACAAAAATAAACATTAAACTGTCTTAAAAAATAACAATAATAATAATAAAAACAAGATAAGTGAAAAGAGAAAAAATAATAATATTAAAATAAAAACAACTATAAATAAAAAATAAAAACAACCAATAAATTCATTTTTATAATTCATTCGTTAATTATTAGGACACGGGATGAGTAAGTCATGAACATTTTTAGTGTACCAAAGCAAATAAATACCTAAAGAAAGAAATAAAGCAAACTTGCCAAGGAAAACTAAGTCTTATGCTCCGGAGTCAAAATATGGTAATTTTAGCTTTTTGTTATGGGAATTCTATAGGGAGGCCATAAGGAGAACAGGTTTTTGTTAACAATGACAAAAACACAGTAATTATAGTACCCAATGAGGACAGGTATTCATTAACAATGACAAAAACAGCATGAACATTTGAATATATTCCATTTTATTATATTTATTGAATTAAAGCAACTTGTATGTGCACTATATAGGTAAACAATAAAAATCACATACAGTTACACTCACTAAATAGACTACCTACATCATAACATAGAAAAAAAAAAACAATAAACATAGGTAATCTTGAATTTTACACCATTAAACATTTATCAGTACTTTGAGCTTTATAATCTCCGTTTTTCATTAAACTTTGTAATATATCTGTATTTCTCAATTTCTGTTGTGTTTTAATTCAACTCCTAAAACAAAAAGAATTGTGTAAAAACACAAAAAACATAAAATAAAAGGTATTGTGACCATAGTTAGTTGTTGTTATGTTCCCATACATAAGTAGTATTGCCATTTATTTGGTGCAATGTTTTCTGTTTTAATTCATCCTCTGAAATAAATTGAACTGAAAAACAAAACTACTATAATTATATATTTATAGAATTAGGTTATACTTTTTACCAACAAAAATATTTTTTTAAATATAAGGCACCGATCTTAGGCCACCAGCCTAATCACATTAAATTTAGGTACTTAAAATAAAATAAAACAAACTAAAATAACAAATTAAACACTTGAGTAATATGCTAAATAATCCTCATCTAACTTTAAATAATATTAAGAATTAAGAAAACATAAACAAAGATTGGCTTCATTAACAAACAAAAATGGCGGAAATTAGACATGACAGTCTTTATAAACACTTATGACAAAACGTTAGTATTTATGTCGTAAAATGATTAATATAATATATTTACAGAAAATAAAGTAATTTTATATTATGTAGTCGTATTTTTAAATAGATTAATATTGATGATAAAATGAGAATTCTCCACCAATAGGATCGCTTCATTTGAATTTTTTATGCCGCGAAAAGGTAAATGCATACTCAAACCTAAACACGAAAGCATATCATGTAAATGTCGTAACCCGATTCATTTTAACAATTTTATTTATTTAATTTAATATAATAGCTTATTGTATAAAGAACTTGTTAAATACGTCATATTTGTTAAAATAATTTATTTTTATATTATTGTAATAAATTGATTTAGCTGTGGCATGAAGTACCTTTATAATACTCTGTGGTCGAGGGTTTTTTTTGTCAAATTCGAGGTTAAGGTATAGCGATGTAGTGAAATTGCATTTATTACGAAAATTATGAAGTATTTATATTATGTGAGAGTCTAATGTGTAAGAAGAAATGTATTTTTAATAATCTATCTATATTGATATGGAATTTTACGACGGTATTTCGAGGTGGAAGTGCTCATACGCATATAAAGGTGAGTATTGTTTTTAAATTAATTGATATCATATTCGACATAATTATCTATTCTACCTGACTGACTCAAGTGTTAACGTAAAGCATGGTAATTTAGTAAACACAGAAATCCGTAAAGTAAAACGGGTTTTTGCTGCCTGTGATAGGTACATACTACATACAGTCGGCCGCTTTACCTGAAGCAATTCATAGTAGGGCTTGAATTATGAAATAACATTTCTTTTTTAGAATATCAATAGTTTGTATATAGTATATAGTAGTATATAGAGTTGTGAAAGATTGACTTTCAAGGATCGACATTCTATGTCCAGCCTTCGTTTTTCTTTGTTTATAACGAGTTGTTAAAGCAGTTCTTGCACTTGACATGAGACCTGCTTAATATTCACTGATATTCACCAGCACCACTCAGTTGTTGGCTCTATAACAGGGCAATGTCTGCGCAACAAACTCTTATTTACTTTTAATGTTACAGACATCCCCCTATGTAAATGATATATGGAAGCTCACACATGTGTTCTTGGAGTACATGTCAGGAATTCCTCTGCATGATAAGGACACTTCCGGAGGTGTGAAAGGAATGTATCAAGTGGCTGCGGTGATCTTCATTTTACAAGATTTGTCAAACAGAATGTACTCTGTACTCTTTTTATTTAGCTTCAATTTCTTTTACTTGGATACCTACTATAATATATGTACATACAGTTGCATTGGTTTGATAATTGTGCCAAAATTAAATAATATTATAAAAAAGGCAACACTTCATGCTGTATTTTGTCTTCACATATCTATCTACAAACAAGTGTCCTCAATACAATGTAAATGTATGAAGTACTATACACCCTTCTCTTTGTCGAGGCGTAAGACACAAGATGAGCACTATTATTATTTTTAGGTTACCGAATCACGATAATTATATAACTAATTTTATGTGTTTTAGCCATTGTAATTGTTTTAATAAATACATTATTGTTAATAAGTAAATTGTTTTATTATAATGATTCCTTTTACGTGTACGAAAATCCCCTCAAGAAGGCCCATTGTCGCGACGGTCGATTTTGGTTCCAAGCGGGGAGGATAGATGGAGTTTAATTCGATGATAAGGGGTGGGCTCAAACACGAGTAAAGCGCCATCTATCAAATATTGAATGCACTACCTTGATTGGTAGATTATATCATGTCATCTTTTAATTGCATACTATTTTATTAAAATACTTTTATTGTTATTCAATTAAGTGTATTATATTTAAATTAAAACTAACAACCGATGACACGGCATTCTTCATTCATCTGACACTTCCCTTCGCGTTCCAGTTCTTCCTATGTGTAGCCTACGCTCACACGTTCCAGTTTTATATAACAGAGACAAATACTATAAGTACATACAGTTGGATAGGCTTGATAATTGCGCCAAAATTAAATAATATTTTAAAAAAGGTAACACTCCATGCTGTATTTTGTCTTCACATATCTATCTACAAATAAGTGTCCTCAATACAATGTAAATGTAGAAAGTACTATATAATTTTACACCCTTGTCTCTGTCGAGGGGTAAGCAGAAACTTTTCTAAAATTACTGTATCTTGAAAAGTAGAAGAGTTAGCGCGTTCGTATAAAAGGCGATTTTGTTCAATATGATAAGCACTATAATTTTTTGTTATTTATTTATTTTTTTTTTTTTTTTTAAGAAACTGCTATATCTCGGAAAGTAGAAGAGTTACCGCGTTCGTGTAAAAGGCGATTTTGTTCAGTATGACGTGCACTAATATTTTTTGTTATTTATTTATTTTTATTTTTTTAAGAAACTGCTATATCTCGGAAAGTAGAAGAGTTAGCGCGTTCGTGTAAAAGGTGATTTTGTTTAGTATGATGAGCACTATTATTTTTATTTTTCTTAAGAAACGGATATATCTCGAAAAGTAGTTGAGTTAGCGCGATCATGCACAGAGTGATTTTGGTCATTATGATGAGTACTATAAATTTTTAGTATAATTGTTATATCTCGTGTAAGTTCTAAACCCTTTTTTCCGAAAAGTACCCAAAAAAAAGTTTCTCCAGAAGCCCGAAACGGTCACGAAATAGCCCTCCGCGGGCCGCTTGCGCCCGCGGGAACACCCAGATCGCTAGTTATATTATATAAAGCTCGATTACCACTGACTCACTCACTGACTGACATATATTATGAAGCACTTGCCGGGGGGTTAGAGAGATGATTCTTTTTGGGGCGTGTAGAGGGCGTTCCCGCGACCCCAGGAAAACTTCGACTTTGACCGGAAGTGGACTCTGGACCGGAAGCGATGCCGATATCTCGGAAACGGAACGAGATAGGGCACAAGTGCCGGAACAAAAGTCGTAGGGAATGCCCTCTAATATCGAAATCCATAATTTGTTTTTTCAAAAAAAAAATTTTTTTCAAAACTACCCGAAAAAAAACTTTTTCAGCGCCGCGAAGCGCGCCCAAAAAACTAGTTATATTATATACAGCTCGATTACCACTGACTGACTCACTGACTCACTGACATATATTATGAAGCACTTGCCGGGGGGTTAGAGAGATGATACTTTTTGGGGCGTGTAGAGGGCGGTCCCGCGACCCCAGGAAAACCTCGACTTTGACCGGAAGTGGACTCTGGACCGGAAGCTGCACCGATATCTCGGAAACGGAACGAGATAGGGCACGAGTGCCGGAACAAAAGTCGTAGGGAATGCCCTCTAATATGGAAATCCATAATTTGTTTTTTCAAAAAAATTTTTTTTTCAAAACTACCCGAAAAAAAACTTTTTCAGCGCCGCGAAGCGCGCCCAAAAAACTAGTTATATTATATACAGCTCGATTACCACTGACTGACTGACTCACTGACTGACATATATTATGAAGCACTTGCCGGGGGGTCAGAGGAGTGATTCTTTTTGGGGCGTGTAGAGGGCGGTCCCGGGACCTCGGGAAAACCTCGACTTTGACCGGAAGCGGACTCTGGACCGGAAGCGACGCCGATATCTCGGAAACGGAACGAGATAGGGCACGAGTGCCGGAACAAAAGTCGTAGGGAATGCCCTTTAATATCGAAATCCATAATTTGTTTTTTCAAAAAAAATTTTTTTTTCAAAACTACCCGAAAAAAAACTTTTTCAGCGCCGCGAAGCGCGCCCAAAAAACTAGTTATATTATATAAAGCTCGATTACCACTCACTCACTGACTGACTGACTGACATATATTATGAAGCACTTGCCGGGGGGTTAGAGGGGTGATTCTTTTTGGGGCGTGTAGGGGGCGGTCCCGGGACCTCGGGGAAACCTCGACTTTGACCGGAAGCGGACTCTGGACCGGAAGCGATGCCGATATCTCGGAAACGGAACGAGATAGGGCACAAGTGCTGGAACAAAAGTCGTAGGAAATGCCCTCTAATATCGAAATCCATAAATTGTTTTTTCAAAAAAATTTTTTTTTTCAAATTACCCGAAAAATAACTTTTTCAGCGCCGCGAAGCGCGCCCAAAAAACTAGTTAATCATATAAAGACACCGTTTCCCAATCAATATACAATGTTTAATAACATAAAAAATTAATATAACCAATTATTAAAGCTTTTAATACAATATTGGATCAGAAAAAGTCTAATTACTCAATTACTTGAAAAAATTAAAATTGTTTGGAGATAAGGAATGTAGATTTATTTCTCTACAAAAATTACTAAAAATGATCGTGAAACTTGATCCATTTCTTTTAAGCAAATATCATCCGCCTGATGCAAAGCTAGAGTGCGGTCCATGAATGGAGACAACAGCTACTACAGAGAAACCTGTGTAGGCAGCAGTCGCCTCTACTATGCCGGCCTGAGGAGACGAGCATGTACCATCTTAGATTGACAGTGCGCACTCCTGTCGTTATACCTGGCTACTTTCAAACTATTCCCGAAACGCGACAAGGTCACTTCACGGGTGTTACATTCGAAATATTTTATTTTGTATACAGGGTGAATTTTTCAAGTGGGCTTTCATGGCCAAGTCCTTAACTATAAGAGATATCGAAAAATGCTGAAAGGAGTCTCGATGCCGATTTTGATGAAAACTAAAACTGCTTTATTAGATTTTTGATAAATCCATTTTCCCGGCCAGGAATCAAACCTGTTGCTTTTGAAAAAAAATAAACACTCTGTATTATTGCACCGTCCGATAGTGTTCCTGATAAAGATCAAATTCTGGGAAGTAATGATATACGGCAAACCAAAGAAAAGTGTTGATTTTTAACAAATTGTCTCTTATTTCCATGTATTTATACATTACCGGTACATTGACAACATTTATTATTTATGATGATTGAAAATCATCATATTGATTTAAAATCTCGCGCTCTTCGAGGTTAAATGAAAGGAAAGTCTTGATTTTTAGCAAAATAATTATTTTTTTAAATATTAAGTAATTAAATCTTAATTAATCAATTGTTCAAAATGATAGCCATTATTTTCAACACATAGCTGAACTCGACGCCTCAAGGAATGTACTGCATTCCACATCACAAGGTTATTGATTCCGGTCAGAATATTCCCGAACGCTAGTTTTAAGTCATCAATTTCATTGTACGTACATTTGTAAATTTCGGTTTTTGACATGCCCCCAGAGAAAATAATCTAAAGGTGTTAGATCTAGCGACCTAGCCGGCCACGGCACAGGATCTTAAAAAATAATTTATTGTTTTTCCTACGTTTAAATTGTTTTTATTTTTTTAATGATGGCTTTTAATCTCGAAGAGCGCGAGATTTTAAATTAAAATTTAATTTTTTAAATTTAATTAAATAATAAATGTAGTAGGTAATGTATAAATACATGGAAATAAGAGACAATTTGTTAAAAATCAACACTTTTCTTTGGTTTGTCGTATATCATTACTTCCCAGAATTTGATCCTTATTAGGAACACTATCGGATGGTGCAATAATACAGAGTGTTTATTTTTTTTTTAAATCAACAGGTTCGATTCCTGGCCGGGAAAATGAATTTATCAAAAATCTAATAATGCAGTTTTAGTTTTCATCAAAATCGGCATCGAGACTCCTTTCAGCATTTTTCGATATCTCTTATAGTTTAGGATTTGGCCATGAAAGCCCACTTGAAAAATTCACCCTGTATATAATATATAGTATTTTAAAGTCGATAAATATGACACCTACAAAAAACATGACATCAGCAAGAAATCTCAGCACAGAAAAGAGTTGACAACTATTTGTCGCCATATGGTGGACCGGCCCACGTTTATCTCCATAAACGTAGCGAATGTATGGCATTTATTTGGCTATAAATTAACTACTTGTTATTTTATTAATAATTTTTGGCACTATTAAACAGTGGTAGGCAGACTGATGATGGTCATTACTTTAGTCTGTCGTCTTGGGGTAACAGTTTGAAAGTAACAAGTACAAACAGAGCAGTGTGCACTGTCTATCTCGATGGTGCACATTCGACTCCTCAAGCCGGCATAGCAGAGGCGACTGCTGCCCGTAGAGATTTCTCTGTAGTAGCAGTCGTTTCCATTCATGGACCGCACTCTAGCTTTACATCAGGCGGAGTGTTGTCATATGCCGAGCTACAATAAAAAAACAAACGTTAGGTAGGCATTTTCTTACTTAATAAATTTCTATATGCAACAGCCGCCTCCGCTATGCCGGCTGTAGAGACAAGCACGCACAATGCAGATTGACAGTGCAAACTCCTCTAGTTATATCCGGGTACTTTCAAACTGCTCCCGAAACGCGACAAGGTCACTTCACGGGTGTTACATTCGAAGGTGGTGGTACTACCCCAACACGGCAGACTGATTTGTCTATTTGCGTTGTATCTTGCCGCGTTTCGGGAACAGTTTGAAAGTAGGCAGGTATAACGAGAGGAATGTGCACTGTCAATCATCCTCAAGCCCACATAGTGGAGGCGACTGCTGCCCGTAGAGATTTCTCTGTAGTAGCAGTCGTTTCCGTTCATGGACCGCACTCTAGCTTTACATCAGGCGGAGTGTTGTCAAATGCCGAGCTACAATAGAAAAAAAACTTGAAGCCGGCTCCACCAAGATTAAATTTCTTAGATTTGCTCCATTTAGAAGAAGTGACTCCGAAACTACATTATTAAAACAGATTGGTTTACGAGAATACTAAAACTTTGTCCTTCGAGCCCGTTTACTATAATCACCTTTAAACCGAAACGCATAACGCTCACAATTGCTTGGCATGGACTTTGTATAACCGATATTGTATTCTTAAGAATCTAATAACTTTTAGCTATACAGAACACAATTTTAAACTTTATTTCTAAAGACATAAGGTTTATATTTGAACAAAAATGTTTAGTTAACTCCTTAAACACATACGTATAAATAATCAACCTTATACAATAGAAAATAAGGTCCTTTTTCCTTTGTAAAATTAAACAGCTAATTAAATCATCGCTCTTGGTTATTAAACCTATTTAGGTAAATTGATATTATTCGATAGGAATGTTGAAAGTACTTGAAAACATTGTTTCAGCCTATTAAGCGACCGTGGTCTAGCGGTAAGACGCGTGAACTCACGATCGATGAGACCAGTGTTCAAACCTAGCTAATTCTTACTCAGTACCTATAGGCACTATTAAAGAGTGGTAGGTAGACTGATGATGGCTATTAACCCAATCTGCCGTCCTGGGGTAGTAGTAACACCACTTTCGAATTACACACCCGCGAAGTGACCTTGTCGCGTTTCGGGAATAGTTTGAAAGTAGCCAGGTATAGCGAGAGAAGTTTGCACTGTCAATCTTAATGGTACACATTCGTCTCCTCAAGCCGGCATAGCGGAGGCGACAGCTGCCCGTAGAGATTTCTTTGCAACAGCAGCTGTCTCCGTTCATGGACCGCACTCTATCTTTACCATCAGGCGAAGCGTTGTCATATGCCGAGCTACAATTTAAAACAAAATCAGCGGAGACGCGGATGAATGCGAAAGCGGGCCCGTGACTCATCAATTCATCACGAATTGGAGTCGAAACTGCAAAAGACATCGCGGCTGATTCAGAAGAAGATAGCGAGCTAAGCTGAACATAAGTGTGTGGTAAAAGCAGAAAAATATCCGCAGACAGCCTCCTCTATGCCGGCCTGAGGAGAGTGCACACTCCTCTAATCTAAATAATAACACGAATTTTATACATGTATAAACAATATAAAGAAACGAAAAACCACATAAATAACACAATATTAAATATTCTTTTATTGCAGTTTAATAGAAACATATGTTTGAATATTTTTAATAATATATAAAAACTAGCTGTTGGGTAAAAGCCGCGGGCGCAAGCGGCCCGCGGAGGCCCTTTTTGTCGTAAAACGTATTAGATCGAATAGATTTTAGGCAGTTTTGAAAATATTTAGCTCGCCGTCTAAAAGCGTTTACGTTTCTGTACAAAATTGGTCTTTACACGGTTACGCTAATGTATGTCCTTTTTGAGATATGGCGATTTTAAAAATTAAATAAAAAAACAAATAGTGCTGGTCATACTGAACAAAATTGGTCTTTAAACGGTTACGCTAATGTATGTACTTTTCGAGATATGGCGATTTAAAAAAAAATAAAAAAAAACAAAAAATAAAAAAAAAAATAGTGCTGGTCATACTGAACAATATTGGTCTTTACACGGTTACGCTAACGTGTGTACTTTTTGAGTAATAGCGATTTTAGAAAATTTAAAAAAATAAATTTAAAAAAATAAAAAATAAAAACAAATAGTGCTGGTCATACTGAACAATATTGGTCTTTACACGGTGACGCTAACGTATCTACTTTTCGAGATATGAAGATTTTAAAAAATTAAAAAAAAAACAAAAACAAAAATTTTAAAAAATAGTGCTGGTCATACTGAACAATATTGGTCTTTACACGGTTACGCTAACGTATCTACTTCTTGAGATATTTTAAAAAAGCCCGCCGCGCGGAGCAAATTTGATGTTCACGCGGCCGCGCTCACCGTCCGACTGACCGAGGTAAAGCCGTTTCGATCGTTCGTCCCGAAAATGCGTCGTTATATTTTCATTGCGCGCTCTGAACGGGCGGATGCTGTTAGGCCACGCCCACCGCCATGCTCCGTTTCATATTGGCGTACCGGCGGGAAAAGGATATAAATACGATCGAGGAAAAATTTTTTTTGAGCAATTTTGAAAAAAAAAGTATCGTTTTCGAAATTAGAGGGCATTCTCTACAACTTTCTGTTCGGGGTGACTGCCCCGACTCGCCCCGTTTCCGAGATATCGCTGTCACTTCCGGTCCAGAATCGACTTCCGGTCAAAGTCGTATTTTTCTCGACGGTTTTGGGACGCCCTCTATACGACTCAAAAAACCGCTACCCTCCACTATACCGGCAAGTACGAAATAATTGATGTCAGTCAGTGAGTGGTATTGCAGCTATATATTAGTACTAGCTGTTGGGTAAAAGCCGCGGGCGCAAGCGGCCCGCGGAGGCCCTTTTTGTCGTAAAACGTATTAGATCGAATAGATTTTAGGCAGTTTTGAAAATATTTAGCTCGCCATCTAAAAGCGTTTACGTTTCTGAACAAAATTGGTCTTTACACGGTGACGCTAACGTATCTACTTTTCGAGATATGGCGATTTTAAAAAATTTTAAAAAAAACAAAATTAAAAAAAAAATAGTGCTGGTCATACTGAACAAAATTGGTCTTTACACGGTGACGCTAACGTATCTACTTTTCGAGATATGGCGATTTTAAAAAATTTAAAAAAAAAAAATTAAAAAAAAGTAGTGCTGGTCATACTGAACAATATTGGTCTTTACACGGTGACGCTAACGTATCAACTTTTCGAGATATGGCGATTTTAAAAAATTAAAAAAAAAATAAAAATTAAAAAAAAAAAACAAATAGTGCTGGTCATACTGAACAATATTGGTCTTTACACGGTGACGCTAACGTATCTACTTTTCGAGATATGAAGATTTTAAAAAATAAAAAAAAAACAAAAAAAAAAATTAAAAAAAATATAGTGCTGGTCATACTGAACAATATTGGTCTTTACACGGTTACGCTAACGTATCTACTTCTTGAGATATTTAAAATATTCGAAAAAAAATACGCCGCGCGGAGCAAATTCGATGTTCACGCGGCCGCGCTCACCGTTCGACTGACCGAGGTAAAGCCGAAGCGCGAGCCCCGACGAGCGATCGACGCGGATACTGTTAGGCCACGCCCACCGCCATGCTCCGTTTCATATTGGCGTACCGGCGGGAAAAGGATATAAATACGATCGAGGAAAAATTTTTTTTGAGCAATTTTGAAAAAAAAAGTATCGTTTTCGAAATTAGAGGGCATTCCCTACAACGTTTGTTCCGGCACTTTTGCCTCATCTCTTTCCGTTTCTGAGATATCGCTACCACTTCCGGTCCAGAATCGACTTCCGGTCAAAGTCGTATTTTTCTCGACGGTTTTGGGACGCCCTCTATACGACTCAAAAAACCGCTACCCTCCACTATACCGGCAAGTGCGAAATAATATATGTCAGTGAGTGAGTGGTATTGCAGCTATATATTAGTACTAGCTGTTGGGTAAAAGCCGCGGGCGCAAGCGGCCCGCGGAGGCCCTTTTTGTCGTAAAACGTATTAGATCGAATAGATTTTAGGCAGTTTTGAAAATATTTAGCTCGCCATCTAAAAGCGTTTACGTTTCTGAACAAAATTGGTCTTTACACGGTGACGCTAACGTATCTACTTTTCGAGATAGGGCGATTTTAAAAAATTAAAAAAAAAAAAAAATTAAAAAAAAATTAGTGCTGGTCATACTGAACAAAATTGGTCTTTACACGGTGACGCTAACGTATCTACTTTTCGAGATATGGCGATTTTAAAAAATTAAAAGAAAAAACAAAAATTTAAAAAAAAATTAGTGCTGGTCATACTGAACAAAATTGGTCTTTACACGGTGACGCTAACGTATGTACTTTTTGAGTAATAGCTATTTTAGAAAATTAAAAAAAAAAAAAGCAAATAGTGCTGGTCATACTGAACAATATTGATCTTTACACGGTGACGCTAACGTATCTACTTTTCGAGATATGAAGATTTTAAAAAATTAAAAAAAAAAAAACAAAAATTTAAAAAAAAAAGTGCTGGTCATACTGAACAAAATTGGTCTTTACACGGTGACGCTAACGTATCAACTTTTCGAGATATGGCGATTTTAAAAAATTAAAAAAAAAAACAAAAATTTAAAAAAAAAATAGTGCTGGTCATACTGAACAATATTGGTCTTTACACGGTGACGCTAACGTATCTACTTTTCGAGATATGAAGATTTTAAAAAATTAAAAAAAAAACTAAAACAAAAATTTAAAAAAATAGTACTGGTCACACTGAACAAAATTGTTCTTTACATGGTTACTCTGACGTATCTACTTCTTGAGATATTTAAAAGAAAGCCCGCCGCGCGGAGCAAATTCGATGTTCACGCGGCCGCGCTCACCGTCCGACTGACCGAGGTAAAGCCGTTTCGATCGTTCGTCCCGAAAATGCCTCGTCGCGGATGCTGTTAGGCCACGCCCACCGCCATGCTCCGTTTCATATTGGCGTACCGGCGGGAAAAGGATATAAATACGATCGAGGAAAAAATTTTTTTGCCCGATTTTGAAAATTTTTTTTTTGATTTCGGCATAAGACGATATTCTCTACAACTTTCTCTACGGGATGACTGCCCCGACTCGCCCCGTTTCCGAGATATCGCTACCACTTCCGGTCCAGAATCGACTTCCGGTCAAAGTCGTATTTTTCTCGACGGTTTTGGGACGTCCTCTATACGACTCAAAAAACCGCTACCCTCCACTATACCGGCAAGTACGAAATAATTGATGTCAGTCAGTGAGTGGTATTGCAGCTATATATTAGTACTAGCTGTTGGGTAAAAGCCGCGGGCGCAAGCGGCCCGCGGAGGCCCTGTTTTGTCGTAAAACGCATTAGATCGAATAGATTTTAGGGTAGTTTTGAAAAAAATTTTGCTCGCATCTAAAAGAGTTTACCTTTCTAAACAATATTGGTCTTGACACGGTAACGCTAACGTATGTACTTTTTGAGTAATAGCGATTTTAGAAAATTAAAAAAAAAAGTAGTGCTGGTCATACTGAACAATATTGGCCTTTACACGGTTACGCTAACGTATGTACTTTTTGAGTAATAGCGATTTTAGAAAATTAAAAAAAAAAGTAGTGCTGGTCATACTGAGCAATATTGGTCTTTACACGGTCACGCTAACGTATGTATTTTTTGAGTAATAGCGATTTTAGAAAATAAAAACAAAACAAAAATTAAAAAAAAACTAACAGTGCTGGTCATACTGAACAAAATTGATCTTTACATGGTTACTCAGACGTATCTACTTTTCGAGATATAGCCGTTCAAAATATTTAAAATAATTGAGGAGCTCGTCGCGCGGAGCAAATTCGATGTTCACGCAGCTGCGCTCACCGTCCGAATGACCGAGATATAGCCGTTTCGATCGTTCGTCTCGAAAATTCCGGCGTATGAAAACTTTTTTCTCCGAACGTCTCGCTCTCGCCTCATGCACTGATTGATGGAAAAGAGCGAGATGGAAGTATCATCAAGGGCCGACAATTTTGCCGACCGTTTTGTATGGGAATTTTTTTATTGCCCGATTTTGAATTTTTTTTTTTGATTTCGCCATAAGACGATATTCTCTACAACTTTCTCTACGGGGTGATTGCCCCAAGTCGCCCCGTTTCCGAGATATCGCTATCACTTCCGGTCCAGAGTCGACTTCCGGTCAAAGTAGTATTTTTACTCAGGTCACATGGACCGTCCCTAAACACCCCGAAAATTGTATGGGTTTTTTTTTTTGCCCGATTTGAAAATTTTTTTTTGCCCGATTTTGAAATTTTTTTTTTATTTCGCCACAAAATGACATTCTCTACAACTTTCTCTTCGGGGTGACTGCCCCGATTCGCCCCGTTTCCGAGATATCGTTGTCACTTCCGGTCCAGAATCGACTTCCGGTCAAAGTCGTATTTTTCTCGAGGTTTTCTCGACACCCCCTATACACCCTGAAAATTTCACCCCCGCACCCCCCCGGCAAGTACGAAATAATTGATGTCAGTCAGTGAGTGAGTGAGTGAGTGAGTGGTATTGCAGCTATATATTAGTATAATAATAATAACTACAATAATTAAAGTAAAATAAATAAAAACTAGAGATGTGATAATTTAAAATTGTATATGATATCGATAAAAACAAAAATCTAAAGATCGACAAACAACATCGCGACACTCCTGCATGTTCGAATCTCTACAGTAGCTAAAGCCCATCGACAAGTGTCACTTGATCGAATCAAAAACAAAATGTATGGGATTTAATAATAATAATAATAATAAAATACTTTATTGCACAAAAAATAAATGTACAAAGGCGAGCTTAATGCCTTCAGGCATTCTCTACCAGCTAACCAGAAAGATTATGTGGTGATTTGGAGGGTGCAGGATAGAAATATAGGGAAATAGTGAGATAAGTACTAAGATATAATAGTAAATTTAAAAAAAATTACATTGAAGAAAAAAGAAAAAAAAACACACGCAACAGGTGTAACGTAGGCGAAAAACTTTTTAATTAAATTATTTCTATATTTTTTCCATTAGTACCAACTTTATTGGACGAATTCGTCACTTCTAAATAAACAGTTTTCGCTCAAACTAAACAAAAAGATTTTATCGACATTCGAACAAAAAACATCACTTTTAAATAAAACAAAAAATATATAAAAGGCAATATTATAAAATAAATCCTTTTAATTAATAAGAATAACTCGACTTACATCGAAGGGTAAATTATAAAAAAAAAAATTAAGTATTATCTACGGGTAAGTGAGTCCACTTTTTTTTAAATACAATTGTTGGCTACGTACTATTCTATTTTTTTTAATCATAGCTCAGCATATGACAACACCCCTCCTGATGTAAAGCTAGAGTGCAGTCCATGAACGGAAGCAACTGCTGCTACAGAGAAACCTCTACGGGCAGCAGTCGCCTCAGCTATGCCGGGTTAAGGAGACGAAAGTGCACCATCTAGACAGACACTCCTCTCGCTATATGTTGTATTAATTATACGAGTACATAAAACCGTTTATTAAGAAAAAACATTTAAAAAGATGCACTGGTATGCGACGTTTTTATAGTTGCCCGGAATAGGACCACACTGATGTTGAGAGAAATACACGCAGGCAACAGTCACCTCCACCTAGCCGGCTTAAGGAGACGAATGCGTACCGTCAAAAGCCAATCACTGTCACCCAAGTGATAACGAAACGATTCGATCAAGTGACAACTTTTGATTGGCTTTTGTCTGTAACCCCAAGAAGAGCCACAACGCTATAGACAAAGCTAAATTCAAGGACCTTTTAAAGAGTGTCGTGGAGACTGATGATGAACAACCAGTCTGCCTCAACGGAGTAGGTAGTACCACCACTTTAACGAGAGTAGTTCGCATTATAATGGAGAGGGCTGCTTCCTGCAGTTTGCAGACATTTTCACGCAAAACATGACTGTTTCAGCGAATCTAAAGCACCACAATGCTGTTAGCCTTTCAACTGACACTGGCGTCTCTGTTACCAGTACTAGCGTATGGTACGATCAATGTTGAAGTGACGACTGACGGTTGGAACGGGTACGACACAAATTTGGGTGGCCAACACTACGACCTGATCAGCGATGTGGAGAAACGCGAGTTCCATCTAACAGACGACATTATGTTAGATGCAGCACGAAGGTATACTATACATACAATTCCTAGAGTAACATGTACTTCGGGTATCAGGACAAGGACAACACAAAAAATGTCTATTGGTTATATCCAAGCTGATTCTAAATTTCAGCGACCAAAACGAGAGAAGCCTCAGGCGGAATGCAGTCCCAATCTGTACGAGCAGCAGTCGCCTCCGTATGCCGGCCTGAGGAGACGAGTATGCACAATCTAGATTGACAGTGCACACTACTCTACCTCCTCACGCTATACCTGTCTACTTTCAAACAGCTCCCGAAACGCACCAAGGTCACTTCACTTCAGGACGACAAACTACCACTCTTTAAATTTTCACAGATTCTTCGGCGGAAGACCTATCGTAGTCTATTTTCGAGATCCAGCTGGACCACGCGACAGATACGCCCAATGGTCCCTAGAGCCCGTCAGAGTGAGAACGACACCGATACGAGCCTCGCTCGTCGGAAATACAGTGGAAAATGTCAACGTTATAAGACAAGAATTCGTGAACCAACACACATTTCTAAATCTAACGTTTTCAGTGGCTCTCGAAACGACCGTGGAAAACTCCGTACACTCGACATGGTCTAACATTAGAGAAATCAATGTCAATAAAGGAATCCGATACAGATTCAAATTCGGCAGCGGTAGCGCCACATTCGCATTCGACAGCGAATTCGGCGAGACTCTGAACACGACAATATCCGAGGAATTGATTCAAGCGAACTCGGTCACTTTGGAACTGATGCCTGGCGAACGAGCCGTCGTCACTATGATCGCTTTGAAGCGTACAATGGATCTCGAAGTGGAGTACCAGTCGTCGTTGTCCGGTGTGTCGTTGACGTGGTACAGATTGATCCGTCGTGGAAAAAACTGGTGGGATCATGACATAAGGCAGATGCTGAGCGCCGCTTATGTACCGATCGATCGGTATCCGAAAGAAACTATGCGAATGGGATACTTCTTCAACGGTGAAGTGGATATTAAATTTATCAGGGATAACCGAGTTGTCAGGGAAGAGAAGCATCCAGCCGTATTTAAACCAAAACATCACTAACTTTATTAAGTAAAGAAACATACATAAACTATCTGTATTTTTATTTATTTCTTTTCTTACTCTGGGATCCATGGCTGGCTACACGATACACGTTTATTAATATTATTATTTTATTTCCTTTTTCCACAATATTGCCAATTCAAAGACGGATTTGTGCGATTGCCTGCTTGCGATGCTTTGTACGTGTCTGCCACCTACAATGTCCGTAGGTATGACGCCTGATACTAAGCTAGAGTGCGGTCCATAAACGGAAACAACTGCTACTACAGATTTTCTACATGCAGCAATCTCTTCCGCTATTCCGGCTTCAGAAGATGAATCACTGATGGTACTAGTCCAGGACGGCAGACTGTGCTAATAACCATCATCCATCAACCTATCGACATACCTAGTGTAGATAATTAACAAATCCGAAGCATAACAGATCCAATGTCATCGAAATGGCCAAGTCGAAAATACCCGCGTTATTTATGTTAAAGCAGTTTAGTAGGGCTCGTGGTTAAATATAGACAGGATGTCGTCGAGGCCAAAAACCCTACCTGTGACATAACATCACATACAAACAATCTTGAAAAAACACTGTGAAAGATAAAAGCTGAGGTCCATTATTTGTGTGCGGCCGTGGTCTAGCGGTGAGACGCTCACGATCGATGTGACCCGTGTTCAAACCTCACTAAATTCTGACTAATGTAACACTTCGGTGTACCTTAATACAGGCATTTAAATATTAATAATAATACTAAAAAAAATACTATCTTTATATGACGGCCTAGGTGCCGGTGTTATTCGCTCGCCAGTCTATTATGAAATAAGTGAAATGTACCTACTTAGGTATCTAATAAAAAAATATATCCCGAATCAATAGATCGTGTCAAACTTTATGGCGTCTCGGAAGTTAGCTGCGGACGCTATTTCGCGCAGGTACAGTTAAGTTTACAAGAATAAAATAAAGAGTTGATTTTAAACATAAAAATAATCTGCGGACGAGTACCTCGGTAATGTGCACTTCCCTCCCACGGTCATCGTGCTACGCTGATACCTCAATTCAAGAGCGTCGCCAGCAGATGGCCTAGGTCATCTAGGGGGGGGCAAGTTGATATGGAAGATGAGAAAAGTATGAATTGTAGGTAAAGTACATGAAGCTTTTCACTTGTAGTACGAGCCTCACATCTACGGCGGTTGCAATAACAACGGTACAGAGTCTAACGTGTAAAGCTACACGAGCTCTTGACTGTAAATAATAAATAAATTTACATTTAACAACTTTTTTAGAATCTCTAGGGCAGCTGCCCCTCTCTGCCCTTCCTTGGCGACGCCCTCGCCTCAATTTGTGTACTACGCAACTTGTGCCTAACTTCGGACCCACCATAATGTATGGTTCGTATTATACTATACAACATCCAATGTTATTTCTAATATATTACATTGACTTGCAGACCAAGAGCTCAGTAAGTTTAGCTTAGATTTTCGTCTGCAAGCGGCTTTAGAATCTCTTTAACGTCATTGTTATTTAGTCAATCTAACATGAATTCGCTATAACCCGCATTCCAGTATAACGAAAGATTATGTCAAAAAAAAACCAGAATACGAGCTCACAATAAAAGTTATAATTACAAACGTCAATCCTATAATGATTATTATTAAAAGAACTGTAATTTGGCTGCTAGATTCCACACGCCAATGTTTATTAACACATTAAAAATAAACTAACAATAGAATTAATAGGTATCTAATACTTTATTATATCAGAGAGAATGGGTTCACACCGTTCCCATGAGTTTATTTTTCCCATCAATCTTTTTTTTTTTTAATGGCAACCGCTTTAGCTATTATGAAAATATATTTATTACCTACCATAGGCATTGGCTTAGCATGCGCCTGCTCATCATCAGACTCTACCAGACTTCGAAAAGGCGTATTACAAGAAAACTGATGCTGGTTATTAACCCAGTCTGCCGTCCTTGAGTAGTACCACCACTTTCGAATGTAAAACTCGTGAAGTGACCTTGTCGCGTTTCGGGAACAGTTTGAAAGTAGCCAGGTATAGCGAGAGGAGTGTGCACTGTCAATCTAGATGGTGCATACTTGTCTCCTCATGCCGGCATAGTGGAGGCGACCGCTGCCTGTAGCGATTTCTCTATAGTAGCAATTGATAATAGCATACTAGCTATACTTCAAACTTGCATTTTTTTTAAATCCCACCTCATCACTGTTTCTTCTATTCACTAATACAACTACTTAGCTCACGCTCTGTTCCCACTGGTGTAGGCAGAAGCTATGGAGCGCCAGCGACTTCTGTCTCTACATACCACTTTCGCATCGACCACATCCATTAGTCCCCTCATGCATGCACGTCGGTTGTGAGCGCTCCTCATCTGACCCTTTCTCAGCAGTTAACCAATCTGGCTAAGAAAGGTCCTCCAAGGCGCCTCCTTCCGACACTGCCATCCACTTTCGCACGATAATTCTTTTTAGTTAATCTCCTTTCATCCATCTTCTTAGTGGCCAAATCACCATAGCATACTCCTTTCCACTCTGATCACAATACTGTCTTCGAGCTTGCAACAATTCCTTACCGCATTGTTAGGGATTCACTCGCTCAAGGACACTCCACACTTACTTCTAAACGACCGCATTTTTCTATCCAATTTTGATTATAATTAAATAATAAAACAAATCTAGTATTTATAATGCCCAAAATCAATAAACAAATAAATGCTATTATTAAAACAGTGTAATAAATGAACCTGTCATCTAGTCATGGTATGCCGGAGACATTTGATTGTCACGCCACACTGACTACAAACCATTGTTCAACTCTTATGACTTTATTCAAAGTTTAACAACAAAAGATGTGGTTTAATTTTTTTTTAATTTATGTAGACGTTTAAGATTACTCTGCTTCTACACATCTTGTTACAAATTTTGTATGCACGGATGGAGAAGAGAGTTTTGGCGGCCATCTTGAGACATTAGGTTATCTGTCTTGAATTATTTTCCTAAACTTGTGTTAATGTGTAATAATGGTGGATTATTAACCAAGTGTTCATGAATGTGCATGAGTGTGGGCGAACAATTCAAAAGAAGAGAACATGTGATTCCATTTTCCTCCAAAAAAAACTCCGTAAGAAGTTTCAGTGAAGATTCTACCATTTTACTGGAGCAATTTTAGACTTGACTGAGACTTGACCTGACTGTTTGGTGTGATGAATGAATGACTCGTGATGCTAAATATTATTAAATTGATGCAAAATATTAAATTTGACACTGGCAATTTGTTATAATGCCATATTAAACAAAACGTTTTTTTGGCCTATTCAATTCATTATCATCCAGTAAAGAGGAAAATGGAACTCATGTCTTCCTGATGACTCGACCCTGAGGACTAACACTCCCGGTTGTATATATGTACATAGTCTCCTGGCCTTCCTTCTACGGTGATGTGGACTACCTCAAACTCAATGAGCAACCACAGCTGCTTAATTGCCGAAAAGGATGCTGCTACTGCTGGTGGATTGTCATCACATATTACTGGTTTTTATACCATATTTAAAATGCTAATTAATGCATTCAATACGTATATCAAAGAAAAGAAAGATGTACCTCGTGAATATGGAATTAATGCTTTAATTAAAGACAATACTAACAGTACAAACATTAAAGCAAAGAAGCCGTGCGCAAAAACGCGCCAAAATTCCTTTCAAAGAAATTAAGGCGCCAGTCGTCATCGTAAGATAAAAGTATATTTTTAAAGACAGGCTTATACCTTATCAGTGCATATGTCATGGTCCAATATGAAATAAAATAAATATATATTCTGAGCATTACTGAGGCGACGAAGGTCATAAATGACTCATAAGTCCAAGAAATCTCGCATTTTAAGGTAAACATGAAAGGCGCTGTATGTACGCGATTATCACAACTCATAAACTTGTTAATTATGACCTAATGCTCAAATATAACTACAAATAATATCTGCGAATGTATTACAATAGTTTCTATAAACAATATTCGAATAACTTCAACACCTACGCCAAGAAAACGGGAACATTTTAAACAACAGAAAGTTATTTTTAACAACTCACCTGTTGAGCAACAGGATCCAAAATACTTTCGATTATTTTTGTATGAAAGACCGGCATTTTGAATAGTAATAACACTTAAACTATGTACATGAGAATTAGTAAAATAAACACACAAAAATTATATACGATCGCGAAAAATAATCATTTAGCAAAATAAACACAACACGCACGACGACGGACACAAAAATACTGACTGACATTTCGAAACGAATGTTGCCAGTCAATAAATAAATATTACCCGTAGGTTTTTTTTTTACATTTTTTTGTTAACTTCAATGTAATATGGCATTACGACTTATAAAAAAGCTTTAGGTTTCGGAAAACTGTAATTTAAAATTTAAAAATTTTAAATTTTATATAATTTCAACTAAATGTGTATGTAATAAAATGTATTTCTTTGTGAGAATGTTTTTTTTAGATTTAGATTAGAAAATTCTTAGAGTACATAATAAAGTTCTTAAAGCATAAATATTTACGCAAATCAGACAATATTATTATAACCGCAAACCGTAAAATATTTAAAAGAAGCGATCTCATAACCCTGATTTAAATTTCAATTAGTAGCAATACCTATTTCAAGTCTTTACAAAATAATCAAGTATCATTTTGTATGAATTGGTATGCCATTTTTAATTCTACTATTTTAAAACGGGCTTACGACTGCTTCTAGTCGGACTTAAAATGCCAAAGGATGAAAAAATACAAATAATATCATTATACATTATTTTTATTAAATTAAATAGGTAAGTAAAGTTGACAAATTCATAAACAACTATAAGTCTTCCTTAATGTGCATAGTTAAAGCCGAAATAATTTCAATTAATCAGTTTAAGAAAATAATTAAAAGTTATTTAACAAAGATTAACAAAGAACTAAAATAAGTTTATTTATAACATTTAATTCGATGTAAATTACTTTACTACTCACAACTTTTTGTGCAGTCAATAAATATTTAAATAAATTAACAGTAACAATGATTTATATCTACTTTTTGTTTTAATTTTGGCAGTGCATATTAATTAAAGTATAGATGTCTTATTTTTCATAATTTATTGTTTTGTTGTATGAATTTGGTACATGTAACGCTGTTGTTGACTTTTTAAATAAATAAATATACTAATGTGGATTATTCAAATGTTGTAACAGTTAACACTAAATAGGCAGAAACTATTATATTTTCTCATATTAATAGAAATATTATTTCTTTTACAAAATTACCTTTTTTTTACCGAATATTTTTCACTTGGTATCCCTATTGCATGCGTCACTCGTTCGAGCTTTGATTCGCATTTGCAAACATTTGTACAATAACTACAATACAAATCGGATATTTAGAGCTAAATCTACTTTTTACCCGCTTATGAACTTCAATTGAATTACAATTTTAATTACTTTCTTTAGAATTAATAATTACTAATTAAGTACTATATCTACTTAGCTCTTGAGTTGCTTTCTAGAGCTTTATAGTCAGTGTAACTGAAATTTTTAGATCTATACCTACCTACTGTAAATAAATACTTGTATTTGTGCACTAATATACTAATTAAGGAAATTTTCTTCGGTTCTGTCGCATTTCGGGCCGTGTTCTTTTTAATATAGTCCTCCATTGAGGTAAAGTGGAGGTAGGTTACAAATACTCAACAATATCGCATTTAATAGAAATATTAGGACAACTGACGCCATAACTCAAATTCAACCCGTGCGGTTGACTCTTATGTCGTTCAGTTAGTAATTTGTGGAAAATTGGCAATATGGCGCATTCGAACAATTCCGACTCCGAGCTCGCTGTGTACATTTTGCGTTGTTCAGCCGAATCTTGACGTTTGGAATCAACACGACCGTATGGAGCTGATTTTCTCTCTTCCCTTTTACTTGGTGACCCTGAAATGACAATTATATTGTAGTCCATCAAAGAAATGTTTTAAGGCTGCAGTGCCTCCGTTATGCCGGCTTGAGAATACGAGAGCATCCTCCTCTTGTTTTACGCAACGGTTATTACCCCGATCTATCGATGGGACGGTTAGTACCATCAGTTTCAAGTGTTTACTGCTTGCAGATATACCTTTGCAGTGCAGTTGTCCCTGTTCATGTAATGCACGCTAACTTAACATCAGGAAAAGTCACTTGAAAGTTTGAACGACAGCCAGGGCTAATAACCATCACAGGTCTACCTATATACAACTAACTAAATACGGGAGATGTTATGCGTTCTTTTAGTGCGATTATTTATTTGTAGGTAGTGCTTTGTCTCCAAGAATTGATTATAAATAGATTCCATCCAGGAATACATACCACTCTTATGTCTGGACGCTACATTGGGACTGCTTTTATGATGATCAGGTCTAACTTGATGAGTCGCTTGACTAAGCCTTGGAGAGTCCCCAACACCTTAAAAATTACATCACATTAAACCATTGCAGTTAGGAAAGAGAGCGACCGTGGCCTAGCGGTAGAAAGCGTGAACTAAAGATCAATAAGACCCGTGTTCAAATCTCGCCTATGTTAGTTTACTTTGGCTATGATACAAGCAATAGCTGTGTACCAAATTAATAAAGTATAAAAAATTGATACATTCTTGCAACAAAATCGACTGCAAAGTAGTATTAATTGAGGTAAGGTATTTGTTAGAAGGGCTACGAATGAAAGAAGTTCAATACGATCACGTAAAGCACCAATGGCTGAGCAGTTTAGACCATCTGTGCATATAGCGGAGGACGTGGATTCGACAACACTCCGCCTGATGTAAAGCTAGAGTGCGCTCCATGAATGGAAACAACTGCTACCACAGAGAAATCTTTACGGGCTGCAGTCGCCTCCACTATGCCGGCTCGAGGAGACGAGCATGTACCATCGTAGATTGACAGTGCACACTCCTCTCTTATACCTGGCTACTTTCAAACTATCCCCGAAACGCGACAAGGTCACTTCACGGGTGTTATATTCATGTTTCCTTTTGCTATTAAATTTTCATGAAAATTCTATCATAGAAAACAAACTATAGCTTATCAAGCTAAAATATACTGGAAATTTTCAATATCCCTTCAATAACTCTGATCCTTGCTCTGAACAAACAAACAAACAAAAATTCTCTCTTTGATCATAATAGTATAGATTAGTCTTGCCTTTAGCTCTCTTTAAAGGTTCAGCTTCATGTCGAAGTCTTTTAGCAGGGGAGTCATGTCCTTTAGACACTCTAATAGTATCAGGATCTGGTTTCCAGATTTCATCAGGGCCCTCTAAACGTTTGCTTATTTCTTCAGACCTTTTTAGCTCATTAGTATGGTTATCTTGCTCTTCTTGGTGTCTCACCTGAAAGCCACGTTCAAGAACAATCCATCTCCTTATGCCGACTTTATATTTAAAAAAACTTTGTTTCAATGAAATACCAATAACTGGATGAAATAGATTGTCTCCAAAAATAAAAATATACATGAGACAAAGTAATGTGCAGTGGCTAAGTTGACTCCATTTGAAACATCTGCCCCATTCAAGTGGGCAATTTAGTTATAGATTATTACGGGGCAGTAAATAGGGGCGTTTTTATAATGCATGTCTTTTTTATTCACTTGGAAACTCGGCTTCTAACATTAGAACTGACCTGAGCTGATGATTGGCGTCTTCTAACTAAGTTCGCATGAGGGGGAGTGCTCACTGGTTGTGGAAACTCAGAACCTCGACGCTGTAATACCAGGGATGTATTAAAATAACAAAAATAATTAACTAAACAAATTCCACTGTAAAAAAAAACCTTTTGAGTTCGATCCTGTATTCTTAACGTTTCAGCCTCTCTATATCCTTCAGGAGTACTACCTCTATTCGTTGTTCCGGCTGAAACAAAGTTTTCTGTCATAAGAGCACCTATACAAAACCCAAATCAAATAATTACGTGTACAAATTAAAGAAATAATAATAATGAATAGAAAATAGATTTATTTTATGATGACACTACATGTAACCTCGACTGGCTTGATGGTAAGCACAGTGGAGGTCCATGAGCATTGACGACTGGAGAACCGCTTACACGGTGGCTCCAGTCGCCACCACTATGCCGACCTGAGAAGGTGCTTTTTCACATTTCGCTTGAAGGATCCAGGGTTAAAGGACTGGGAAAACACATGGGAGGGCAAAGCATTCCATTTGTCAATTGAACGACTCAAAAAGATGATTCCTCCTCCCAGTGCAGGTATTACGGGAGTAGGAGGACGAAATAAGAATTAATTACCCAAAAGAAAAATTAAGCAATTATTGATATGTAGAATAAATATATAAAATATCATGACGCATAAATAATCGGAAGAGAAGAACGGGGTGGAGTAAGAAGAGAATCCAGAAGCAGATCAAGAGAAGCAATTTTATTTCACGACTGGTGTATAAGGGAAGAAAGAAGATATGTACACAAGCCAAGTTACGTATGCACCGGAGCCGAGGTCATTGATGATCAGCAAACGAAATGACCGCGTCTTCAAGCTAATGTTGAATAAATAAATAAATTCAAATACCATAATTAATAGATGCATTCGATGCTCTCCTTTCCATGTTTCTATTTTCAGTTTCTCTAAAAGTAAAAATATTTCTATTAGCAATTGTAGTTCATCTTAACTAGCTATCTTAGTGATTGTCAAGTCCTGCGTTTATAACGTCTAAATACAACAGGCCACAGTCAGCATAAAATACACAACAGTAAAATCACAACTAGAGTGAACTAGACTGAGGCCCAAAGCGTATTGTACACGGTGAACATATTATTATTTTTCTTGTAATGCTAGTTATAATGAACAACCAAATACATACTTCACATGATGATGTACCTATAAAAATGTAATATACATTGATACCGACCTAGATTTTTAGCAGAATCAGATCAAGGCCATGTCTGTCTATACACCTACTCGACCGTTATTCATCTAATGAAGAAAATTTGATACTTTCGGTATTTAATGTAGCGCCCATCTTTATTTACCTATGATGATGTGGAGACGTCTGCTGTCTACTTTTCTCGGAGACACTTCGTTGCATCGGCGAGTGCAGGTGACTGGCTGAAATTATATCTACTAATTGACATAAGCAGTATATTTTTTTAATTAACTTTAACAAAATTAAAAACAAGTTTAGCTATCATCAGCCTAGTCTGTCTTTCAAGACAGTTCAAGTTTTCAGACAATTGGAATGCTAACGTGACTTTAATATTACCTGGTGGTGATTTCTGGCATGTATATTGGAAGGTATTAGTATCCCAAAGATCACTCTGGACTACTATGAAGTTTTCTTTCTTGCGACGTTCTGAATCTCTTCTCTGACCTAAAAGTTAAACGAACTTATCATGATCGGCACTTTTGACTATGTATATAATTTAATAAAATTGGTTATATAGGATAACTTACAAAACTTCTTTCGTTCTGCCGTTGAATAATCATTATCTATATCAAGTATATCTTCTGGTTCTTGTTTAGGTTTAACTGGTGGGAGTGGCGGATCTCTTTCTTGGCCTGCAAAAATATTATTAAGGTTTCGAAAGTTTTCGACGATTTAACAATGTGATCTCGAGGTTATGGACGTTTATTATTGAATTGTTCAGCTATGATTGTTACAAAAAAGAACCAACTCTTAACAATTTCTCAAGATTTATTTTCTCAAAAAAGCAAATAATTTTTAAAGTCAAGTCAAAGAGACAGCTTAAATTTTGTGCATAGTTCAGTCACGGGCTGATCTTCCTTCTATCTTTGGATTGACTATACTTTTCGGATTCTCCTGTATATGACAAAACACTTTTATGGACTGACCACAAGAATCCTAGAAGTATTATTTTAGCCATAATTATGCATCAGCTGTATCAGCCCAAATAACTTACCAATAACCTTTCTTTCTAAACCGGGTGGTGGTTCTATATCATCCTGATCAACAGATACGTGCATCAGATCAGTCAGTAATGCAGCTTGACTGACGCTAGATGTTCTTCTGTGTCCCCTACTCGATATTGGCTTTGGAATGTCACATGATGGAGTAATTTGTTTCTTTTGCATTTCTGGTGTCTGTGAACGTGATAACAAGGTTTTATGTAAGTCTTTGGGAATGGGATGGAAAGTTTGAACTTAGATGAGAGTTACTATACAATACTCCATAACCAGCACCCCTATGTAAAGCTATCTCTGTTGAATTTGATCAAATTGCAACAATCGAGCAAGAAAAAAGTAACGGAAAACAGAAGCAATATTTATGTATTGATAAGTACATATAAGGACTAACCTTGATTTTAGGGAAATTGTCTTGTGGTTTAGGTGGTGCTGCCTTAGTATACATTGGTTCCTGGATTTTAGCTGGAACTGATTTAACTGTTGGTGTGTCACTCGGTTTTAAAGCTGATATCGTTTTCGTTTCAGCTTTTGCTGGTTCTTGTGGCTTTATTTTTGGTAAAGTATCTGATGGTTCCTTAAACACAAAAATTTGAACAAATTTTAAAGGTTGATTTTAAACTTGGATGACTGCCTTTGAAAAGATGGCGTCCAATTATTTGCGCTTTTGTTAGCTGAATAAGCTATATGTTTGTATGTTTTCACAAACAAGTTTAGGTTGCTGCCGTAAGTCATCTAAATTCAAATGCGCTATTTTTTCACATATTAAATATATTAAATCTTGCGGAACTAACATAACTAACATTTTAGGATTATAACATATGCACGCGCGGTAGTGTGCACGGTAAACATCGCTCCGTGGTAAATAATTAATAAAAAATAAATAAGTGCTCTCTATAGTAAAATAACAATATCATAGCAATATTATATAGATGTTCATTAATACAATTGTAATAAAATCTTGATAAACTATTGACTAACTTGAAAGTGAAAAATTGATTGTTTTGAAGGTTATAAATTGTAAAAGTGAATTTGTGATGAAGTGTTTAAATATAAGATATAGTTAACCTGTAAGTAATAATTGAATAATAAAATATGCTGGATAAGAATTATTACAATTAAAAGCAGAAGGATTTGTTTTTAAAAAAGTATAACAATCTCAAATCAACACAGCGCCACTAGTGAAGGCCATAAGAAATACTACGTCAAATAACGCTTAACGACAATTCTCGAGGTCATTGCCGAACGTAAGATAATGAGCGCCATCTAGTAAAAATTATTATAAATAAAATTGAATAGGACACCAATAAGATTAACACTTGGATACATTTTAGTAATTGAACGAAGTAACTGCTGAATAACACAATTTAAGATGGTTACCAAATGTGCTAGTTGCCTAAAGGTTATTCCAGATAAAGAATTCTTAACGTGTTCGAGCTGTAAAAAAGATTATGATCTTGAATGTTCAAATGTGTCGACAATGCGTTTTTATAATACATTAGACAAGGAACGCAGGAAAACTTGGAAATGTAGAATCTGTAGAAATAAGTCTTCAAAAGGAAATGTAAAAACTCCAGTAAGAGCTCAACCACTGTCAATACATGACATACAAAACCAGGATAATGTCACATTTAGAAATAAAAAAATTAATGTTGCTAAGGATGAATCATATATAATATCTGACAATGAAAGTATTCTGGGAGATACAGTTGATGCATCTCCCCAGCAAACAAATTTTGAATCTCAGATTCATATATCAATTGATCAACTAGAAACACTGCTAGATAAAAAGTTAGAAGCATATAAACAAGACCTACTTTTTGAATTGAAAAAAACAATATTATCGGAAATTAACAATACAATATTGCAGCTTAAAATTGAAACTGAAGAAACTACTAGTACATTATTTTCGGAACAAAAGAAATTAAAGAAAGACTTAAACGAAGTAAACGCATGGATTATTAAACTACAAAAAGATAATAAAGAATTACAAACAGAAATACATAATTTACATAATATGACCTTCAAACACGAAGAGACTGAGAAGGTATACATTGAAACAGAAAATTACAATAATAACTGCAAAAAAATAGTTTTGTATGGTCTAAACGAGAGCTACTGGGAAAATGAACAAGAGTTGTATGATAGAGTAGAAAATATCTTTGGTGATGTCTTAAATGTCAATATGAATGAATATATAGAGGAAATAAAACGTATAGGGAGAAAAGGAAATAATGGTGGAAAAAGACCATTAATGATAGAATTATGGAGCAAAAGATTTACAAAATATTTGCTTAATAATAAGCAATACTTTAATAACACTGGCCTAGCAATAAATGAATACATGGATGAAAAACAGTTGAATTTAAGAAAAAAATTAATAGAGAAAATGAAGGAAGCGAGAAGAAATGGTCAGCATGCTATTATAAGAAATAATATATTAATAATAAATGGGCAAGAATATAAATCTATCCAGGATATAAAAGACAATAAAAATAGATCTGAAAACCACCCGGAAATTATATCACAAAATTATGATTTAAAAAATTATGTACCATTGCATAATGTTGATACAAACAAAAGACCCAGCGATAGTACCAAACTTGATACGAAAATGCCCTTTCGGATATAAAACTCGTAGAAATATTTTATACCAAAATGTACGTAGCTTTAAGAACAAACAACATTTAATTGAAGAATCTGTAGAAGAAGAAAAGGACTTATTAGCTCTTTGTTTAAGTGAAACATGGATCTCAACTACAAAAATAGATTTATTGCAATTAGAAGGATATATTTGTGCAGCGTCATTCTGTAGGCAAAACTATGAAGGAGGTGGTGTCTGCATATTTTTAAGGGAAAAAATAGAATATAAAGAACGTAGAGATATTGATAATATTAGTATAGAATATATATTTGAATTATGTGCTGTAGAAATACCGAATTTAAATCTTGTGCTTATTGTATTATACTGGCCAGAAAAACAAAGAAATTCTGAAATATTTTTTAGTTCACTTGAGAAATTGTTGCAAATTTTATTAGCAAAAGATAGTAAAAAAGATATAATTATTGGGGGTGACTTTAATATAAATATTTTGGTGAGAAATAAATTAACACAAAAACTTTTAGATACAATGAAAACTAATAATCTATACCAATTTATAAATGAACCAACAAGAATAACGCAAAAATCTGCGACTTGTTTAGATTTAGTATTTTCCAATTTACATAGTTGTAACCTATTTACTCTTGTAAATGAATATGGTTTCTCAGACCATAAAGGTATATTGTTAACTATATACAATAAAAATTTAAATAAAAAAGAAAATATATGGTACCAAGAAAAAAGAAGATTTAATGAGAAAAATATTATTCTCTTTAAATCAGAAATAGGTAAATTAGACTGGGATAAGATATTACACAAAGAAAATAAAGTTAACGAAAATTATAATTTATTTATAGAAAATATAAAAAGAATATTAAATTTATGTATTCCCAAAATTAAAATAAAAATTAAAAGTAGAAAGAAGAAATCGTGGGTAACTCCAGGCTTAAAGGTATCGTGCAAACATAAACGATTATTGAAAATACTGGATACACAAATTAACAATTCAATAATTCATAATTATTATAAAAAATATGAAAAGATACTTAAAAATGCTGTTAATAAATCGAAAAAACTAAATTATATAAATACAATTAGAAAGTCTCAAAATATTACTAAAACAATGTGGCATATAGTTGCAGAAAAAACAAATAAAACAAGGAAAAAAGCAAGAAAAAATATAAATATAAAAGTCGGAAATAATCTTATAGAGGACCCAATTATAATTGCTAATACGTTTAATAATTTTTTTATATCAATAGGCAATGAAAAAATTAAAAGTTCCGAAACAGCTCCCTTATCTGCTTGCCACCCAGTTATTGAACCTTTAAAAAACTCAATATATATACAAAATGTAGAGACTTCAGAAATATTTAAAATTATAAAAAATCTAAAAAATAAAAATAGTTACGGGATAGATGAGTTGCCGCCAAGTTTAATAAGAAAATGTGCTGAAGAAATAGTAAATCCACTCACTTTCCTAATAAATCAGTCGTTCGCTGAGGGCTTTGTACCAGATCAATTAAAGATGTCTATTGTAAAACCCATATTAAAAAAAGATGACCCAAATGATACAAATAATTACCGACCTATAGCACTTTTGCCGACATTTGCAAAAATATTTGAATCAGCTATGTCAAAGCGTCTCTATTCTTTTTGTGAAAAGTTCGGTATTTTAGATGAAAACCAAAATGGATTTAGGAAACTCAAGTCGACATCACTGGCAGTATATAAATATATACAAAATATTTTAAGTATCATAAATAATAAACAATATGCAATTGGCATCTTACTCGATATGAGCAAGGCGTATGATAGAGTTCAACATAAAATATTATTACAAAAATTATATGGTATAGGTGTTAGAGGCATCGCACATGAATGGTTCCGCTCATATTTGGAAAATCGCACACAATCTGTTCAATTAGAATATTATGATTTTAAAACAAGTACAATATTAAATGTAAGATCACAGAAAACTAAGGTAACGCAGTCAATACCTCAAGGTAGTGTGCTCGGGTGTATATTATTTTTAATTTATATCAATGATTTACCCAAAATAATAGACTGTACAAGTATTATGTTCGCGGACGACGTATCAGTGGTTTTTGCGTCACAAAATGATATTAACCTGAATACTACTATAAATAATGTGTTAAGTAGTGTCAATTCCTGGCTCGATCATCATAACTTAAAAATAAATTATTCTAAAACTAAAATTATGCAATTTAGACCTTATCAAAAAGAACCCTTAAATATTAATATTATGTTAGATAGTACACAATTAGAATGCGTCGATAACTTTAATTTATTAGGAATAACAATAGACACAAACATTAATTGGAAAAGTCACGTACAGAAAATACACAGCAAGATATCTAGATTTACATATGCATTAATACACTTAAAAAAAACAACTGACACTAAGACTGCAAAAATGGCTTATTATGCGTATGCTCACTCATGGCTCAGTTACGGAATTATTATGTGGGGAAACAGTACAGATGCGCAACAATTATTTATTTTACAAAAGAAATGCATTAGAATCTTAGCCAATATTAATCAAACAGATACATGTAGGGAACATTTTATTAATTTAAACATTTTAACTTTAACTTCAATATATATTTTAGAATTAAGTAAATTTGTGAGGAAGAATTATTTTAGCTTGTTCATAGAAGCAAAAGACAGACATAACAGAAACTTAAGAAATAAAAACACATTAGCGATACCACAGTCAAGTTTGTCAATGTACAGTGCAGGGCCATATGCCATGGCTGTAAAGATTTTCAACAGTTTGCCTGGCCATATTAAAGATGAGTCTAATTATAATAAGTTTGTTAATAAATTAAAGATATTTTTAGTAAATAATAGTTTTTATAGTTTAAGTGAATTTTTGTATAATAATAAGTAAGGTATATCTATAAGTTTATATTTTTTCAGTGCCCCAACGGGGTTCTTGCAGAACATCTGGCAAGAAGGAAAATAAATATTTTGATTTGATTTGATTTGATTTGATTAGATATAAGACCTTACTAACCCATAACATGCCGATTCGTCTTAATAAATATATAAATCTCTTTAGAAAGTTATGGTCGTTGTCTTATTTTGTTTTGTTGGAGATGATGTTAATACAGACTATAAATACAGACTTTCTAAGGATCAGATAAATCTGTCCTACCTAGTAAAACTCTAGAAACCACTAAAGAAGGTAATATACTACCTCAGAACTCCAACCATAAGGTAGTTTAGCAAGCTGATCTTTCTCGGGTACAGCTTTAGAAGATGGTGGTGGACTAGTATAGTCGAGGTGATTCTTGAACGATACATTCTTCGTTTGTTCTTTCTTCGGTTCTTTTGTTACATCCTTTATAATCTCAGGAGGAGGTGCTGTTGGAGTTTTTCTAGAACAAATACAGTTTCACTTGTGTTTTAAAACGTAAGATTCTGTGTCGTGACATGTTGAAGGATTGCGTCAGGAGCGATTGTATCAATAAATGGGATATGGACACAATAGTATGTTGTCCCAGCCCGATTCAGTAGTCGCTATTACTAGTCGCTTGTTTCTTTTTATTGTGAAGACAGATAGATTGTTTATGTTTTTGTTTATTTATGGATTAGTTTAAGTTATATTTATATTTAAGTTTTTGATATTATGTTAGTGTTGTTTAGGCTTCAATGGGGCTGAGCGCAAGCCCCTAATTAAATAAAGATTTAAAAAAATATATTCTGTGTTTATAATAAATTTTAAAAAAGGTTCATTACTTATCGTTTATTTGATTCTGTAGATTAATATATTCGGCTTCAGCTCCAGCAGAAGCACTGAGACTGCATACAGAGGTAATATCGCTGGTTTCAGGATGACTATTCTGTTCCCGAGGTATCGGCAGACGAGATCGTATTGCTGAAGGTGGTGTACGTGATGATTCTGAACCAGCATCTGAGCCTAATTTGCTGAGAAGCATCTGAAGGATTACAACGATTAATTTAAAGGCCAAGTAAGATGTTTTTACGCCATGACAGCGTTAAGCGAGACCTCTCCACCAATAGGATCGCTTTATTTAAATAACATCGTCTGATTGGCGAAGAGACATCGCGTTACGTTGGTAATGACCTGCAATTCACTCTCTTTAGCTTGCAACGTGCGTCTATACCGAGTATTGTACTGTCGCAGTTCACGCAATCGCCTCTCAAGTTCTGGACCTGGACTGCGACATTCATGTGCTGCTGCTGGACGTAATGTTGCACGGATACGACACGGAGCTGCCCCAGGTTGACCGTTACGACGCAATTCTAATAACTGTGAATATGTTAAATAGAATAGGTTGTTGCTCGGCATATGACAACACTCCGCCTGACGTAATGATAGAGTGCGTAATCTCTACGGGCAGCAATCACGTCCGCTATGCTGCCTTGAGAAGACGGGCATACTCCTCTCGTTATACCGGGTTACTTTCCAATTGTTCCCGAAACGCGACAAGGTCACTTCACGGGTGTTACATTCGAAAGTGGTGGTACTACCCCACGACGGTAAATTATGATTAAATGTATTAAATATACAATTTGGATGGTGCACATTCGTCTCCTCAAGCCGGCATATCGGAGGCGACTGCTGCCTCTAGCCTATAATCGATAATACAGTTGTGAAATGCTTTAGTGAAGTCTAGATACTAACCTTAGGTACAAATACTAGACATAGAGTTCCAGTAGTACAAAATATGATGAAAATTGCAATTAGTACGAACAAGGCATCCTTGTGGTCCGTTAGTACCTAAAATTATAAAAAAAATAAGAAATTACATTAAAACTAATTTAATATTGGCTAAAGTGATAAAGTGGCCCTTTTAACAGCTGATTTTTAACCTTGATTGATTTATTGGCCGACAGAGGGGTTGCACACGCGATTGTGTCGATTTATGTAAAAAAAAAATAATTTGAAAAAAATAAACCGAAGATTCCCTAGGTATTGTATTGTTTAATATCATGCTGAAAATAAAAAAACCTAGCTATTAATAGTTTAAAAGAAAAATGGTTTCTAAAATTTCTAATTAAAAAACTTTTTTTTTTTATGAAGAGGCCATGTTTTGTATCTTGTAGATTAAGATATATATTTTTAAAGTTAACTTCGTTGCAGGTTACGGAGAAAAAGGTTTTAATCCCCTTCGGTTCCGGTGCAGTTCACATATCTCAGAGCGACTGTGACCTAGCTATAAAACGCGTGCACTCACGATCGATGAGACCCGTGTTCGAGCCTTGCTAAATTTTGACCAATGTATAATAACTATGTTATATGTACTTTGGTCGCTCATTAAAGAGTGGTAGACAGACTGATAATGGCCCAGTCTGCCGTGCTGAGGTACCACCACCTTTCGAATTACACACCCGTGAAGTGATCTTCGCGTTTTGGGAGAAGTTTTAAAGTAGCCAGGTATAGCAAGAGGAGAGTCTGTCAATACTCTAGCTTTACATCAGGCGGAGTGTTGTCATGTGCCGAGCTACAATAAAAAAAAACTTACAAGTGCGATTGCGGCTCCCATTATGCACATAATCAAAACATTGTAGACAGAAAGGCCAATGTGTTTGGAGTCATTTAAAGCTGGTATAGAAACATGACGCGTCTCCCAAGCTAGGAAGGCACCAAATACCTGAAATGAAATACCACATGATGCAAAAGCATTTTTTTTTGACACATGTGACCTCGACTGGCCTGATGGTAAGCGCAGTGGAGGTCCATGAGCACTGACGACTGGAGAACCGCTAACACGGTGGCTCCAGTCGCCACCACTATGCCGACCTGAGAAGGTGCTTTTTCACACTCCGCTTGAAGGATCCGAGGTGAAAGGACTGGGAGAACACATGGGAGGGCAAGGCATTCCACTTGTTCGGCCATCGAATCGGTCGACAAAATGTGGATGCTTCCCCCTCCCGGTACGGGTGTTACGGGAATGGAAAGACGAAGTAGGAATAAGGTTAAAGAGCTCTTCGGAGCATTCACCACGGAGCATCACCAGAAAGGGTGAAATTGATAAGTGGAAGTGGTAAATGGAACAGACATGTTTCATACAAATAACTTGTATGAAAGAAGAGAAACATGGATATATTTTTGATTTATGACCGCACACCTGCTAGAGCTAAGCTAGAGTACGATCCATGAACGGAGGCGACTGCTGTCAGAGAAGGAAATCTGCAGCCAGCAGTCGGGTCCGCTATAACGGCTTGATGAGATGCCTCTTCATACTGCGCTTGAAGGATCCCATGTTATTAGAAGAAGGTAGGCAATTACGGTGTAACTAGCTAAAATTACAACAACATCAATTGTCACGCCTTTTCCCACATCCTGACACAACACCCTCGCTTCCCTCACATCCACAATTCTCTTTATGCACGCCCGACGGTTATGGGTACTAGGCAGCCCAGCTTTCATAAGGATGTCTCCGATTTGATCAGAAAACACGTTCTGGGTCTGCCTTGTTTAACGCTAAAATTAACTTACCAATAAAAGTCCTTTATAAGCGTAAATGATGCCAATGAAAATCGTCATTCTCTCTGATTGGCAATATTCGTTTTCTTGTACTATCACTATATCTTCACTGGAGGGGTGAGGCTGTATAGGGTGAAATAACATGATAATCTTTAGAGCAACCCTAACCTAGGGTCAGGTCAAAGACCCTATCAGAATTATCTTTGTTGTATAGTGTCTAAGCCTAATTAAAAAAAAAAATAGATTACATGTCACATCATTACAGTGCAAAATGTGTTTCATTTGTTCCTTTATTTTAAACATAAAACACTCTTGCTTAAATCTTCCAAAATAACGATTCTATTTTTTTTATTGTAGCTCGGCATGTGACAACACTCCGCCTGATGTAAAGTAAGAGTGTGGTCCATGAACGACAACAACTGCTACTACAGAATTTTTACAGACAGCAGTCGCTTCGGTATACCGGCTTGAGGAGTCGAATGTGTACCATCCAGATAGACAGTGTAATCTCCTCTCGTTGTACCTGGCTACTTTCACCTATGTCCTCTCTCTCGTTGTCTGCATGGACCTGATGTACTGTTAGCTTCAATGCATTTGCCAAGGTAATTTATTTCCTAAACAAACTTACATAAGGCTCCATTTGCTTGGTAGCTCTGTAGAAAGGGTCTGATATTTGCCAAGTCGTCATAATAGCTAAATCTATACATAACAATACGCCAACGACCATGAATAGCTGATAGTCCTTTATTACCTGAAAATAAGATTTTTTTTAAATTGCAGCTCGACATATGACAACACTCCGCTTGATGTAAAGCTAGAATGCGGTACATGAACGGTAACAACTGCTTTTTAATTTCTACAGGCACCAGTCGCCTCCGCTATGCCGGCTTGATGAACCATCATCATCGTCTACCACTATTAATAGTGCCTAGAAGTACAGAGCGACCAAAGTACATATAGCATAATTATATTGGTCAGAATTTGCCGAGGTTCAAACACGGGCCTCATCGAATATGAGGTCACGCGTCTTACCTCTAGACCACGACCGCTCTAAGTTGCTTATATTCATCGGCTATGTAATTACTGAAAAAATTAAAAATTGCGGACTGATTGTGGTCAATGGCCATGTGTCCAACATTCCAATGATCATCGTAATTGAACTCACCTTTTTATTAAGTTTAACATCAGTAAATATTGAGTGAACACGCCAGGTCTTAGAGAACATAGCACCGAACGCCAAACTGAATCCAGCCATCAACAACCACGCACGAGCGGTACAGATGTATGGAAATGCAGCTATTTGAAATAAACATAAGATTCATATTTCTAAAGGAAAAGGAATAAAATTGAATATTTGTTGGTTGAAATGGATCATAACATCCATGATACCGGCTCACATAGATCCAATTGGTAATTTATATTTATTTTTTCAGTTATATGTATAGTCAACGATATTATCCCATGTTTTACTTGAAACTCTATAAAATATATTCTATAACTAGATATTGTAAAACCTTTTTTAACAGATAATATGGGTAAAGCCATCAAAGTTTAATCCACAACCACCACTTGAAAAACAACAAAAATCACAAAATCACATAAATCAATAACAATTATAGTGCATAATATGCAAGCTAAGAAATCAGTGCAATGTGTGAAATTTAAAAAGCGCAACAAACGCAATTAAAAAAACAAAATTAAAATGTATTCGATAATGATTTGTTTAAATTAAAGCGTTTAATAAATAATAAAATAAATTGGATTCATGCTGGACACTCCGATAGTGACCTAGATGAAACCTAGGTCTTTCTCAGAATGCTGTCAAGTCTAGAACTCAATATGTTACTATCTATCTATCTATATACATTATTATTTTGTAAACACACATTGTAAGAAAAAAAAAATTAAAACCTGCAAGTTTGTATTTGAATTATCACAGCACCTCAGGGTTCGTTAAATAAGAAACTAATATTATTATAACTCCGGAGAAAATCTTAAGCTAGAATGGTTAGTTCTACTTTTTAGCGAAGTCCAACAAGTGACCGCGTACCGCCTGAAGTTGGACCTACAGTGTGAATGGCGATACATGAGCGGAGGCGACTGTTAATCATGTCTATTTGGCGAGCACCTTGACGAGCAATCAAATTGATAGAGCCCATTCCACCCGTTATAAAGCATATTTCTATTTAACAGTAACATATTAAGTAATCAAAACGTCCGATGTAGGTATATCCTGAATTAGGGTTGAAGCGTAGAAGCTGCAGGGTACGGATTCGAAGCTTTATTACCTCCATGTGGTGTGTCCTGAGAAAGACCTAAGAAGTGAACATGATGACAATGTTAAAAATGATAAATGATGTGCTGCAGCGTTACCATGCTTGCCAATATTGAATATGCCGTGCTGAAATTTTTGCTAAAGGCTTTATTTTGGATCAATGCCGCGATGCGAATGTCTTTAACGATTTGTAACCTATTGGCAAATGTACTTACTCTGATTTAAAAAAAAACTATATAAAAGTAGAAGAAACGTACAACGCATCCAAAATTAAACCAATAGTAGTAAAAATTAGTTTATGCTAAAATATTAAAATTTATTTTGCAATTGACGTTTAACATACTAAATTACCTTTAATATCCATTAGACAAACAAATACATAAAGAACAGATATTAGTAATTAATTATAATTAGCTAAATTATGGAATTTATATTCATTAAAATAGATGCAGTTAAGCAAATTCATTTTCAAAATTGCAATCCAATCCAAAGCGAACATTGGCGATTTATCAAAACAGTTTTTTAAAGATACATTGGTACTGTGGTAGAAATAAGTATTATGTGGATTGAACTTATGTGCTCCGATCACCTTGAGAACAAAGACGGAAGCATAGCGTACGGACGACCTTTCCGTAAACATGCAGCTTGCATAACTGCATCCAAAAAACTTCTGCCTACAATTTTATTATTGATTTTAAAAGTTAAATGGCCTGTAATATTATAATTCGTAAAACTCACCTATACTGCTAAGACTGGAATCAAGGCCCAAGAAGATGACACTGAGGTAGGTCAACATGCATCCGATAATTATTAAATTATTTAAATGTGGTGATGACATTTTTATGTATCTGGAAAAAGAAGAAAACATGTCAATAAGGATATGTTTTGCCTGTAAAGGTGAAGAAATACCGCACAAGTTTTGTGTTGACCTCTAGCGCTATGGAACTAGATCCTAGAACTTATAGCATACTAAACCTAGATACTAAAACTCACCTCTGATTTCTATAATGGATATTCATAGCCAAAAATCCAGTTGCCAATAAAATCCCAAGTATAGAGCAAGTTACTAATATAGCGTAGATAGTAATATTAACTTGAGTATGCTCAATCAGCCGAAGAGTTCTGTCTTTAGGTGGATTTCTGAAATAAAATGTACTTCCCATAGAAACTTTTTATCATTCTACTTTTGGGATAAATTTTACACGAATTCTTACTTTCCAATCCATTTAAACGGTTGCCAACTGATAACATCAAGATGATCTCTTTCAGCGCAATACTCCCCCACTTTAACCTCCTGCTCACCCTGAAATTGCTTCAGTAGGATTGATGCTTTACGTTCGTTGTCGTAGAATCTTACTGGACCCTTTAAAGACAAGCTTTGATTTGTGATTTTATTTAAATCATCTATTTCAAAAAAAGGCTATAAATATAACTACGTACAGTAACTCCTTCGAAGGTAACATTGCTGAGTGCCTCCAGGAACAAATTCTCCCATTCCTTATCCCGGTACTTGAAGTCTTGGACAGATTTCTCCTTGTGTTTTACTCTGACCTTTTGTGCCACTAGTTGGATAGCTAATGCCATTGCCCATATACCTAAAAATTACCTTTTTGTTTATTAAAAGTTTATAAATTATTAAAGAGTGGTAGGTAGACTAATGATATTTATTAGTCCAGTCTGCTATCCTGGGGTAGTACCACCACTTTCGAATGTAAAGTGATCTTGACGCGTTTTGGAAACAGTTTGAAAGTAGCCATACACAATAGTATAACGAGAGGAGTGTGCACTATCAATCTAGATAGTGCATATTCGTCTCCTCAAGCCGGCTTCTCTATAGTAGCACTTGTTTCCGTTCATGGACCGCATTCTATTTTAACATCCATCTAGCTTAGCGACCCGAACAGCAGTATCGAAGTTTCCAAAACTACCTTTATTAGCGCTCTGAATGTCTTTGTCAGACTTCGCATTCCGATAAGACCCTCAAATACATACCATCATAGGTATAACCATGAAATCTAGAATATTCAACACCACGTCGTCTATCATATTCAACCATGTAGTCTCTAGCAGTCTGAAAAAAGAAATGTACTTGTTACATAAACAGATGTTTTTGGAATATGTTACGTCTGGACTTATAAAGATGATTGTTGGACAAAACACCGTTGTTCTTTTACAGTCACAAATAACTGTAGACTCGGAATTATTATAAAAAACTTACAATTCCTGAAACAGTTGTTTCACCAGTAGTAGACAATGGCAGTAGATCGGTGAGTATAGCAGAGTCGAGGGCTGCAGCTAATTCTTTACGAGGACAAGGAGATCGTCTATTCCACCATGACTGACTGTATGTACCAAGTAAAAGCCATGTGTATGCACGACCATACATTTCTAATCTGAAATTTATTTTATTTATGAATTGGGGCTCCACTGGGAGACGTCTGGCACCATTATTTTATGTGTATAACTTACTTGAAAGCCTCACAAAAAACTCGAACAGCCCAAGTTTCATTGAAATTACCAAGAATTATTCGTACATCCTTTTCTTTTAGTTTAGACAATGCTGTTCTAACTTCTGTTGCAAAACTCTGTGTTTCTTCTACTTCGAACCCATTTAGATCTAGATCTGCTACTAAACGATTGTGTGCCTAAAACATAAATTTTAACTTAAAATTATTTCTATTTAAATAGGTAAGACGAGTTAATGAAAACGTTACAACGTGTCTAAATCGATGTTCACTTATTCAGACACGATGATTTGTTTGCAAAGACTGGACTCTCTCAGTGGAAGAAACTCATACTGAGAAATTCATTACAGCATACGTACCAGAGCATATCTTGGTTCATTCTGATAAATAGTACCAACTCTAGTCCAGTTGAAGTGTTCTAAGAGTCGTATACGGGGCATGTTGAAGGCATTTTCAGATGGTACTATTCGAAAGAAATTCGGGAAAGCTTCCTTTGTGAACATTGGATGGGTATCTGCGTAGGATAACTGTAAAGGAACATACACGATGTAAAAATATTAAGCCGGTATAACGAAAGTGACTACTGTCTGAGGATTTTTCTGTAGCATTAGCAATCAATCCAGCATTCATTACCTGTGTAAGATGCCAATGTTTAGATGCCTTAGCAATTGGATCAGTAACATGCGTACACGCAGCCCCAAACAGCATCAGCTTATGTGGACCACTATGCATCATGTCAAAGAATGATTTAACACCGACCGCAGCGTTACACTGAAATAATATAGTTGTATTTTTAAGGTTAAGTCAAGTACGATAGCTGGGTTTAACGAAATACATATTCATTTCCTCATGCAGTCTACAGTCTGCAGTCTATTGTTGTAGTTTTCCCTGTTCATGGACTATACTCTGGCGTCTCATGTCAGGCAGACTACTATAAAAAGGAGACGTACCTCAGTATCATTCCACCACATATGCAGTCTGTAGTTTCGTAGAATAGAATCATGTTCGTTGACATGGTCCAGAGCTAACTTCACGCTTGGCATTACACCACGACCTAATAACAAGGCAAGAATTAATAAATAGGTAAAAAAAAGACCCTGAATTACAAACTTCACACGAATCAAACCGAAGACCTGCCGCGTCAAAATATATCCATTGGTTTTCATTTTTACTTGAGTGCGGCTGTTGCCCCACTTCACTTAATGAACTGCTACCAGTCGTCTCCACTATACCAACTTTAATGAAATGACTATGCACCGTCGAGCTTGACAGAGCAGACTCCTTTCATTATTCCTGGTTACTACCATTTCATTTCTGATCCAACTTACAATAGATAATTTTCGGAAGACAGTAGTCGTTATACCTGGCTACTTCCAAGATGATCCCGAAACGTGAATAGGTCACTTTACGGGTCTTATGGTCTAGATCAGGCCGTCTTAAACTATGGGTCGTGACCCCAAATGGGATCGCGTAGCAAAATTCTGGGGTCGCGAGAGATTTTAATGTCAAATATTTAAATACACGATTTTATAACATTAAGACGGTCAGAATTCCCTTTTATTTATGTTATTGCAAAAAATGCAATTTTGATGAAAAATAGGGCATACAATTTTTGTAACTATAATAAATACAATTTCACAACTTTTTGTGCAATTTTTAATTTTAGATTTTTGTATGTTTTTAAACGAATTCGAAAACTATATATTTTCATATGTACATATGTATTTGTATATGTATATTGTTACCTAATAAACAAATCATCAAAAAATATTTATTTATCTTTCTTTTATATTTATATGGGGTCGCCAGGAAACTCGCAATCATAAATGGGGTCGTGAATGAAAAAAGTTTAAGAAGCCCTGTTCTACACCAGTATAATACTCGTAAGTCTACAATAGGAGTAATTCGATAATATAAAATGACTAAATAATTACGTAACACCATTATTTATATCCCTAAAGCAATCTCCTAAATTGATTTTAATATTTAATCGGTTAGTGTTGCCTATTCGTGCGTGTTTCGTGTATGTTGCGGTTGCGGTTGCGATGCGGTTTTTTGTTTATACACTTAATGTTTGTTTATATACTTAATTAAGAAAGAAAAGGTAGAAACTGGCATGAAATATGCGTCAATTCTTAATGATAGTGAATTTTATTTTATTTTATTTATTTATATGCATACAAATCTCCCACAGCCATAGTGTATATGCCATACCATGGGTGTAAAAAGACAGCTAGCAATCTCGCTAACCAGAAATTGGCATATGCGGTCTAATCAATCAATTTTAAGGATTGATTTTACAGGGAAATAACGTTTTAGTATTAGGCCCTGTTACACCAAAAGGCCAATTAAAATTACTTTGACTGTGATATTTTACAGTGATATTCCACACGTGTAAATTCATAAAGTCATCGATAAAAGGGTGGCTGATGTAATGAGGAGTATATTTCCGAAAAAAATAGTAGAAAAACATATTTGGCTTTTTTTCATAGATTTGACGTTATGACATTGGTTTGACGATTACTTTAACTTTAACCAAGCCAAGAGTCGCTGGTTACGGTTAGTGTTAAAGGAGAATGCCCATTCGCTCAAGAAAAATGGGGCCACGATTTTTTTCGCAAGTTTGTCAATGATTTTTAGTTCACTTTGTAGAAAAATAAATCTATATTCTTATCATCAATCAGTTTTAATTTTTTCCCGGGTTATTGAGTAGTTAGACTTTTTCTGGTGCAATATTTGAGATTATTGCTGCTTTGCTTGCATGCTTTAATAATTAATAATAATATCTGTTTTTTATGTAATTAAACATTGTCTATTGATTGCTAAATGATGTATTGATATAATTAAAATAAATTCATTAAATAATAAGATATAATTTTGTTAACGAACTATTACATGTTAATTGGTGTAACGCGTGTGGAGTAAATGTAAACGTAACCGTTAAAGTCACCTTAAAATGTAACAGTCAAAGTAACTTTAACGGGCCTTTTGGTTAAAGGCTTTACTTTAACCTTTTACACAGCTAACCACTAACCGGTATTAGAATTCTCCACGCCCTTTCCAAAAGGAAAGAATCCAGCAATGTATACATCTGTACGTCTATTTAGTATGGCATCCAAATTAGGTTTCTGAGCTGATGCTGAGCAGCACGTGAAGATTAACAAGAAGTACATTAACTCCATGATTACCTAAAAACATATTGCATATTAATTTTACTCGTGATTTTCTTTACGTCTACATTTTTACCGTAGTTCGACTTGTAAGTTACAAAAGCCATAAGCGGAGACAGTTGCTACTACATAGGCAGTAGTAACCTCCATTATGCCGTCCTAATGAGACAAATGTAGACCCCTTTCACCTTAGCACTTTCCAGATTTTCTTTTATTGTAGCTTGGCATATGACAACACTCCGCCTGATGTAAAGCTAGAGTGTGATCCATGAATGGAAACAAATGCTATTACAGATAAATCTCAACGGGCAGCAGTCGTCCCCGCTATGCCGCCCGGCCTGAGGAGACGAGTATGCAGAGTGTAAAATACAGAGTGTATTGTGGAACTATGTAGGCAGGATAATGGCACATAAAAAATATGTACTATTTTTTTATAAATAATACAAGACGCGTGAACTCACGAAAGATGAGACCCGTGTTCGAACCTCGTTAAAATCTGACCAGTACCGATGTAACTTTGTTATATGTACTTTGGTCGCTCAGTGCCTATAGGCACTATTAAAGAGTGGTGGGCAGACTGATGATGGTTATTAGACCAGTCTGCCGTCCTGGGGTAGTACCACCGCTTTCGAATGTAACACCCGTGAAGTGACATTGTAGCGTTTCAGGAACAGTTTGAAAGTAGCCAGGTATGGCGAGAGAAGTGTGCACTGGCAATCTAGATGGTGCATAGTCGTCTCCTCAGGCCGGCGAAATATTAAGCGGAGACGACTGCTGCCCGTTGAGATTTGTCTGTAGTAGCAGTTGTTTCCGTTTACGGACCACAGTCTACGCTAAAGCTACGCACAGTCAGCTACAATAAAAAAAATTGAACTCTATCTTGCCTCTACCACGTAACAGATTGGTGAAGTAACCACTCCGCCACGGATGCCTTCTACATTAATAGCTACACAGGTAAAATATTAATTAACTTACCACAAATTGAAACTGGATTTTTAACACATATTTAATGCAAACAAAACGCCTGATTATTAAAGTTCTATTAGCTACATTACCCCAGGAGTCTGCAAAGACCGTGTGTTTAACGTTTCAGCAATATTTAAGGCGTTTATCAATTATAATTCTTGTTATAACCTTTATAAAGATCTCTATTCCAAAAACAGTTTTATTAGGGAAAATATTTATTAATAGTCTTAAGTAACTTTTAACTACACGTTTAATTAGTCTTTAGACCATTTGATATAACACTCAATTTCGTATGAATTTTACGTGGTTGATATTTCGTAAACTAATATAGGGGAAACAAACAAGCAAAATTAGGTTTTGACTCGGCAAATCGATAAAAAGGTGTTTAGCATTAGTGAGGGAGGACGTGTTGATTGTCGATAAAACTATAAGTTAATTGTTGAAAAGTTTACGCCAAAAAAAAATTGCAATCGCCTCCTCTATGCCGGCTGAGGAGGCGAATGTGCACCATCCATTGTGAGGGCGCACTTCTTTCATTACACCCGGCTACTTTCAAGTTAATCCCGAAACGTGGGAAGGAGGATGCCTCTTCACTTGACTCAGCTGACTGGGATGATAGTGATCATCATACTGCCTACCCCTCTTTAAAAATAAATACAAATTCCTAGTTAATGTTGCGCTTTAAATTAACACAATCGTATTGTGTAGTTCTTTGAATTAAACAAAAATGTTTTAGCAGTGGAAATTCAAAGGCCCAAAGAACACGAGAATACTATAATACCTGCCTACACCTCACTGTTCTATTTATAGCCCTGAATTTATCGATATAAAAGAAATAACAAACATCCCTACACATTCAAATGTAATACGCGTGCGCGGGATATAAGGGCGGTTCCGTAGTTCCAAAATCCAAATATAACACAACGTCCACTTTCGCAACTCATAATGTTACTTCTGAAACTCGATCATTTTATTTCCGTCAGCAAACTATTATAGATAAGTAAACACGAGTTTCAAATCTAAAGTGAGCGGTCGTGGTGGACTCACGATCGATGAGACCCGTGTTCGAACCTCGCTAATTTTGACCGGTACCAACGTAACTTTGTTATATGTACTTTGGTCGCTCAGTGCCTATAGGCTCTATTAAAGAGTGGTAGGCAGACTGATGATGGTTATTAGCTCAGTCTGCCGTCCTGGGGTAGTACCACCACTTTCGAATGTAACACCCGTGTAGTGACCTTGTCTCGTTTCGTGTTCAGTTTGAAAGTAGCCAGGTATAGCGAGAGGAGTGTGCACTGTCAATCTAGATGGTGCGTGCTCGTCTCCCCAAGCCGGCATAGTGGAGGCGACTGCAACTCGCACAGGTCTCTCTATAGTAGCAGTTGTTTCCATTCACGGACCGCACTCTGGCTTTACATCAGGCGGAGTGTTGTCACATACCGAGCTACAATAAAGAAATGGACTTAGGTTGTTACCACGCTTTATTTCAATAATTTTTATCTAAGATTTATTAATAAGTATTAATAACAAAGATTTATTGTGCGAAAGTGGGTAAAAGAAGTAAAATAAGATTTCCGCTCGGTATGCATGAGATGGTCCGCATCTCTGCAACCACCCTATGTCTCCCAGGAAGGCCAGGAGACCCTTAATCTTCATGCTCTTCCACTCCAAAAGCACATACGGGACTGCCTCTTCAGCTTACACGCAACCTCTGCACAGGGGGCTGCTTGTAATATTAATGATAAAATATACGAAAATAATGCCTATATAAGTCTCTGCTTAACCCAGATCGGATGGTCAGAGGCGTGATTGATTACATTAGTTGACCGGAGAGATATTGTGACCAAGTAGAATCGCGTACATTGTCCTAATTATTGTTTTTTCAGATGATATTAATATAACAACGTTTATGCCGTATAAAAATTAGGTCGGAGTGGTTACGAAACTGTTAAAGCAATGATATTCTATGCTGCTTTTATTATTTTGTATTAGTTTATCGATGTTAATATTTATTAAATAGATATGTCTATAATAATTGTTTATTCATATAGCATAGTGGAAATTGGGTATTTCCGGGAGCAGTTTGAAAGTAGTCAGGTATATCGAGAGGAGTGTGTACTGTCAATCTAGCGCACACTCGTCTCCTCAGGCCGGCATAGCGGAGGTGACTGCTGCATAGCAGTTGTTTCCGTTCATAGACCGCACTCGAGCTTTACATTAAAAAAAAACGAAATTAAAAGGATCCTATTTTTGGGGTTTTGCCATGACGAAATTATAAGTATATTTGACGTTAGAAAAATAATGTTGCTCTATTTAAAACAACATTACATTACATACATTTCTTTTTTCTTTTTATAACGTTTAATTAATGTTAAATATATTAGAACCCTCAACATAAAGTGAATAAATTATATCTTCTTTAAAACTGCAATACAATATTAGTAAATATATATTTTTTATGTTATATTAATTCTTAAAATAATTTTTATTTAATAAAATTACGTTTCTTTTCACAAATAATAAGCGCTAGTTGTGAAGTTCCACATAGGCGGCGTTTAGTTGGCAACACCGCTAAAATACGTGGCCCTGTGTATTTTGTGAGTTCTCGAGAAAAAACATTTTATTTATTATAGTGAATTTTTGTGTTAAAAGCAACGAAAGCCGTAAGTAGTTGGATTAATAAATTAACTGTTTTTACAATAAAAAATTTCTAAGTTTTTGTTATTTGACTCTAATTTGTTGACATAAATTCACCTGATTAATGTCATCTTTTTTTGCGTGTTTTAAAATGATTTATAAATTTAATTTGTATCTTTTTGGTGTATTTAACAACAGTAATATGTAATACATAAAATAAGGATTCAGACAAACTATCTGTTTGCATAGGTATTTAGAGTTTTTGATTCTAATTTTTTGTCTTTATGTACCCAATCTAAATCTAAATACTTATATAAAATGCTAATGTTAGTACGTAAATACAGGGTTTTCTCCATGATCACCAACTCCAATCTGCTTCCCGTTGTGGTGGTAGATACACCTTGGTCTCCTGGTGAAAGTAAGGGAGTTTGGTCGCGGTGGGTGGAAGAGGGTGGTTGTGGGAGGCGAAAATCCCAAAAAATGTATATCTGTCCCTTTCTAACTTATGACATATTGACTACTAAGTCTGTCTTTTTCTAACTTATGACATGTTGAGTATTTCTAACTAAGACATATGTGATGTTCTAGAATATTATATACCATATTTTTAAACCATTAAACATGCGATGTATTTTGACCCGAGCAACGCCGGGGGTTTCGTCGCTAGTTATTACATAAAATATGACAATTAATTATTTAAAAATTGACTAATTAACGGGAATATAATTAAATTATATACAATGGAAATGTATATACTTATAACTTTCACTTTATAATTAATACAATATGTTGCCATACAAGGAGTACAAACTTGTTTTTTCACTATTTTTATTACATTGAAGCTTAATAGGTAATAGTTGGGTATTGATTGTTCATTATATATATTTCATTATTTGTTTTTAATAATCAAGTTTAGCTTGTTATAAAATATAATGTATTTGTTTTAGGATAATTGGCTTCTCAGCATGATGAACCCGCAGTATATGCCGCCGGGACAAAACAATAATCCGAATCCATCAAGCTTCCAACCAGGACAGGACTTTAATCATCAGAATGCTAACATTTACCCCCCGACTAACGGGCAGATGAAAGCTCCGATCCCAGACCAATCAGATATGGCACAAAAAATGCATAATATGAGTTTAAATGGGCCGGCACAAATTCCAGCTGGCCAATTGCCTCCTGGGGCCATGCCTCCGATGAATCAGAGACAACAGCAAGGATTTCCACCTACCTCTAGACAGGAATCGAATCATAGACCCTTTATGCCACCGGCACAAGGACCACCATCAATGGCCCAGAACCAATTAAATCAACCTACAAGTATAGATGGTCCTATGACATCACAGTCAGGGTTACCACCTCCGAGTCAATTACCACCACAATTTGCTCAGCAGCCCGGATTTCAGACTCAAGGTCAGCCACGACAACCACCTCAAGGTCAGCTACGACAACCGCCTCAAGGTCAAACATCTGGTCATTTACCATCTCAACCAGGTCAATTGCCACCTAATCAACAAATGCAGATGTCCTCTCAATCAGGATCAATGAGGGGTCCTTCTGGACAGTTACCGCAAACAAAACAAATGCCCCCACTGCCAAATTTTTCACAATCAGGACCAATGCCTCAACAACCAGGCCAATTTTCCCAACCGGGACAATTGCCACCAAGTAGCCAACATGGCCAGCCGCCCTCACAACATGGCCAATTGCCTCCAACAAGTATGCAAGGACAATTTCCCCCTCAGCAAAGCCAGCAGCCCCCAACAAGTATGCAAGGTCAGATGCTACCACGGCCAGCTCAACAGCCCCCACATCCAGGACAACAACCTCTGCATCCAGGCCAACAGCACCCACAGTCAGGCCAACAGCACCCACAGTCAGGCCAACAGCACTCACAGTCAGGCCAATGGCCCCCAACAAGTATGCAAGGTCATCAGCCCCTTCAGCCAGGCCAGTTGCAGACCAAAAGTTTACAAGGACATGTACATCAACAACCAGGCCAGTTACCCCCTTCAAATCTACAAAGTCAATTGCCCCTACAAACTGGCCCGATACCTCAGACAAGTCAAGGCCAATTACCGCCAACAAGTCAACAAACGCCGCAAACTATGCAAATGCCACCCCCACTAGGTCAGTTTTCTCATCCAGGACAATTTATGCAGCAACCGGGCCAAATACCCACACAACCTGGTCAAATGGGACCTCCTCAAGCAAAACAGGAAATGGCACCAAGTCAACCGCCTCTAGCAGGCTTACCACATATGCCTCCTCCTGTAAGTCAGGGTAGACAATTCCAAGGAATGCTAGGACAACCAGGAAAACCTTCAACACCAGGTGGATATACAGGTGAAAATCTTTTTGCTATTAATAGGATTTTTCCCTTAGTTTATTGTTTAATATTAATTATATTACCAGGAATGCCTCAACAACTGTCTATAGGTCAATCGATGCCGGGCCAGCCACCCATGTTAGGACAATCATCAATGCCAGGGCAACAACATATGCCAGCACAGCCACCAATGCCTGGACAACCGCCCATGCCTGGACAACCGCCCATGCCTGGGCAACATCCTATGCCAGGCCAACATATGAGCCAACCCATGCAAGGTAAAATGGACATCAAACTTTAGCTCATTTTGAAGAATATATTACTAAGATTATTTCTTACATTTTTTATAGGTCAACCACATATGGCTCAACCTATGACAGGTAGACCACCAATTCCAGGCCAACCGCCGATGCCAGGCCAACCACAAATGCCAGGCCAACCGCCGGTGCCAGGCCAACCACAAATGCCAGGGCAACCGCCAATGCCAGGCCAACCACCGATGCCAGGTCAACAACCAATGCAAAGTCACCACTCCATGCCAGGCCAACCACCTATGCCTGGACAACAGCCTTCAGGTTATCCCCCACAAAACTATCCACCTCAAGCTCAATTTCCTGGCCAACAACCAAGTTTCCCTGGTCAACAATATCCGGGATATCAACAGCCACAACAAGCTATGAAGAAATTGGATCCAGATCAGATGCCAAGCCCAGTATGTAGACTAACAATTTTAAAGTACTCATTTCAAAATACCTTCGGCAGAAGTGAAACTTCATGTAAAATTCCGTTCATTTCAGATTCAAGTAATGGCTGATGATCAACAAAGTCGTGGTGGCATTTTCGTCACCAATGACAAAGGACTTGTTCCTCCTCTTGTCACAACTGACTTTATTGTCGAGGACCAAGGGCATTCTAGTAAGTACCTGATTTACTGATTAATATATTATTTACCTGCATTTTGAATTTAATTTAAGTCAACAAACAACAAACGTTTTAAGCCACCAAGACAAGGTTTCCATATTAGAGATTGCTCGAATCCGTCTGAGCTGTGGCTACCTTTATAAGATCAAATAATTTAAAGAGTCGTAGACAGAGTGATGGTTATTTATTTTAAAAAGTAAGATGTCAAAATATGTCACTCCTTTGTTTTTTTATGTCAGAAGATATATTATTTTACTCAAGCAAAAACATGTTTTATTTAATTTAATTGGAGTATCTCTTATCACACCAAATTGGCGACCCCGACACTTCAAACGGGTGAGTTACACCAAATTGGTGATTTTCGACAATGTTCACTCCAATAAACAAATAAAAAGGCGGGCTTAATGCCGCAAAGCATCTTCTTCCAGCTGGCCTTCAGGAAATAGAAAGTTAGTGATGGCCATCACTTTTGGGGATCAGTTTGGAAGTAGCCAGTTACAACAAGAGTGTGCACTGTCAACCTGGATGGTGCACGCTAGTCTCCTCGAGCTGGCATAATGGAGGTGTCTGCTGCCTGTAGAAATTTGTCTGTAGTGGCGGTTGTTTCCGTTCATGACCCACACTCTAACTTTACATCAGGTGGAGTGTTATCATATGCAGAGTTAAAAAACAAATATAATTTTTAATTGTCCACTTTCAGGTCCTCGTTACATAAGAAGTTCAATGTACAGTGTACCTGTAACTGCTGATTTATTGAAACAAACATCATTGCCACTTTGCCTTGTTGTAAGTTATGCCATTTAAATATCTGTGCATTAGGGATTCCAACTGGTTTACTTTGGAACTGAAATTACATTTGCAGCTTCTTTTTGAACTAGAGTATGATCAGTGAGAAGAGGCAATTGCTACTGTAGAGAAATGTAAAGAGTCCATTTTGACAGGGCACACTAATTGTTATGACCAGCTATTTTCGCTGCAAGCTGGAAACCGTGTCTGCTCTTTGTTTGTTCTATCTTGCAGAATGAAAGTCTTGCTTGTATTGAAGCTAATCATGTCCATTTCTATTTTTCAGATATCACCAATGGCTGAGACGGTTGGCTCGGAAAAGGAACCTCCTCTGATAGATTTTGCAGCTCTAACCAACTCTCCGAACATGGGACCGGTTCGTTGCAGTAGATGTAAGGCGTACATGTGTCCTTATATGAAGTTTGTTGAAGCCGGAAGACATTTCCAATGTGCATTCTGTAAGGCTACAACGGAAGGTATGTTTTTTACTTATAGAAAAAAAGAAAGACTTCAATGAGGGATTTGAGTGAATAATTTTTTTATTTATTTTTTATAGTGCCTATGGAATATACACAGTATATAAATAATATGCAGCAGTACGGCCGTACATCTGCTGAGATGGCACTCGGTACCTATGAGATATTAGCTACTAAGGAGTACTGCAGGGTGAGTTACCTATTTTTAACCGACTTTCAAATTTAAAAAAGGTTATATGTTCGTCGCGTATGTTTTTTTTTAAATGTATGTTCGTCGATTTTTTGAAAACGGCTGGACCGATTTCAATGATTCAAATTGTACTGTGTTAAAATGTTAGTGTTTCAAACACCTATTAGTGTTTATGTTTATTACTTTGTGTGTAGATACTCTTGTTAAAAAATATTTTTCACCTTTGCTTTGTGTTTATTGAAGTCTGTTCAACTTTTTTTTGAAAAGGTTATTTATATACTATGTATTCAATTGAAATTTAACAAAAGGTGTGTGCACTGTCTTATCCTCAAACTGGCATAGTGGAGGCGACTATGGTAGCAGTTTTCTTCAGTCTCAGGTTTCTATTTTTTTTTTTCAGAACAACACCCTACCAAATCCACCTGCGATAGTGTTTGTAATAGATGTCTCGTATAACGCGGTGAAGAGCGGACTCGTGCGCACGGTCTGTGAGAATGTACAACGCATTGTCAGCACACTACCTAGAGATGCGGCAGGGAATACTTTTACGAGACTCGGCTTTATTACATACAGCTCCACTGTACATTTTTATAAGATTAAGGTTCGTACGACTTGACTTGGGTCTTTTCATGTAAAAAAGCTAACCGAGTAGGAGTCAGTGTATGCTAAGACCTAGCATATGTTCATTTTAAAGTACCAAGGGAGAATGCCCATTTTTGGGCTTTGGCCACACAGTTTGGTAACAAAACAATATTTTTAAATAATTCATTTTAATTATATCAATACATAATTTACCAATCAATAGACAATATTTAATTACATAAAAAACAGATATCATCAATTAATTATTAAAGCATTTAAAATAATAATAACCTCAAATATTGCATCAGAAAACAACTAAATACTCAATAACCTAGGTGAAAAAATTAAAACTGATCAGTAAGGAAGTAGATTTATTTTTCTACAAAGTTAACTAAAAATCATCGACAATTTCCCATTTTTCTTAGTTGAGTGTGCATTGTTCTTTATTCCTCTAAGGGCCGTTTGCACCATGTTAAAATTGTTTTTTGTTAAAATTACTGTTATGCTTCAACACGTGTGGAGTAAATGTAAACATTTATAGGTTATATCGTCGCCGTAAAAGTAATAGTTAAAGTAACTTTAATGGGCCTTCTGGTGCAAATGGACTTAATTTATGTATGTCATTTCAGGGTACACAGGAGCAACCGCAAATGTTTTCAGTGGGCGATGTTTCAGATATGTTTGTGCCTCTATTAGAAGGATTCCTCGTTAGAGCTGAAGACAGTGGATCTGTGCTCAGCTCTTTACTGCAGCAAATACCAAACATGTTTGCTGATAATAAGGAAACTGAAACTATATTGTTACCAGCTGTGCAGGTATTTTGTTTGTCCTTGTATAGACTGACTTGTTTTTTTTTTGTTTTATATGACATTATAACAATTTGCCAGTGTCAAAGTAAATATTTTTGCATCAAGTTAATAATATTGTGCATCACGAGTCATTCATTCATCACTAAACAGTCAGGTCAAGTCAAAATTAGTTTCAGTAAAGTGGTAGAATCTTTACTGAAATTTCCTACATAGTTTTGGAGGGAAAATGGAAACACACGTTTTCTTCTTTTAAATTGTTTGCCCACACTCACGCACGTTCACGAACACTTAATGGTTAATAATCCACCATTATTACACATTAACGCTCGAAGAACACACAAGTTTAGGAAAATAATTCAAGACAGATAACCTAATGTCTCAAGATGGCTGCGAAAACTCTGATGATGGACTTTGCTTGTTGCGTTTCGGGATCAGTTTGAAAGTGGCCAGGTGTAGCGAGAGGAGTGTGCACTGTGTCAGTCCTGAATAGTGCACACTCGTCTCCCCAAGCCGGCATAGTGGAGGCAGTTGCTGTCTGCTGAAATTTCACCCGCACTCTAGCTTAACATGAGGCAGTGTGTTGCCATAACAAAAGAAAGTTTTTGTTATTGCTTTTTTTTTATATTTCAGGCTGGCTTGGAGGCTCTGAAGGCTGCGGATACTTCAGGACAGTTGTTAGTGTTTCACACATCACTGCCTACCTTCCCGGCGCCAGGGAAACTGACTAATAGAGAAGATAGGAAATTGCTTGGTACTGATAAGGAAAAACAAATATTAGGTATGTTTTAATTATATTCATTACATTATATTGGAGAGTGGTGGGCAGACTGATGATGGTTATTTGTCTAGTCTGCCATCCTGGGGTAGTACCACCACTTTCGAATGTAACACCCGTGAAGTGACTTTGTCGCGTTTCGGGAACAGTTCGAAAGCAGCCAGGTATAACGAGAGGAGTGTGCACTGTCAATCTAGACGGTGCATGCTCGTCTCCTCAAGCCGGCATAGTGGAGGCGACTGTTGCCTGTAGAGATTTATCTGTGGTAGCAGTTGTTTCTATTCATGGACCGCACTAGCTTTACATCAGGAGTGTTGTCACATGCTGAGCTACAATAAAAAAAATTTAGTGCATTTCCGTGTCTGTACTGGGGTAGGTAGACTGAGCTACTATAAAAAAATGTTGATAAGAAACCTTTCGACCTTGAAACGTACCCTAGGTTATGAATGGAGGAATACAAAGTATAATTTCTATTACCAGGTCCAGCGAATACGGCATATAATGAATTAGGTCAATTGTGTTGTGGCTCTGGAGTCAGCGTTGAGTTATTTATTGCGAATAACTCTTATGTCGATGTCGCCACTATATCGCAGTTGGCTAGGTTGACCGGCGGACAGATACACAAATATACATATTTCCAGGTAATGCTAACATATTTTAAATAATTTTTTTGGGCCTTTAGCACCTTTGGTCAACCTCCATTGGTCACATGATACAAATAGAATCTGGCATAATGGAGGTGACTGCTGCCCGCACAGGTCTCTTTGTAGTAGCAGTTGTTTCTATTCATGGACCGCACTCTAGCTTTACATCACGCAGAGTGTTGTCACATGTCGAGCTACAATAAAAAAAGAAAATCCTAGCTGAAGTAGATGTTGGTTCACTTAAAATGGTATTAAATGCTTCTAAGTCTACGAGCGGCCGTGGTCTAGCGGTAAGACGCTTGTACTCACTATGCATGAGACCAGTATTCGAATCTCGCTAAATTCTGATCAGCACATCATCAGATGGTTATTAGCCCAGTCTGCTACCCTAGGGTAGTACCACAACTTTCGAATGTAACACCTGTGAAGTGACCTTGTAGCGTTTAGGGAATAGTTTGAAAGTAGCCAGGTATAACGAGAGGAGTGTGCACTGTCAATCTAGATGGTGCATACTCGTCTCCTCAAGCCGGCATAGTGGAGGCGATTATTTACTTTAATTGTTTTTTAATGTTTTGGACGCTCAGCGCCTGAGATATCAAGCACTAACTAGCCTTAGTACTTGAGTAGTTGTAATTTGACCTCGCCTAAGGTATGCTATTACAAGCATATGTTTTATTTCAGTCTGACACAGATGGTGTACGTTTGATAGAGGACGTGATACGTGTCGTATCTCGTCCTACCGCGTACGATGCTGTCATGAGAGTGCGGACGTCGACGGGCGTCAGAGCGACTGACTTCTATGGACACATTTATATGGCGAACACTACCGACGTGGAGCTGGCAGCCATTGGTATGAAAACTAGACTAAATCATTAAGCCTTAAGCGCCCGTAAGCCTTAACTCGTACACTGTCTACCCTCAAAAAAAGTGGGTTGAGAGTACTAAACAGCGGCTGTGCGTTACATTTTTTTTAAAAGTCGTCGTTAATTAGATGGAATGTCGTCGTGATAGAGGTAGTAGTACCACCACTTTCGAATGTAACGCCCGTGAAGTGACTTACGTTTTTCTCCATAACCAGGAATAATGGAGGTGACTGCTGAACGCATTTTTCTGTAGTATTAGTGGTGATTTCCACTCATGGACTGCAGTCTAGCTTTACATCAGATCGGGTGTGATGACATGAATTTTTATAACTTATTCACTAACTGGTGTTTATATTTTAGAGCGACCGTGGTCTAGCGGTGAGACGCGTGAACTCACGATCGATTAGGCCCGTGTTCGAACCTTGCTAATAGCTGACCAATGTAACTATGTTATATGTACTTTGGTCACTAATAAAGAGTGGTAGGCAGACTGATTATCGTTATAGTACGTAGTACCACCACTTTCGAATGTAACACCCGTGAAGTGACCTTGTCGCGTTTCGAGAACAGTTTGAAAGTAGTCAGGTATAGCGAGAGGAGTGTGCACTGTCAATCTAGAAGGTGCATACTCGTCTCCTCTGGCCGGCATAGCGGAGGCGACTGCTGCCCGTAGGTTTCTTTGTAGAAGCAGTTGTTTTATGGACCACACTCTGGCTTTAGATCAGGCGGAGTGTTGTCATATGCCGAGCTACAATAAAAAAACATATTAATTTATTTATTTCTGAATACAGATGCGGACAAAGCTATAGGGGTTGAAATTAAACACGATGACAAGTTGACGGCCGAAGATGGCGTTTACATACAGGCCGCGTTGTTATACACGCACAGGTCCGGTCAGAGAAGATTGCGCGTGTTGAACCTGGGACTCACGGTTGCGCATCAATTAGCCGATGTCTATAGGAGTTGTGAATTGGATGCTCTGATTAATTTCTTGACTAAACAAGGTGCGTATAACAATGGCCGGGTGACTGATTATCTTGTATCCAGTACATAGAGCTGATGATGGCCATTCAAAACATGGTGCCGTGGTCTAGTGGTAAGATGCATGAACTGACGATCGATGAGACCCAAGTTCGAACCTTGCTAAATTCTAACCAAGACTGATGATGGTTTCTAGCCTAGTCTGCCGTCCTGGGGCAGTACCACCACTTTCGAATGTAACACCTGTCACGTTTCGGGAACAGTTTGAAAGTAGCCAGGTATAGCGAGAGGACTGCACTGTCTAACTGGATGGTGCACGCTCCTCTCGAGCCGGCATAGCGGAGGCGTCTGTTGCTTTGTGTCCGTTCATGGATCGTATGCTAGCTTTATATGAGGCGGAGTGTTAGCATATGCCGTGCCACAAAAAAAAAATTTTTTTTGGTACATTTTTTATTTTTCCTTATTTTATACTTGCACTATACTAGACTATACTATACTTTATACTATAAAATAAGTTACTAAGAGAGAAGCGTAATAATAACAAGAATAATTTCATCAGCGGTGTGGGCTCTGCGTGACGCGACTCCGCGTGCTGTCCGTGAAGCCCTGAGTGCCCGGTGTGCCCGGTGTCTGGTTGCATATCGCCGCCATTGCGCTTCTCCCTCTTCAGCCGGTCAGCTGGTGCTGCCGGAATCCTGCAAACTGTTGCCTCTGTACACCAGTTGCCTCGTACGTGGGGACGCGCTCGCTGGAGGTATGTCTCTATTAGTGTTTAAGTTTCGGGTTCAGTTCGGCAGCATGCATTGTCAACCATATTGGTGCACATTCGTCTCCTTAAGCCGGCATAGCGGAGGTGACTGCTGATATTTCTCTATGGTAGCGAGTTTTCATTCATGGCTTAACATCAGGTACATAGGTACGATTCCATATAAGAGAAAATAGAGATATATACTAGAAATGCAAACTTCATACATTTGACAATGTTGCCGTCAAGTCCAATACTAACTGACAGAGAATCTAAACGTGGCTGTGGCCATGTTTTCTCTCGCGTCACATCATACATCAATGTAAGAGAAAAATGTTTTTTAAATATCAGCGGTCCAAAGATTTAGTATAAACAGTTTTCACTGTGAAACGGTCCCCTAACATTGTATTCACCAGGTCCTGATTTGACGGTGGATGAGCGTTCCGTGGCGATGGCGCGTGCGATGACAGCGGACGTGTGTGAGTCCGTAGTGTTGACGTATCCGCGACTGTCTGCATTGCACCGAGTGCACGAGCCACTGCAGCAGGGATTGCCGCCCACTCATGTTCCCATACTCAGGGCTTCCATTGACAAGATCAACGACCACGGAGTATATCTTCTAGGTATTGTACCTATTTGTTTTTTTTTCTTTTTTTTTTATTGTAGCTTGGCATGTGACAACACTCCGCCTGATGTAAAGCTAGAGTGCGGTCCATGAATGGAAACAACTGCTACTACAGAGAAACCTGTGCGGGTAGCAGTCGCCTCCACTATTCCGGCTTGAGGAGACGAGCATGCACCATCTTAGATTGACAGTGCACACTCCTCTCGTTATACCTGGCTACTTTCAAACTATTCCTGAAACGCATATAACATAGTTACATTACATTGGACAGAATTTAGTGAGGTTCGAACACGGGTCTCTACGATCGTGAGTGAACGCATCTTACTGCTAGACCACGGTATTCAATTTACTCGTGGCGTTCCACTCAGCTATAAAACACTTAAAAGAGTGGTAGGCAAACTGATTGTGGTTATTAACCCAGTAGTACCACCACTTTTGAATGTAACATCCGTGAAGTGACCCAATAGCTGGGTATAACGAGGGGCGTGCACTGGGCTGTATCGATTTCCCAAGCCGGCATAGTGGAGGCGACATTTATATGTAATAGCAGTTGTTTCCGCTCATTGTTTGCATTCTAGATGGTCACATTGCACGTGTCGGAGTACAATACAATTGTCACGATTTTTTCTCACAGGGATAGGCAGAGACAACGGAACGCCACTTACCACGATCCTGACACAACACCCTCGCTTCCTTCACATCCACAATTCTCTTCATGCACGCCCGACGGTTATGGGCACTAGGCAGCCCAGCTTTCATGAGGATGTCTCCTATTTGATCGGATAACACCCTTCTGGGTCTGCCTTGTTTAATGCATCCATTCACATCAGTGTCGGAGTACTGTTGAAAATTGTTATTATTTATCGCTTATATTTATTTTAATGTTTTAGAGAACGGCGTCCACATGCTACTGTGGGTGGGTTCTCAGGCGTCTCCCGAGTTCCTGAAGGACGTGTTTGGTGTGACGTCATCGCAGCAAATCGACACACAGGTGGCCGAACTACCAGTTCTGGACAACGAGTTGAACGAAGCCGTGAGGGAATGCGTCAGCGATGCGAGAAGACGAAGGAGACGTTATATGAGGGTTAGTTTATTTTATAGAACTTTAAATTGATAATTAATTCCTTATTCACAGTTCACGGTAACTTGTTCATTGAACTTCTGTTCAGATTGGCTTTCTTTTAAATGATATATAAATAAATACACTAATATTATTCAATGCTCTGACTCCAAAATAAGAAACTCTTAAATGAGCGGCCGTGGTCTAGCGGTAAGACGCGTGAACTCACGATCGATGAGACCCGTGTTCGAACCTCGCTAATTTTGACCAATGTAACTTTGTTATATGTACTTTGGTCGGTCAGTGCTTGTAGGCACTATTAAAGAGTGGTAGGCAGACTGATGATGGTTATTTGTCCAGTCTGCCGTCCTGGGGTAGTACTACCACTTTCGAATGTAATACCGTGTCACATTTCGGGAATAGTTTGAAAGTAGCCAGGTATAACGAGAGGAGTGTGCACTGTCACTCTGGAAGGTACTCCTCAAGCCGGCATAGTGGAGGCGATTGCTGCCGGCAGAGATTTGTCTGTAGTAGCAGTTGTTTCCATTCATGGACCGCACTCTAGCTCTACATCAGGCGGAGTGTTGTCATATGTCGAGCTACAATAAAAAAAAAATCGATACAAATATTGTACAATGCTCTGCCACCTAAATAAGAAACCCTTAAATTGGCCTATGGGTATCGCAGGACAAGGACAATACAATCATAACACCCAGACCACGAAACAAATCTTGCTTCATGGCTGCCATAATGGGATATTTAGTTCTTGCATACCATAAATTAAACTTTTTTAATAGTAAGCCGGCACTGAGAGATCAAAGTACATAATAATTGGTAGGCAGCTGATGGTTATTAGCCCAGTCTGTCCTTCTGGGGTAGTACCACCACTTGCGAATTACACACCCGTCAAGAGACCTTGTCGCGTTTCGGGATCATTTTGGAAGTAGCTGTGCTTTGTCACAACATTCGTCTACTGGAGCCGGCATAGCGGAGGCGACTGTTGCCCGCAGTGATTAGTTTAAATACCGCTAGAACACGGATCGCCCGTGAAGGGACTATGTCGCGTTCGGGAACAGTTGGAAAGTAGACAGGTATAGCGAGAGGAGTGTGCACTGTCAGTCTGGATGGTGCATTCTCGTCTCCTCGGGCCGGCATAGCGGAGGCGACTGCTGCCTAGTATGCCGAGCTACAATTTAAAAAAAAAAGTTAAAAATGAATTGGCGCTTTCTCCCTCCAGCTGTCAATAATTCACCAGCATGAGAAAAGTGGTGCACTCATACGTCCATATTTGTTAGAGGATCCTGGGTTCGATGGCAGCCCGTCGTACATTGATTTGTTAATGAAAACGCACGAGAATGTCAAAAAATTATTATAAAAAAAAAGTAGTATTTATTTTGGAAATTATGGTGTTTTTTTTTTGGGTGCTTTATTTTGGTGGGGGAGTGTCGGTTTTGATTTGGTTTTGATCCAAGAGTTTATTATCTTTTTTTTATTTAATGCTATTGAAAATGATCTGCCTCCGAAGCGCTGATAGAGGCTGATAAAGGCAGACTGGTGATGGTTGTTACTGTTGTTAGCCCATTATGTCACGAGTAGTACCACCCCTTTCATGTTTACAACCCGTGAAGTGCGGTCGTGGTTCAGCGGTAAGACGCGTGAACTCACGGTCGATGAGACCCATGTTCGAACCTCGCTAATTCTGACCAATGTAACTTTGTTATATGTACTTTGGTCGCTCATTAAAGAGTGGTAGGCAGACTGATGACCACTTTCGAATGTAACACCCGTGAAGTGACCTTGTCGCGTTTCGGGAATAGTTTGAAAGTAGCCAGGTATAACTTTACTATGAAAACTATACAGGATATTTTTTTAACTGGGACAGTATGGGGAAATCCTAAACCACAGGAGATACAGGGAAACTGTCTTAGGAACCATTTGCTCTTTTTTTATGAAAACAAGCTTTTCTGGCCAAGCTTTAGTTGTCCATGGAAATTACTATGCCAAATTCGTTTTCATAAAGAAAGAGCAAATGGTTCCTAAGACAGTTTTACCGTATCTCCTGTGGTTTAGGATTTCCCCATACTGTCCCAGTTAAAAAAATTACCCTGTATATTAAGTTCTTGGATCATTTCCTTTTCAACTCAGTATTATTTTTTATATGTTGATTTTTTTTTACGTGTCGGTAGTTCTTAATATTTGTGTTGATTTTCATTTAACTAATTGGTTTATTTTTTTAACTTGTGTGTTTTTTTTGTCATATTTGTTCTGTCAAAATGGATTTGATAGCTTCGTGAGTTTTTTTTTTGTGTAGAATTGCGGGAAGTTGGACATTGTTAATGGTTTATTTTTAGATGTTTATTTTTAATTGTTGCTCGGTATATGATGTGCACTGTCAACCCAGCTGGGTTTGTCTGTAGTAGCAGTTGTTTCCGTTCATGAACCGCACTCTAGCTTTACGTCAGATGGAGTGTTGTCACATGCGGAGTAAAAAAAATTAAATAAAGTGACCTTGTCGCGTTTGAAAGTAACCAGGGCACAACTCAACCTGGAGAGATTTATCTGTTGTAGCATTTGTTTCCGTATGCACCATTCGCCACTCCTCTCGCTATAATTGACTACTTTGTCCAGTCTACAATAGCAAGGTATAACGAGAGAAGTGTGCAATGTCAATCTAAGATGGTGCATGCTCGTCTCCTCAAGCCGGCATAGTGGGGGCGACTGCTACATGTAGAGATTTCTCTGTAGTAGCAGTTGTTTCCATTCATAGACCGCACTCTAGCTTTACATCAGGCGGAGTGTTGTCACATGCCGAGCTACAATAAAAGAAAATTAAAATGTTTTTGCCATGTCCTTTAAATATTCCAAATAACGTAATTTTATTGTATGATTGTTTGCAGCTAACAATAATGCGTCAACATGATAAACTGGAGGCAGTTCTTCGGCATTTCCTGGTGGAGGATCGCGGTGTGGACGGCAGCGCGTCGTACGTCGACTACTTATGCCATATACACAAAGAAATTAGGGCTCTACTATAGCATTTGTATTTGTATTAAATATACAGGGTGATTTAATTTACAAATGGGGATACGTGTGGAAAAGAAACTCGAAAAAGGGAAGCCATAGGGAGGACCTTTCTCAGCCAGATTGGTCAGATGACTATAGGATTCGTTCTCGGTACAAATTAGTACGCTAGATGGCGCTGCAAAACTTAATACATACGAACTGTCAAGGGTTGCCTTGAAACGCAAGTTTCTATAATATTTGGTATAGTAGATGACTTATGAATCCACTTGCCATGTCACATTCGTCTCCCCAGGCCGGTATAGTGGAGGCGATTGCTGCATGTAGAAATTTAACTGTAGTACCACTTGTTTACGTTCATGGACCGCACTCTAGCTTTACATCGGATGGAGTGTTGTCATATGCCGAGCTACAATTGTCCTAGAAGAATTATAACGAGAAGATTGTGTAACCTGTTGTTCGGTCGAGTTTATGACTATTACCCTCCTCCCCATGTTGTAATAATAAAATCATTCTGTATATGTTAGTAATAAATACCAAGACCTACTTGGCGAATAGTGTTTTTTATTTTCGTATAAAATACCATAGAGATATACACTTAGAGGAGAAGCAAACTTCATACATCTGACATAAAAAAACTCATAGGCCGCTTCAAACGATTCGACAATGTCGCCGTCAAGTCAAATACTGACAGAACCTAAAGGTGACTGTGGTCATCTTTTCTCTCGCGTCACACTGGGAGCGTTGTTGCACATCTAGTTGTGTATATCAATGTAAAATACAACAATATAATAATTTGGTTATGGAATGACGTTAAGACCCAAAAAAAATGTTTTAATTTTTTTTTTTTTTCAAAATATATTTTATTTCTATGATATTATTATTTAGTTTAGTGAGAAAATATTGTTCGTTAAAGTAATTCCATATATTATTTTAGTTATTAAATAAGATTTGCACATTTATTCCTGTTTCCAAGGACCATGGAAACGATATCTGCTTCTGGAATGCGGTTTCGGCCTTAAATTCAGTACTTTTTATAAGGTAGTGGCTCCATTGTCAATATTGGAACTCATTAACATAATTACGTTTTAAAAAAGTATTTTTAAAGTTATTGCAATAGGACATCTTCCAATTTGTCCCCTAATTCAGTTCCACGTGGGGATAATAGGAATTATTAATTACTATAGGTCTTAGTAAATATAGAATGTATTTAATAAATAATTATTGTATTATTAATTTTGTAAACTTATGAAATTATAATAAAGAAATTATTTTTATATCTGTCTTTTTTTTAAACCTCTTGTTTACAGGATTTTTCGAACCAGGGCTTACAAGTCAAAAGGTATTCGACAGTTGTCCTTGTCACTTGATGGGATCGAAAACAAATATGGGATTTGACGTTTTTACTGTCACCAAAGTTTTTTTATGATGACACGACGTGACCCTTCTGGCCTGGTAAGCACAGTGGAGGTCTGTGAGCCACCGAGTAAACGGTTCTCCAGTCGCCACTACTAAGCTGGCCTGAGAAGGTGTTTTTTCACACTCTGCTTGAAGGACCCAAGGTTAGAGGACTGGGGAAACACATGGGAGGGCAGAGCATTCCACTTGTCAATTGTGTGACACAAAAAGGACGCGCCGAACCGTTACGTTCGGCTACCGATTCGGTCGACATCAAATAACAGCTGTAGCTTGGCTCTTGACTTTATAGGCTTAGGGCACAACTGACGTTAGCATCTCTCCCGAGATTATGTCTACCATAGATGTAACGGGAACTTTTTTGGTTGAGACGTGGTACATTTCAAAATCAAATGAATAGTCAATAAAATTGGTTCGCAGCAAGAATGCGTTTTTAGGACACTTAAGTTCTAATTAAATAAAAATAAATGTTTTTAATACATTATTTAATTAAAATTGAACAAATTCAGAAATAGGTTACATATTGATTCCATTTTTTTTAGGATCCACAAAAATTATCACTTTTCTTCAATTTCCAGTTATAGTTTTGATTACTAAAAATATTTTCTAGTATTAACTCCTTTTAGTTTTCTGTAAATTAAATTATTGGTAAAAAAGAATTAATTTGAAGATAACATTCGTTCTTAAAATGGTCATAATTGCGGATTTTAATGTACTGCTTGTTTTCCCTCCAAAACTCCATTGGAGGTTTATTATTATTATTTGTCCAGTCTGTCGTCCTGGGGCAGTACCACCACTTTCGAATGTAACACCCGTGAAGTGACCTTGTCGCGTTTCGGGGATAGTTTGAAAGTAGCCAGGTATAGCGAGAGGAGTGTGCACTGTCAATCTAGATGGTACATGCTCGTCTCCTCAAGCCGGCATAGTGGAGGCGACCGCAGCCTGTAGAGATTTATCTGTGGTAGCAGTTGTTTCCATTCATGGACCGCACTCTAGCTTTACATCAGGCGGAGTGTTGTCACATGTCGAGCTACAATAAAAAAAAATCCATTTTTTATAGACAAATTTTATTTTGGCAATAAACAGCCAATAGAAATAGCAATTATTCTATTATCTACTTTAAAAAAAAACAGGAAGAAAACTATTAACCAAGCTGCAGAGAGCAGAGAAGGTCGCTTTTAGTGAAAGAGCTACACCGCGTACTGCATGGGATGTCATCCCAGGTAAACACCCGTGAACTGACCGGGTATAATGCGAGGAGTGTGCACGTCAACGGATGGGGTACATTCATCTCCTAGAGCCGTTATAGCGAAACGACTGCTGCCTGAGATTTCCCTCTGAAGAAGTTGTTTCCGCTCCCTCTAGCTAAACATAGAGTCGTAACAGAGGTTTGTGCCGAGCTACAATTTAAAAAAGAATACTTTAATGCTCACGTGAAAGTATCTATCTGCATCCGAGCGGTCCTCTTCTGCACGGAGAGCGTTTCCCTCTTCCAGAGGCACAAGTTATCTTCTTTTGGCCACAACAACATGCAGAAACAATTTCCAACAATTGTAATATTATTAATAATAATGTTAGAAACATGTGGTTATAATCCATTATGCCTTGGTCTGAAAAATACTAATATTACGTATATTTCAAAATGTTTCGACGTTTGTCTTCATATTTTATAATACCCAATTATTTTTTTATTGTAGCTCGGCATATGACAACACTCCGTCTGATGTAAAGCTAGACTGCGGTCCATGAACAGAAACAACTACAGAGAAATTTCTACGGGCAGCAGTCGCCTGCGCTATGCTGGTCTGAGGAGACGAGCATGCACTATCTAGATTGACAGTGCACACTCCTCGTTATACCTGGCTACTTTCAAACTGCTCCCGAAACGCGACAATGTCACTTCACGGGCGTTACATTCGAAAGAGGTGGTACTACCCCAGGAGGGCAGACTGGGTTAATAACCATCATCAGTCTGCCTACCACTCTTTAATAGTGCAATCTATCATGATACTGACAGTAACAATATGTCCTGATATTAAACTAAGCAGCGATCCCCTCCACTATGCCGGCTTAAAGATATGAATATACACCATCTATTAACACTCCTATCGTTATACCCGGGCACATAAACTGTTACATTTGAAAATAGTGATACGTAGTAATGTACTTTGTGGTATCTACCACAGGGCGGCAGGCTAGACTAATAACCATAATTAGCCTGTCTACCCCTCTACTATAGCCGCGCGCCGTTCCGAACTTTGCGTTTACACAGTTTAAATGTAAATAATTTTATATCCGTTTTTATTTTACCTTATTTAGAAATAAATTTAATATATAAAAAAACAAAATTTCGTAGATAAGTAACCCATAATATTTTAATCCTTCATCGTTTCTTATTCGTTAGCTGAAAAGAAAAGTTACATTTAGCAAAAACCAGTCTTGTTTACATATATTTCGTATATATATCGGAAGACCATGGGCCCCGCTATGTAGTACTACTTTTTTTTTAAATATTTTATTATTATTATTACTTCTCTAATCTTTTCACATTGTTTACTCCATACTTACTCATTTCAAAGAACGCTTGGCAGACTGATGATGGTTATTAACTTATTCGGCCAGCTATTAGAGGACAGACCTTAAAACTTTGAGATACTTCCAGTGGGTAATTATTGGATTAAATCAGCCCCAGTTAGAGTTCAAATGCGGTACCAAAGGTTCTCAGGCACTTAAAATTAATTTTAAAATCACTTTTAATACATAATTACATTTAATTGTCAGAATCCTTCTACTCGTTACGAATAGGTTAGATTTAGGTTTGTAAGGTTAGTTAGATTTAGGTTTGTAAGGTTAGTTAGATTTAGGTTTGTATTAAAATTGAGTGTTGCTTAAGATGAAAGTGGTACCAAATTGAAGCTTTAACTGTGTCTGATTTAACGCAATAATTATTTACTCGAATTTCTAAGGTCTCCAGATAACATCGTAACCACTTATTCTGTCTAACTGGGTAGTACTACTAACTGAATTGACTTTCAAAAGCCGTTTATTCTACATACCACTCTTTCAATTATTCTTTGGCAGATATTATTTTACTGTAATTAAATTTAAACTCACTTATCATGTCCGTTTACAAAATACCGTCTTTTGTATTGTATGAAAGTTTATATTTTCATTTTATTAAATTTTGCTCGCTCGTCCCGGTTTTCTTGATGGAATTCCGCTAGAAGTCAAAATGGCATCTGTCAGAGATTTAAAAAAATTTAAATTATTATTTTTAATATTAATTTATTACGAGAAAATGCGAAATATTTATCCGCTACTTGCCCGTTAAAAGTTTAACAAGTTACCCAGCTGAATTAATAGCGGCAGGCGGAGCTAAAAGAAAGCTCTTTTCGCTGGCTAGAAAATAAAAGCCAACTAACGCGAGGTTCAGGTATCGCTGATGTCCAGGTTTAGTCGAGAGCTGCCACTGCTCTTACTTCATAGAATTTTTGCCCATGAATACGCCAGAAGACCGTTACATAGAAAAAATATTTTTACTATTATTTAAATAATCATTTGCATCTATCAATTTTTATATATGTTACAAATACGGATAATTACTTAAAATCTATAGTTTTGCACGGCTCAGTCTACACACACAAGCTCCTGTAATTTAATGAAAGTTAGACGGCCGTATATCAAGATAAAACGTCAAAACTTATGACAATGAGATGTCTTGATGCGGGCATTATCTTACCGTAGAACTACGAGTATAAGTACGCCTCTCCACTTGGATCTCCCGTCAAGATTCACAAATGGATCCAAGTGGAATAAGCTAATTGTCTAGACGCCAGTGCAGGGCTTCTTAACCGTTTTACCGCGTGGATTCTTTTCAAAATATCAAAATACGCGTATAATAACAATTTAATATATTCATAAACAATTAAGACCTTTAAGAATTTATTGTGTAGCCATGGAACTCATGGCACGGATCCTTTAGAACATCTAGGGTTTCTGCTCTATGAAAAATTTGAAGAAGATTTCTCTAGGTGTAGGCATTTGGTTATCAGCTGAGTCTACCGTCCTGGGGTCGTACCACCACTTTCACCCGAGAAGTGACCTAGTCGCTTTTCGCGAATCAGGTATAACTGGAGGAACAAACTGGAACTGTATACATAAAAAATACATTATTACTTAGTGCCTTTGGATTCAGTGCCGGATTTAAGCATAGGCAACATAGGCAGTTGCCTATGGGCCGCCACCACACCACAAAAAAAAAAAAAAATTAAAGCGATAAAGGCTTAGTAAAAACATAAAAATACCGAGTTTTGTTTTAAATTTTGTGTTAGCCAACTTATTTAGTTGCTCTCTTCCTTACCTTGACCTTAATAGAAACTTTCAACAGTTAACTACAAACGATTTGAGGGCCTCGACAACATGCTCTGCCTATGGGCCGCCGAAGTCTAAATCCGGCGCTGTTTGGATTCTTTACATATTAACATATCTTTGCATGCAAAAGTCACCTATTAGGTTACAGTATAATAATCAATACCACCGCCTGTAACTGTGTTACTAAATGTTGAATACAGCCCAGTGTAAATGGTTAATCTCCCTTAAAATAAATGTGCCACCCTAAATTCTTATATGAGGACATACTGACTGTATACAAAATATTTCAAATAACAATAAAACTTAACTATGTAAAAACATTTCCCGTGGTAAATATTTAAAACACCGTTCATATGCGCGGTCAAAACTTTTGAATACGTACGAGGTAATAACATGTCTATGCTGCGTTGACACCTTTCAAGATTTTAATTTTGCTCGAAAATTAGAAGATAATGAAATACAGTGTAAACTCTATGTAGCGACACTGAAGGGACGTTATAGAGAGTTGTCGTTAAATATAGTAAAGAAAAATCAATACTATTTTACTAATATAATATTATTTACCAATAAAGTATATATAACATTATGCATAACAACTTAACGACAGAATCTTCGATCCGTATAATGCCGACAGTCGAGGTAAATACGGGCTGGACAATAAAGCAACAAAAGAACGTACACATCTGCAGTTGTTATTAATTTTGGCAACTGGAAAGTACTGTTTATTGTTTAATAAGGACATATTGTGGTCGTTATTTAGAGTTGGTGTGATGCTACATAGAGTGTATCATTGTATGGACAACAATGTTAACCAACCATAGTCAGGTAATTTCGACGTTTTAAGGAGTTTGTCGTTAAATCGAATTTGCACTTTATAATGAGAAAGGGCTGCCCTAGAAAGACCTTTTTCAATCAGAGTGCTGTTCTGAAATGGTCAGAAGACCTACTTTGTGGTGACGAAGAACGTAAATTTATTTTGAGGACTCAGAACTGTGTTTATAAATTTCCGTCTAGATCGAATATCGTACATCAACATGAAACAATACTCGATTTAAATATCCACAACATGAATATTTATGCACCCGAACGAACGAAAAACAAAATTTAGTAAACCTGCGGCAATAGGGAGGACTATAGAAGTATTGCGACGTGTTCACATGAGCGCTGTATAGCCCAGTGGGCAGAGCATCTATGCATATTGCATATGAACACGGGGGTTCGATTTCGGACTGTCTATGCGCTGTGATTTATTTATTTCCAAAAAGTTTTAGTCACATTTTAATAATAGTTGTAATAGAATTGATTTATGATAAAATCTATCTAAAATTGGTATTATACATTAACTTGCCTAAACTGTGAAAGTCGTGTAAATAAGCATAATTGTTGTGAGCCGAAATCGAGCAACACTCGAGGGACATGCCCCGTACTAATTTATAAACTTACTACAAATATTGGACTGCGCAGACGTAACATTTTTTTTTTAATAAAACACATCCGCATTATGTTTAATTTATATAGAATGTTTATAACTTGCATTTGTAAGAGCTGCCGTCTAGCGGTTGATGACGATGGACTCTCGATTAAGAGACTCATGTTCCTAACCTAATAAATAAAATAAATTCGAAAAATTCCGGATAGTACAATTTTTTTTTAACTTATAAACTTTGGTCGCTTAATGATATTATATATGCAGTCATTAATTAAAAGAGTGGTAGGCAAACTGATGATGGTTGCTAGCCAGTCTCCTATCCTGGGATAGTACCACCACTTTCAAGACGCATTTCAGGCTTAGTTTAGACGGGTATAATGAGAAGTGTGTGCCCTGTTAATGGATTGTGTAAATTTGTCTACTTAAGCCGGCATAGGGGAGGTGATTGCTGTCTGCAGCCATTTATTAATCGTAGCAGTTGTTTCTGCTCACGGATCACTCTCTAGCTTAATTCCAGGGGAAGTGTGATCATATGCTAAGCTATTATAAAAAATACTTAAACTTAATTCCATCTTTTATATACGTATCCATGTCAAATGACTTCAGTTAATAATTGTATACATTGTTTGGGTGTTTATTCTATTGGTGTGTGAGTGACTATTTAATTAGATATTAATAAAATATGAATGAACAAAAGCACGAAAGCAGTATCTTTAGAGGTTTTTTTACGACGTATTTTAATCCAAACATGTTAACCACTGAAATGAGCTGAAGTGTGTTGAATATGCGCGCGCATCGCCCTGAAATTCGGTCAGACCGGCAAGGCGCGCGCATTGCCTCGTAACACCCGCCTGAAAGGACACTACACCGCACATATACCTGAGAGAAATCCTGAAAAATTATTAAGTAAATCCGGGCGTGTTCCTAGTGTATTGTAAAATGTGTGGGTTTGTTTGTGTTTTGTCTGACGATTGTCTCGTGTGTGTTTAATAAGAACAATGTTAATTCAATTAGTGAACTGGACGTAAAATTTTGTTGTGATATTTTATCGATATTTATCTACATATACGTTATAGGTGTATTATAATATTTAAGAAGATCGTTTTAGTTTATCCTCTTACACCCTTTGTGAGTATTTAAACTTTTTTTTTTTATTAAAAATTTAGAGTTTTCATAAGTTTTTCTTAATTAATACATATTTAATTTATTTTGGGATTTAAAGCAATTTGTTTCTAACCCAAACCCAATATCCAATTTAAAGTTTAAAATTTTACATTTTAGTAAATTACTATGTCCATTTTTTCTACAATCATATGCAAATTACATCAATGTTTGTTACGTTGATGTTTAGATATTTACAGTGAATCAAATATTATATTTTATTTTTATTTCAGTTTTTTAAATATAAATATTTTTTTAAATGAAACATTTAAAATCCAAACGTAAAATAATATTTTAGAACGTTTTCTATTCGGAAATTTGTACGTATAGTCAAATTATTTAAATTAAATTATTATTATTCTAAAGTTATAGTTATTTTTTTTAATTTTAATAAATGGCTACAAAAACAAATTATAGACAAAACAAAATACCAATATATTTGTTGATTTATTAAAGAAAAATAGCGACAGACGATAATATATACATATATACTAAGATATAGATAGACTAAGTACCTATAAATAAAACAAATAAGAAATAAATCTGCCTACCACTCTTTGACATAGAAATTAAAATGTCAATGCAACTCAATATTTATTTAAATAAATATTTATGAGTCTATTAAGTTTATTTATTTCCTTTAAAATTAACTATTTCCAGTAACTTCGTATGTCTGTAATTAATACCAATCATACATGTCCTTCTACAGAATGCAATCTTATCTTCTTGCTTTTTATTTGTTCAGCTGTTTAAGCGTGAAAAAGGAACAAACAGACAGAATTACATTAGTATTTATATATTATATTAGTATAGAAATGTATTATTATTGTAAAAAATACCATCGCGATTGTAAAATATTTTATTGCTGAACGTAAAATTTTATGTAAGAAGTCAACGTTTCTCTTAGGGTCGGTATTTTAAACTTTCTTGAATTGTAAAGCGATCGAAGCGAAGTTGGATAGATTTTTAAATGATTTTTAAATGTAAATTGATATTAACCGTAACATGCATCAGTCTTTTCCACTATGCCGGCTTAAGAAGACTTCACACTCTTCTTGTTATATCTAGCTACTTTCAAGTTATTCTCGAAACGCGAATAGGTCATTTTACGCATTGAGAGTGAGACATATATACTAGAGGAGCAAACATGAAAAAGCATCTAGTCAAATACCAACTGACAAAGAACCTAAATGTGGCTGTGGCCATATTTTCTCTCGCCTCACATTAGAAGCATCATTGCACATCTAGTTGTATATATCAATGATTTTACGGGTGTACTACCCCAGGACGGCAAACTGGACTAATCACCATCATAAGTCTGCCTACCGCTCTTTCTTTCCGAGGCAACGGCAAAATCTGACGATGAGCAAGAACATGCCTATACTAATAACTATATTTTCATTTCAGTTAAACACCACTATGGTGCTATCTGTAACAGAACCTAACCTAAATCCAAGTACACAATAAATATTTCTTTTTATTTCAACCGTCTGACTTAAATCAGACTTGATTTACCAGCCCTTTATAGAAATACAAAAAAGATACTATATTTTATTTCAAATGCATATTTAACATTAGACAGACGCCTCTATCTTAAAGGTTGACAGATTTTATGAGGTTTTTTTTAAATAATTATTGGGCACGTACCGCCTCATACAGGCAACAATCACCTTCGCTATGTCGCCTTAATAAGACGGTGTGCACCGTACATAGACTTCTTTAGTACGATCACTTAGGTCCCTTTAAGGCCTGCACTTAAAATGTATCTACACAATAACAAAGAGTGTTTCCTGTCGATGTCCGACCGCGATATTCGTCTTCTCAAGTCGACATAGCGAAGGCGACCGCTACTTTTCCATTTCCGTTCACGGACCGCACTCTAACTTAACAACATCTCTGTGGTAGAGCAATTTTTACAGACAATAGTCGTCTCGACTATGCCGCCTCGAGGAGACGAATGTGCACAATCCAAATTGACAGTGCACACTCCTCTCGTTATACCTATTCAAATTAAGGAAGTAGGTCAGAGGAACACATCATAGGAAACCGTGTTTAATGAACTGATGTAGCGATATACCCGTACTAGATAAAAAGAACCAATATATATTAAGTTTTATATAGTAGTAGATCACATTCCCACGACGCTACCAAGGCCGCTGAGAGATGGAAAGAATACTGCTCAGAGCTGTACCATAACGACGAAGAGCCGACGCATCACTGCGACTACACCCATACCGAAACAGAACCTGATATCTTACGAGCCGAGGTTGAAGACGCAGTTCGTAAATTAAAACGAAACAAGGCCCCAGGTAGAGACCAGCTAAATGCGGAGGCACTAAAGGCTCTTGGAAAACGAGGAATAACCGAACTACATAGAGTCTGCCAAGCGGTGTGGAACAGCTGCAAATGGCCGTCGGACTGGGTACACTCAGCTGTGCTCCCTCTGCACAAAAAGGGGTCAATGAGAAACTGCAATAACTACAGGACAATAGCTTTAATATCGCATGCCAGCAAGGTCTTACTACACATCATCAACAACCGCCTAAGATCCTTCTTGGACTGGCAAATCCCACAGGTGCAAGCCGGTTTTGTTAAGGGCAAGGGCACCACAGAACAGATTCTAAACCTCAGGCAAATAATTGAGAAATCCTACGAGTTTAACACGCCTGTAATATTGTGTTTTGTGGACTACCAGAAAGCCTTTGACTGTGTAAGATGGAAGCGGCTGTGGGAAGTCCTGGAAGCGGCTGGCGTACCAAACCATCTGGTGCACATAATCCGGTCCCTTTATATGGATGGCTATGGCACCGTAGCAGTGGGCAATGCAGTATCCAGTAACTTCAAATTCAGGAAGGGCGTCAGACAAGGATGTGTGATCTCTCCAATCCTCTTTAACATTTACGGCGAATATGTCATGCGCAAAACCCTTGAAGGCTGGGAAGGAGGGATAAAGCTAGGCGGAAACAGAATATCAAATCTTAGGTACGCCGATGACACCACTCTGATCGCCGCCACTGAAGAGGAGATGGCCAACCTTCTAGAACGACTTGCACGAGTCAGTGGAGAGTTTGGACTTGTAATTAACAGGGCCAAGACCAAACTCATGATAGTGGACAGATCTGCGAGCATCCAGCGTACGAATCTCTTGAACGACTACGACGCCGTTGAAGAGTTTCAATATCTCGGTTCAACCCTAAATAACAGAGGTAGATGTGAACCAGAAATCCGGCGTCGTATTGGGATGGCGAAAACGGCGATGACTGAACTGAGTCGAATATGGACCGACCGAAACATCTCCCGACACACCAAGATGCGCATCGTTCGCTCCCTCGTGTTCTCTGTCTTTCTGTACGGCGTCGAAACATGGACAATTAAAGCCGCGGATAGACAGAGAGTGGACGCGTTCGAAATGTGGTGTTGGCGCCGTATGCTGAGGATTCCCTGGACCGCTCACCGGACAAATGCTTCTGTTCTGTCGGAATTGGGCATTGAAAATCAACCGCGACTGTCATCGCTTTGCCTGCGCCGCATCCTGAAGTACTTCGGCCACATAGCGCGCAAGGATGGCGACAATCTGGAAAGGCTTGTGGTGACAGGGAAGGTTGATGGCAGAAGACCGCGTGGTAGAAGCCCAAGCCGCTGGACAGACCAGGTTTCCATTTGTCTGGAGATGCCGGTCCATAAAGCTCTCCATCAGGCAAGCAGTCGCAGCCGATGGAGACATCTAATTGAGCAAGCCACCAGGAGTCACGATCCTCAACAATGAGGGACCGACGAGGAGAGAGAGAGAGAGATCACATTCCGCCTGATCTTAAGATGGAGTACGGTCTATGAACTGCAAACAACTGCAAAAACATTCGCCTTCGCTATGCCGGCTTTGGAAGACAAATGTGACAGTGCTGTTATTTTGAAGCCGATCTCGCAACGCGACAGGGACGGGAGACTAGACTTAATAACCATTATCAGTCTGCCTATCACTCTTTTTTGAATAATTCCTGTATGACAAGCATAGAGATATACAGAATTTTTCAAGTGGGCTTTCATGGCCAAATCCTAAACTATAAGGGATATCGAAAAATGCCGATTTTGATGAAAACTAAAACTGCATTATTAGATTTTTGAGAAATCCATTTTCCCGGCCAGGAATCGAACCTGTTGATTTTGAAAAAAAAAACACTCTGTATTATTGCACCATCCGATAGTGTTCCCGATAAGGATCAAATTCTGGGAAGTAATGATATACGGCAAACCAAAGAAAAGTGTTGATTTTTAACAAATTGTCTCTTATTTCCATGTATTTATTACATTACCGGTACATTGACAACATTTATTATTTATGACGATTTAAAATTTTAAATTGAAAAAAAAAATCATCATAATGATTTAAAATCTCGCGCTCTTCGAGGTTAAATGAAAGGAAAGTCTACTACTAGAGGAGCAAACCTCATAAATTTGAAGAAAAAGCGTAAGTGGCTTCAAACGATTTGACAATATCGCCGTCTAGTCAAATCCTAACTGATAAAGAACTTAAAATTGACTGCGGTCATGTTTTCTCTCCCGTCACATTGTTTATTTATTTATTTATTTATTCACATGCTCACTACAAGTTGCAGCCGAAAAAAGTCACATACATATATTTTAAAGTCTGATCAGTAAAGCTGGGCTGCAACTCAAAGTGTGAACACTACATTAATACATAAATTATTTAAATTATTTTAATAGTCAAGTGTGGTTAGTAGTTTCACCCCGCAGTCTCACCACTCCAGAGTGGCGCACCGCGTCGCGAAGTCAACCAAATTGGGAGCGTTATTGCTTATATAGTTGTATTCGGATAGAATTTTACGAGATCCAGGTCTACTTTGCCACCAGATCACTTCCGTAAAGATATCTCTTTTTGAAATGTTAGGGTATAGTTTCTAGGGAAAAAGATGACTTCTTTTAAATGATCTTACATGGAGAAATCCACTGAAAAGTAACTGAAAAGTTAGTCATGATAAACTGGCTAAAATGGCACTGGTGTCTCTATCGTGAAATAGGCTAAGCTGTATCTAGCTTAAGGCCGGTACCAATGTAAATTTGTTGTACTTTATACGTTCGCTCTAGTATAAGAAAATGGTAGGCAGGCTGGCGATGGTTATTAATAGCCCAGTCTTCTTTGATAGTACCATGAACATTTCGAATGTAACACCCGTGAAGTGACCTTGTCGCGTTTCGGGAATAGTTTGAAAGTAGCCAGATAGAACGAGAGGAGTGTGCACTGTCAATCTGGATGGTGCATGCTCGTCTCTTCAAGCCGGCATAGTGGAGGTGACTGCTGCCTGTAGAGATTTATCTGTAGTAGCAGTTGTTTCCATTCATGGACCGCACTCTAGCTTTACATCAGGCGGAGTGTTGTCACATGCCGAGCTACAATAAAAAAAAACAAAAAAAAAAATACCTAGTCACCTTTCGGGATAAGCTTAGAAGTAGCCGGGATAACAAGAGAAGTGTGTACTATCAATTTGAAGCCGGCATAGCAGAGACGACGACTGTTGACCGTGAGCTCTCTTTGTCTTCACTCGTGGAAAGTTTAAGTTTTACCAATTATTATACTTATAAATAAATTTAACTGTGCACAAATAAAGTAGCCAGTTATAGCGAGAGGAGTGTGCACTGTCAATCTAGATGGTGTATACTTGTCTCCTCCGGTGTGCGCGTGTAGAGATTTCTCTGTAGTAGCAGTTGTTTCCGTTCATGGACCGCACTCTAGCTTTAATCAGGCGGCGTGTTGTCATAAACCGTACTCATACGTTACAAGAAAATAAAATACATTTCTTTTTTAATAGTAAAAATGGTAGATAGTATAATTTGTAATAACAAACAGGGGTGTTCGACCTCCTGACCCGACCTAAATAACGACGCCTTTCACAACGTATTCCATGTATATCCAATTTTACAACCTTATCATATCCATCAGGATGCAGCTTCAAAACCTACCCTCTATGGAATATTTTGTAATCATTTTTGTTCATAAAATACAAATTTTTAAGAATAAAAATATGTTTTCATTCGAACTGAATTTTAACAATTTCTTTTGTTTTTATTTAAATAGATACACGTATATACACAACATCTAGACCTAAAACTAAGATACCCTAAACGATGGGTATCAGGACAAATCTGGACAAGAACAACACAAACGTGATATAACACCCAAATCCAAAACAGACAGGAATTGATTTTTTATACCATATTTCAAATAATAAGAACCTTTTTAACGGTCATCCACCTTTATTAAAAAAAACATAATATATTGAAGAGTTTAACAAACTTTACACCATATTTACAATATTAATAAATAAATATATATATATATATTTATTATTGTGGTTCGGCATGTGACAACACTCCGCCTGATGTAAAGCTAGAGTGCGGAAACAACAGCTACTACAGAGAAACTTGTTCGGGCAGCAGTCGCCTCCACTATGCCAGCTTGAGGAGACGATCATGTACCATCTAGATTAACAGTGCACAGTCCTCTCGCTATATCTTTCGAAGAGGAATCGAACCCGGGCCCTAATAAAAAACTAACGACTGCGCTACGAAGTTAGTCATGATAGATGATTAATAGTAGTTTCTTATCCCGTGACCTTTGAAAATTTTAATATTCAGGAACATTTTGTTGTCAAGGCCGTTGGACAGTGTGGCGCCGAGATGAGCCGCCCTCACACGGATGTAAAATTAATTTATTCTCATCTCATCTATCTAGTATCTGTATAAATCCATTGATATACACAACTAGATGTGCGATAACGCTCCCAATGTGACGCGAGAGAAAAGATGACTGCAGTCACCTTTAGGTTCTCTGTCAGTTGACAGCAATATTGTCAAATCGTTTGAAGCGGCCTGCGCTTTTTTTAAGTCAGATGTTTGCACCTCTAGAATATATCTCTATGTATAAATCTATATACTATTTGAGCCAACTAAAAATACGACTGGATTTGCAGCTAACTTCACTTGACAGATGTTAATTAACTTTAAATAAGTACCACCAGCAAAAAAAATTGAATAATTTCGATTGCTTTCTTTGTATTTAGCCAATAACTGTAATTAACGCCTTCAATTCGTCTTAATCACATACAATCTAGATGGTACATGCTCATCTCCTCAAGCCGGCATAGTGGAGGCGACTGCAGCCCGTACAGATTTCTCTGTGGTAGCAGTTGTTTCTATTCATGGACCGCACTCTAGCTTTACATCAGGCGGAGTGTTGTCACATGTCGAGCTACAATAAAAAAAATATATACGAGTAGTTACACAACCTAACACAACAAGAGAGGGTTTTACTATATTTAATATGTTTTCGATTGCAGTATGTTTATTTGTCTGTAATTTTTTTTTGCTCACAACCGTAGGGCGTGCATGAAGAGAATTGTGGATGTGAAGGAAGCGAGGGTGTTGTGTCAGGATCGTGGTAAGTGGCGTTCCGTTGTCTCTGCCTATCCCTGTGGGAAAAAGGCGTGACAATTGTATTGTATTGTAATTTTTTTGTACACCTTTCATATTACTAATGTGCGAAATGCAAAAGAAATGGCGTCTTGAGAGTCCGCGTTCTTTACTTTAATTTCCACATAAATGTCGTACGCCACTACGGGGTCAATTCACCTGCATGAACTTTTCATTCTTTAATTATAGTTACAAAATGGCATACCTAGATATAATTTGGCTCATCATCTTCGCTATAGATTGGCTGTTAGTTATTTTCGTAACAAAAACCGGGTCGTTGCAACGCTATTGCATTCAACACTTGCACATTGATCATTGTTGCTGTTTAATAAATAAACTTTCACATATTAAACATACTTCAGTATTGTCTGTACTTGCTAATAGGGTTGCCAGATGAGTAGACAAAAAAGGCTTACAAAGTTTGTAGCCCTATAATATAACTTTTTCTACTTTTGTTAAATGGCCTCAGATGTCATAACAACGACAATTCTGCCAATGTCGAGTAGTAAATTCTTGATCTTTTTGCATCAAATTGCAATGGTGTTTTTCAATTTGACGCTTTCTTGGAGTATTTGGCGGCAATTCACCCGGTCACGTCACAATATGAGCGTTTTCACGGTGTGGGATAACTACAAAAAAAACCGCTTCCGTTGCCTCATATAGAGTGAATTTTAATGTTTCCACAATTACTCACATGTGCAGCATAAAATCACGCAAAATAACACTAATTTTACACAATAATAACCACTAAACTAATTAAGGAAAAGGGTTCCCGGGCAAAAGTGCTCTCCTGGCAACCTGGCAACCTTTTTTTTACGTTGAGGAACGTGACGAGGTGATGTCGAACTCCCCGATACTCCCCAATACCGGGTATATACGACTAAAACTCCCGCGGTGTTCTTCTCTCTACGTCATATAGTGAGGTCAGTTTCAGATCTACAGTTTGAAAGTAGCCAAGTATAACAAGAAGAGAGCACTGTTAATCTGAATGGTGCACATCGTCTCCTCGAGCCGGCATAGCGGAGGCGACTGCTGCCTGTTAGAAAAAATGTAGTAGCAGTTGTTTCCGTTCATGGACCGCACTCTAGCTTAACATCAGGCGGAGTGTTGTCACATGCCGAGCTACATTAAAAAATACGTTTGATTTATTATAGTACTTACATATAGGGAGATAAATTGCAGTTATTCCGGCCAAGATGGCGCCGGCCGTTGCTTTTATTACTTACTATGTGGTAGTAATTAAAAACATGTTTGTATGTTTGTTTAAAGCGTCCATTAGTCCAATGTGTTTGTATATCCACGACTTTATTTACTCGTGTACATACATTTACACTTAATGTGAAATTAGGATAGGCAGACGCGAGGATCGGATTTACTATAGCAGGGACGAAGATTAGGTTAAGCTAAGTCCGAAGGAAAAAAAACATTGTAGTTCGGCATACGAAAACAATTTCTACAGGCAGCAGCCGCCTTTCCTATGCCGGCTTGAGAAGACTCTCTCTAGCTATAAATGACTACTTTCCCCGAAACGCGGCAAGATCGCTTCACGGGTGTTACATTCGACAGTGGTGGTTGTCGAACCATCTTTACTCTGCCTACCACTCTATAATTCTCTTTTTTTATACGCAACTGCATAATAACGTGACCATCACTTCTATCGTTACCGTCTCTCTTACACATATACCGACACATACTATTCCACTTATTTCCTTCTCTGGAATTGTTTGTTTGCATGTTTTTTTTTTAATGGCATTCGCCCTAGGCATTTTGCCAGCATCACGTTAAGATGAACCGACAGAAAATTAAAGAAACAAAAAAGGGATGAATTTTTCATATGAATGAAGATGGGTTGAATGAAGAACTATAGTGTTGGTGAAGGGTCTAACATTGACAGCTGATGTGACTGTGTACCTACCCTCACTAACACTAATTACCGGAAATTAGTTGTAAAGTAGTGTTTAAAATAATTTTGGTTATGGATTTCCGCAAAGCAACGCCTAATACTATTACACAAAATAAACCGCATATTAATATTTTACTTTAATAAAAAAATGGTCTCGCAGAAAAAATGTATATGGGTATGAAAAATAATAACTTTCTTTATTCTTTTTCAGGGGACCAATTAGTAAACCAGCGAAGAAAACGCCGCACAATTCCAAAATCCTTTTTTAAAATTATTTTTACTTAGTTTTAAAAATAAAACTGTCAAATAAGTGACAGTTGTTTTTGTCTATTCTGTAGGCAAAGGGCTCGAGTTTTTCAGCCGTATTCGATGTTTTCCGTGTATTCTGATGTGTCTGCGAGAGTTATTTTATCCAAATGTGAGGATATAATTAAGTCTGGAGCTAATAAGTATTTTAGGTGAGTCAATTTTCTATTACCTAAGTTTAACCGTTAAATGTGAGGACACATAAGTACATACAGGTACATCTCTTCAAGCATAGGGAAAGGTAACTGATACTGTTTCCAAACACTTCCCGAGAGCAATGTCTGGACACAGTGGTCGCCCACGCTATGGCGGATTTAGGAGATAAATGTGCCTTTTTAAATGTGGCTACTTCCAAGCTGTTCCCGACACGATACTAGGTCAGCTTATATAATACTGAACTCAAATATTACATACAATTCTTTACAATTTATATTTTTATATTAAAAGTTATTTATATAATTATTTATACATAAACTTATAAACATATACAGGGTAATTTTTTTAACTGGGACAGTATGGGGAAATCCTAAACCACAGGATATACGGGAAAACTGTCTTAGGAACCCTTTGCTCTTTTTTTATGAAAACGAATTTGGCAAAGTAATTTTTCTGGTCAAGCTTGAGTTGTCCATGGAAATGAGTCATTTTGATGAAAAATTTTTTTGATGCGGTTCGACTCAGTTTCATGTAAGGATCATTTCATTGTATCGGAGGAAAAAAATCGGAGCAGCAGAAGTTAGTCAAATTTAATGAAATGTATTCCCATACAATTTGTAAGTAATCTGATGGTTACATTAATAATACTAACGCAAAAATGTTACGGGCACGTTTCAGAACTGTTCTAGTGACAAAAAGTTGTGTGGTGAATCTTGTTAGATGATAAAGAATTACGTTGTATGATATTTTATTAAGAATTAATGAGATACGACATAAACTCGAAACTCGTGACTCCACATGGAAAAATTCATCTGCATCACATCGGCTGAACGTCATGGTCATTTATCAGGACCACCGACCAATGTGCTCATCTAACGACCTAGATGTTCATCAAAAACCGTTTACTCGTTGTACCATTGTTAGTAGATGAAATTTATTTGAAATGGTCTCATCCAAATCCACAACTACATTTAACATCTCTAGATATTTGACTTGTAAACATACTCGTACACATAATAAAAATCACAGTATGAACAATTTCGTTCTAAACTTTTTAAAATTATGTTTAACCGTAACTCGTAAGATCATAGTGGTTCTCTTCTAATTCTTGAGTGCAAATAAAATTTAGTTTTTAATTATGGAACACTTTTTGAGTGTGTATGTATCGACTATGGTTTATTCAGTATCTACCATGTACTGGCCCGTTGTATGACAAACCATTTCATTAAATTTGACTAACTTCTGCTGCTCCGATTTTTTTCTTCCGATACAATGAAATGATCCTTACATGAAACTGGGTCGTATCGCTTCAAAAAAATTTTTCATCAAAATGACTCATTTCCATGGACAACTCAAGAGTGACCAGAAAAATTACTATGCCAAATTCGTTTTCATAAAAAAAGAGCAAATGGTTCCTAATACAGTTTCTCTGTATCTCCTGTGGTTTAGGATTTCCCCATACTGCCCCGTTAAAAATATTACTTGACTAAATTTGACTAACATCTGCTGCTTCGATTTTTTTCTTCCGATACAATGAAATGATCCTTACATGAAACTGAGTCGAACCGCATCAAAAAAATTTTTCATCAAAATGACTCATTTCCATGGACACCTCAAGCTTGACCAGAAAAATTACTATGCCAAATTCGTTTTCATAAAAAAAGAGCAAATGGTTCCTAAGACAGTTTCCCTGTATCTCCTGTGGTTTAGGATTTCCCCATACTGTCCCAGTTAAAAAAATTACCCTGTATATTTTTTCACATATATGCTACTAGAAAATTAAGGAGTGGAATCCTGCATAACTTCAGCACGTGTTATCCTAGTGAAGTATGCAGAAACAGCATGCTGCGTCTCAATTTTGTACACGTAATACAAATAATAAAAATAATAATAAATTCTCGGGTGATACTTGAAAGTGGTGATAACGGCAGATTGAGCTAATAACCATCTTAAATCTGCTCACCACTCTTCTGGCTCATTTTTCTAGTTACAAATCTCTAAACAAAATGTTTTAAATAACATATTATTATTAATATTTATTAAATAATATATAAAAATAATTTAAAACCAAAATATTACTAATTACAAAGAATTAGGTATTTATAAATTTAACGCGCGGATGCAAATAAAAAAGCAGTATGACACAAGCTCTGGCAGTACTCGTAAAATTTTACAAAGATAAATTTAGTTAACATATGCTGTACAGTTCTTTGCCTCTGTTTTACTCAATTATTTTTCCGAAACAAATAAACGAATACACTTTTTTTTAGTACGACCGTTTTAGTGTTCCCTGGACCGGCAGAAAGCAGTTGCTGCTACACAGTAGTCTCCACTATGCCAGCTTGAAGCGACGAATGTGCACCATTTATGTAGACCACTTCAGTTGAAAGTGGTGGTACTGCCTACCACTCTTTTATCTAGATATATTTTTAGTAACAGTCACAAACGATTATTTATAAATATATTTTTATGAATGAACGGATGTGGCGTGGGTTTAGTGACCTTCGCATTTTTATTCATGGGTTCACTAAGAAATTTGTACACAAATCCTTGCCAGTTTTTATTTCATATTAAACATTCTCATCAATCATTAATCATTACTTATTTTTATTTATTTATTCACGGAGATCGAGCTCTAACCGCTGAGGTACACTTGAGGTTGCTAGATGTCCGGTTTTTTTCTTCTCTATCCGGCTGAAAAACCGTAATAAACTGGATAAGAGTATGTGCGGTTTTAATGACAATGTAAAGAAACAAAAGAAGTCGTGCTAAGTTAGTTTACTTTAGGATTGCAACTAAAAGTATTATGCAATAACTAAATAAAAAATATTAAAACATTCCTTTTTTTGCTTCTTAAAACCACGGATTACCGCTCGCTTTAAATAAATAACTAAGATTTTGAGGGTTGTAACTAAGATAATTTTGTCGGTTTCTTTTTTCTCAACACATCTGGCAACCCTAGCTACACAAATTCCTTTATTCCATCTTTTCATCGGCATTTACTCTCACACCGCAATCTTATTTACTTCACTGTTGCTAATTGATTACTCTTATGTCGAGTACTTTTTTCTATTCAATTTTAATAATAACAATACCTTCTAAAATTATAACTCAATCATTAATCTTAGCAACTACCTACATCGATTGATAGATTGATACTATAAAAAAAGGAGAAAATCGGTATTATGGAACAATAAATTCTCAAGAAACACGTGTGCGCCATAGAATTTGTTTCATTTCAAACGTGATACTCTGATCCGACATATAAATTGGCCTAATTATCTTGATGATTATCGATTTAAGACGGGAAGATAGAACCAGCCACCAAAGCTTTTCTGGCGCCACGAAAACTTTTCTTTTTTCACGTACATACGACACAGGTTGACTCTTTTTTTGTTACAATTTTTTTTACCCCTTTACTTGACTGTTATGAATTTGACGAATGGAAAGAATCGAGAGAATGGATTTTTTTTTATTTCATGTTTTGTTTTATTGCGTTTTCTGTTTATATTGTTTAAGCTTCAATGGGCTGACATCGCCATAAATGTGAATTATGGAAGAATAAAAAAAAGAATTAAAAAATAACTTTTTTATATTTTTTTACTAATCACGTTTTTTTTTTTTTATGCTTAATAGGCAAACGTTTGACCGCATCCTGCCTGATGTTAAGCAGTGATGCGGTCTAAGATGGAGCACGCTTGCCTATGAGGTACCTGTTTATCCTTAATTTGAAGAGGCCCATATTGTACTTCGCAGTACGCACGAGGAACGTGTTGTCAAAACGCCTCGTACGTACTTTTGGAACTTGGACCATAAATGGATGGTACCTCTCCGGGTGTCTGGACGTCCGATAAAAGAAAAGAAAAAATCACAGGCACTAAAGTTACATTGATCAGAATTTAGCGAGATGTGAACACGGGTCTCATCGATTGTGAGGCTAGACCACAGCTGTTCATGAATGCTTTCATTTCTGGAGGTAGGTAGGTGAATCGTGACTGCGGCACTGTCTCAGTGGGCAGTAGGCATTAATGGGAAAATCGTCGGTTTGTCTTAACAATAAAAAATCATACATCAAAGAATATTGTAATTGAAGTTTTAATTCTTTGATCGTTTTTGTAAATAACATGGAAATAACCCAACTATGTGGTCGGTCGCTGTTCAAATCCGGTCAACGATTTCATGACTCATTAATGTTTAGGATAAATTACAAAAGACTGCTCAAATAAAATGTGGACCTAACAAAAGAAAAACAAAAAGAAAAAGATACGGTATGTTCTCTGTCGTTTACTATTGAAATAAGAGTGGTAGGCAGACTGATGGTGGTTATTTGTTCAGTCTGTCGTCCTGGGGCAGTACCACCACTTTCGAATGTAACACCCGTGAAGTGACCTTGTCGCGTTTCGGGGATAGTTTGAAAGTAGCCAGGTATAAGAGAGGAGTGTGCACTGTCAATCTAGATGGTACATGCTCGTCTCCTCAAGCCGGCATAGTGGAGGCGACTGCAGCCCGTAGAGATTTCTCTGTGGTAGCAGTTGTTTCCATTCATGGACTGCACTCTAGCTTTACATCAGGCGGAGTGTTGTCACATGTCGAGCTACAATAAAAAAAAAAAAAAAAAAAAAAAAGCACAACCGACACACACTCACCCCCACTATTACAGTACCTATACTCATTCATGCACAGGAGACAAAGATAGAAAGTCGTTGTCGGTCTCCAACGCGAGGGAGACAGAATGATGTAGCTTGTTTAAGTAAGTACGTATGTAAAGTGTGTCAGTTAGACTTAGTTTGCGGGGTCCACTTTTTAATCGTATGTACGTGAAGCTGTTTTGAGGAATGCACCAATTAGAAACAGTGGTACTTATTGCATCCTCCTTAAGAGGTGGATAGACGCCGTTGACCTTTCTCACGAGATTGTGTGTCGATTTGTCTAAAAAAATAGTAATAATTTGAAAAGTTATTTGTAAAAAATAAACCGAAGATTCCCTAGGTATTGTATTGTCTAATATCATGATGAAAATAAACAACCTAGCTATTAATAGTTTAGAAAAAAAAGGTTTTATACATTTTAGTAATATAAAACGATTTTTCTTGTAAACTATTAATAGCTAGGTTTTTTTTGTTTTCATCATGATATTAGACAATACAATACCTAGGGAATCTTCGGTTTATTTTTTTCAAATAACTTTTCAAACTATTTTTTTTTACATAAATCGACACACAATCGCTTGAGAAAAGTCAACGGCATCTATACACCTCTTAAGCCGGCATAGCGCAGTGGACTTGTATGCAGAAATTTCGCTGTAGTAGAAGGTTTCGTTCATTGACCGCACTCAAGCTTAACATCAGGTGGAGTGTTGTTATATGTAGAGTTACCATAAAACAAGTTGATTGTACGTTCTTCTTGCTTCTATTATGAAACAATGAAGTATTACAATTCCTGTAACCACATTATTAAGTTTAAAAATATAATGCGTGGGTTTTAATGAATCATTTCATGAAAATATTTCCGCCGTGACACGCGCTCCTGCTTGTAACCAGATGACCGAAGACCGTATGCCAAAAATGTTGACACGCGACAAAAGTGTGCCACTCAATTTATACTGAAAACATATGAACAGTAATTATGAACAGTTCTGTTTCAAATTTATTATTGGGGAGCGATATATAGGCTGGGGCCGTTACCTTTTTGAGATGAAAAAATTAGTAGCAGGCAACGGCCGGCTGAAATATATTGTTGAGGTCATATACAATGAAAAAACAAAACTTTCAAACTTGAGATGAACGGAAGTAATGAAACGTAATAGTAGTAAATGAGAAAGGTTCTTATAATCCTTAAAAACAAAGTTAATTATCCCAAATATTAACGATAAATCTATAGCATAAAATACACATGAAATCACTATCTTCAGACGCGCAAACTTTCATAAGGGATTTTCATTTTGTTATCATCATTATGATGAGACGATAATATTTTTTTTATTGTAGCTCGGCATGTGATTTCACTCCGCCTGATGTTAAGCTAGAGTGTGGTCCATGATTGGAAACAATTGCTACTACAGAGAAACCTGTGCGAGCAGCAGTCGCCTCCACTATACCGGCCTGAGGGGACGAGAATGCACCACCTCGAGTGGACAGTGCACACTCCTCTCGTTATACCTGGCTACTTATAAACTATTCCCGAAACGCGAGATTTTAAAGAAAAAATATGTTGTGTAAACTGCTGTCGCAGCGAAATGTTTGCAAGTATCAGTCGTCTCCGCTATGCTGGCTTTAAGACAGAAAAGTGTCCAGGTTAATGGTGCTTTCAAGCATTTATAAGTAGTTTTATATTTTCGAACGCGACCGCATTCTCGGACTCTGAAAATTGTGGTACTATCCAAGTACGGCAGACTGGAGTACCATCATGACTCTACTTACCACTCTTTAATGTAATATTTTGTAATATTTGCTGGCGTACAGAATAATGACGCGACGCAACATTTCCGTAAATACTGTCTTAGTCATTGATGACTGTATTTTTCTCTTTTGAAATACATTTAATTACATGTAAAAGTTTTGTATCGCTTAGTAGAGTTCAAGTCGTTGATCTAAGCGCTTTAATTCAGCTGCGTTCTTTTATTTTTATGTTTTTTAATGAAAAGTATGTATGAATATATTAAAATTGTGTCTAAATAAAATAATTAACTAATATAGAGGATGTAAAAGACAGTGGTTTAACCATGTGTTACACTAACAATACTGAAAACGTTATTCCAAGATATTTTTTTATTATTAGCCTTTTAAAGATTTTCAAATAAATCAAGCCGCCATGTCATCATAGCGCTGCGAGACCGACCATCACCAGCTATATCAATCCTTACATTAACATAGCTTGTTTTTCGTATATTTTTTAACCGACTTCCAAAAAGGATGAGGTTATATGTTCGTCGCGTATGTCTACATACCTACCATATTTTTGGAGTAGGTGCCAAGCTATACCAATTCAAAATTTCAGGATAGGAACACTTGGATATCTTTCTAGATATCAAGTATATAAACGTTTGCTTGGCACCTACTCCAAAAATATGGCAGGTATGTGGACAATTAATTTTTACATAATAAACACCTATTAGTGTTTATGTTTATTACTTTGTGTGTAGATACTCTTGTGAAAAATTATTTTTCACTTTTGAGTGCTTTTTGTGTTTATTGAAGTCGGTTCAACTTTTTTTTTGAAAAGGTTTTTTATTTAACAGATAATGGTAGTTAATATTAGACCAATAAATGTCAAAAAATAACATGTTTTTGTATTTTGATTTTGAGCTGGTATCCCCAAATATGTACGTGTATAGGTAATTAGTATTATGCGATTAACATTCCCATACCATCCCTAGGGAGTCTTTCATATTTGTTGGATACTAGAGACCCTCGTTTTTCTAAGTACGTCGCCAAATGGATGATTAAATTTTGATAAAATACGAGTACGTTAATTATAAAATAAATTACATTTTACGGAAAGATTAGAACTGAAAATTAATGTGTATTCATAAATTTTGTACCAGTTAACAAATTAATATAGTCAAAGGAAAATTAGCTTAACCCATGTTCCCGCCAAAATGTGACGAGCTATGATTTATCACGCGTCGTTTTCCCGCTCTTTCGCCGCCCGGTTATGTTTGGAAATTTTAGATTTATTTTACTGCGAAAATATTTATTTTTAATGTTAAATATTTATTTCTTGTCTATCACCATTCTACATTTTGATCTACGGGAAATAATATTTTTAAATATTTATATTCATAGATTTTTTTTATTGTATCTCTGCATACACACCGCATGTTAAACTGTTAGCGATCCATGAACTGCTGCCACAGAGAAAATTTCTGCAGGCAGAGAAACCTCCTTAATGTAGGTACACCATGCAGTGTGCACTCTCGCTATACCTGATTATTTTCAAACTGTTTCCGAAACGCGACAAGGTCACTTCACGGGTGTGAATTTATTGTTAAATAATTTCTAAATCAATTTGTTTCAAATCAAATCAAATAGATTTGTTTAATAATTATAAGTTAATTTATTCGGAACTACACCACTTTTTACACTTTAATACTTTTAAAATATACGGTAATATAAATATAGCTTTTCTTTCAGCAAAAGATGAGCGGGCCAGAAGGAGAAGCACCCCAAGTGGGGACAGTTGAAGAGACCCAAGTGGGGGTGACAACTGGCCCCACTGTACCTGTACCAGCAGCCCCACGTAAACCACCACGAAGGGGTCTCAAAGTACAACCCGAAAGACCGAAGAGTGCCCTATTTTGTTTGACTTTGAAGAATCCATTAAGGAAAATTTGTATAGATATTGTGGAGTGGAAGTATCCTTTTCGAATATATGAAATATTTTTTTATTTTATTTATTTTTAAATTTGTTATACAGTAAATTATTTATGGTGAGTTGGTTAGTCGGTGACAGGGCGATCGGGCTGTTCAATATCTATTAACTTATGAATGGAGACCCCAAACAAAGGTCTGCAGGCAGCTATCGCCTTCGCTATGCCAGCTGGGGAAGACCAATTTGTAGTTTTCAACTGATCTTGAGCCGCGCCTAGGTCACTTCACAGACGTCGCGGGCGGATAGGGTTAATAACCTTCATCAGTTTGCCATCTGCCTACGACTCGTTTATCAGTGAAGGCAGTATAATAGACGTACAATGTACCGCATCTTGATCCGCATTGCAAACGGCAAGTGAAATCAAGTCAAGCTCTTATATTATGTGATAGTGGTTGGCGCGTTGCCAACAAAAATACTCCATGAATGAAACAAAATTAAAAGCATTTTCTAACACGCCATTTTATATTTGGATGTGTTATTTATGTCTGTAACTAGGCGGTTCCCGGTTCGACTCCTAAATAACGTGACCTACTCGCTGTTTACAGAGGTTTCTCTGTGTTACGACTTTACTTAACTCCTAGACCGCCACAAAAGCGTTTCATTATTCTAATAATGGTTAGGCTACACATAGGCATGTTATGCGTGACGTACTGCGTTGTAATCCGTGAAACTCCTTGATAGAACGGCATGCAATGAAATTTTTATTAGGTTGAGTGTTCGTGAACAGCTTTTTGTAAAAGCAAAAATAACCGAGAGAGTAAGCCGTAAAATTTTTCAGAAATGTTTGTTATTTAGGTTTACAATTTCATATATTAAAAATGTAATTGAACGCGTGACCAAGATTCGATTCGTTTTTTTAGTGAATCGTAGCGGGTCAGCAGCTGTGTTTTTTTTTTCAGATGAAATAATCATAGAAATTTCCAGGAAAAATTTAGTGATCATAATAATGTGTTTTTTTACATTTTAACTTCATAGAAAATATGGCGGGACTCATTCAATAAATATTTCACTCTTGTGGTTTAATAATAATCAATTTTATATTTATAGTTTTTTTTAAAGAGATTTATAGCTGTTTTGATTGTTTTCTGATGGAGCTATCTTCTGTTTTTATTAGTTATATTATTTTTATATGTTTTTGAAGAATTTAAGAGTTTTAAAACAATTTTGTGGTTTTACTATTAAAAGATCGAGGCCTGAAACTGCTAAATATTTACGTGATAGTTTTGATAGTTATCTAGATAGATAGATAATTTAATGATGACTATTCGCTCAGCTTTCTTGCACAGAGTGACTAGTACCACCCCCTTTTAAATAAAGGTATCCGGCAACCAGGACGGTGCGAGCTCGTTGGTCGAGCTGACGTGGCTTCGTTTTAAGAAAATTAGCGTTGACACGGTGATGTTTCAATTAATTATTAATGTTTGAACAAATTAATTTGCGTTTATTATTTTCCGTAGTTTCCAAAAGTTCACACAGCTATTGTCGTCGTGTCTAAATTGTTTCTTTTTTTTCTTAGACATATTTAAATTCTGCTTTTGACTGAATTATGATGAAAATTGAAGGAGAAAAAAAATCAACGCGCACAGAGCAGTCTGAGCACAGATGGTGGGAATTGGGCCCATACGTTGTCCGCTTTTGTGTTTTTTTTATTGTAGCTCGGCATGTGACAACACTCCGCCTGATGTAAAGCTAGAGTGCGGTCCATGAATGGAAACAACTGCTACTACAGAGAAACCTGTGCGGGTAGCAGTCACCTCCACTATGTCGGCTTGAGGAGACAAACATGTACCATCTTAGATTGACAGTGCATACTCCTCTCGTTATACCTGGCTACTTTCAAACTATTCCTGAAACGCGACAAAGTCACTTCACGGGTGTTACATTCGAAAGTGGTGGTACTGCCCCAGGACGGCAGACTGGACAAATAACTATCATCAGTCTGCCTACCACTCTTTAATAGTGCCTATAGGCACAGAGCGACCAAAGTACATATAACAAAGTTACATTGGTACTGGTCAGAATTAGCGAGGTTCGAACACGGGTCTCAGCGATCGCGAGTTCACGCGTCTCACCGCTAGATGCTTCTGACCACGACTACACGGATGTCACCTCATCGTTTTACCTTCGTTATAATTTATTAATTAGTTAAAAAAATAAAAAAATCCTTATTAGGTACAAAAACATAACATAAATTACATGAGTTGAGGACCCCGTACTAGACTATAGTCTGTATTACGGGTGTCCTCGCTCTTTTCTAACACACTTTAAACAAAATTACAAAAGAACACACTGTGTTAGTTTTATATAACATCTTCCTTAATGTAAATTATCAGACCTTTTGAATGGATGATATTGACAACAATATTTGCAAATTGCATAGCGCTCGCTGTCTACACACCTTACCCTAACAGTGATTCCAATTACACCAATTCGGTTCTTGTGAGTTCATTTTTATTCATTACATTTATATTCTAACAAAAGTTGGTCGGAGCTTCGAGAGTTACCAGTTTTATGAGGATGAGTTGTACAGGCAACTTTTAGACAATTTTTTTCAGCTGCAGACAGCCGTAGCCTCCGCTATGCCACGTAGAACGTATGGATTATTTAGCATAATTAGACAATAAAAAAATTTAAGACCTAATATTAAATTAATTTGAAAAAATAATTATTAGTAATTATTTTTAGAAAATTAAGTTAGTTTTGAATAAATATATATATATGTTTTTCATAATTTTCAGGAGAAAATCGAATATATATTTCTAGTGATATTTACCGGCGAATGCGTCATGAAGATTATAGCGTACGGTTTCATAATGCATCAAGGTTCATATCTTAGAAACGGATGGAATCTTCTTGATTTTACTATTGTAGTTATTGGGTAAGTTTTATTTAAAAAATAATAGTAGCTCGGCATATGACACTCCGCCTGATGTAAGTCGGGAACAACTTTTTTTAAATTTTAGCACGTCATATGACCGCACTCCGCCTGATGTTAAACCAGAGTGCGATCCATGAACGGAGGTGACTGCTGTCAGAGAAGGGGATCTGCAGACAGCAGTCGCGTCCGCTATGCCGGCTTAATGAGATGCCTCTTCACACTGCGCTTGAAGGATCCCAAGTTATAGGAAGGGGGAAAGATGTGGCTAGGGAAGGTCGTTCCACAATTTGATGGAACGACAGAAGAAGGATTGCCCGAACCTTTTGGTCCGCGAGGGGATTGTTTCGACGGTGAGGCGATGCATTCGATCGCCTGCACGCGTCGACCTCAAGCGATGTGGGGTAGGAGGTATTAAATCATGGATCTCTGCTGAACATTCACCGTGGCAATAACGGTAGAACGCTGAGACCACAGTAAAATTTGTACAGACAGCAATCACCTCTGCTATGCCGCCTTCAGAAGACGAATTTGCACCATTTCGTTTGACAGTGCACACTCTTGTTTGCGTCTTGTATGCGTGTTGATTTTTTCATAATAATTTCAGTATATTAATGTGTGATTTTTAAATCTTTCAGCATGGTCAGCACAGTATTATCCAGTATATTCAAAGATGCGTTCGACGTGAAAGCGCTTAGAGCATTTAGAGTATTACGCCCTTTGAGATTAGTTTCTGGCGTACCAAGTAAGTGTATATTTTTTTATTAATTCGAATAACAAAAGCGAGTTTTAAGTGTAACACCCGTGAAGTGTCACATTTCGGGATGACCTTGGAATTGCGAGATACGAAAATAACGAGAGGAGTGTGCACTGTCAATCTATCAATTTGGCGACTACTGCCCGCACAGGTTTCTCTGTAGTAACAGTTGTTTCCGTTCATGGACCGCACTAAAGCTAGTTACATCAGGCGGAGTGTTGTCACATGCCGAGCTACAATAAAAAAAAAAGAAAATTAGCTGAGTATAACGAGAGCAATGCACTATTAATCTTAGACGGTGCACATTCGTCTTCTCAATCCGGCATATCGGTAGCTACTGTAGCCTGCAATGATACCAAAAAGTTTCAGTTAAGATTTCTCTAGTTTTTTTAAATTACATTTTTCAGTATATAGGCAGAAAGTTTGTTTTTGGTTTTTTTATTATTAAACATAGCACTGAGGTGGGAATCGAACCCAAGTCGCGTCGCAGTCAATTCAATTTTACCGCCCTGTCTAGCTGCCTTCCAACTGCTAATTTAATAAAGATCAAGCAGCCGTGGTCTAGCAGTATAAGGCGTGAACTCTCCATCAATAATACCTCTCACTGACCAGTACCAATATCGCCATTTTCATTGGGCAACACTGTATATTTATACAATGGTTGTTGGTAATAAATATAATTCATGTTTCAGGTCTACAAATAGTATTAAATTCAATATTAAAAGCTATGATACCGTTGCTCCATATAGCGTTACTTGTCATCTTTGTTATCATCATCTATGCTATCATTGGATTGGAATTGTTCTCGGGGAAGATGCACAAGACCTGCTTCAATATACAAACTGGTATTTATTTCTATTACAGTAACGAACAGTTTCGCTTAAAATGAAAGGACAATAGCATTTTTAGGGCCTACTTGATATTTGTTAGATTAGTAAAAAAAATTTTTTCATTAATTTATTTCAATTATATTATCAGCTAGTTTAAAATCTAAAAGTACGAAAACCATTGGGACGGGAAACGAATTAGAACTAGATGAAAGTATGATGAAAAAAAAACAAAAAAAAACAGTTTTTTCCATATTTAACGATGAAGTCGTAATTGTGCACGTATTGGCTATATACATGGACGAATATACCTGTTTTCTCGTTTTGTATTGGTTGTTGATGCTTTGATAATAATTTCCAGGTGAGATGATGGATACGCCACATCCTTGCGACGTGGACAATGGGTTCAATTGCTCAGAAATAGGAACTGAAATGATTTGCAAAGAAGGTTGGATCGGTCCTAACTTCGGGATCACTAATTTTGATAACTTTGGTCTCTCAATGCTCACTGTCTTTCAGTGCATCACTTTAGAAGGCTGGACTGATGTTATGTATAATGTAAGAATCATTAAACTTCTAATATTCCGACTACCCGTCGCCTAGGTTGCAAGAAATGTCCCTAATTTGATGATTGCCTTACAACAGCGGTTGGCGGCGATTTACAGTAGTAATCTTGCATATTTTCGTTTAACATTTGATTGGACTTCAACGTCAAATAACTATGTAGAAGATTTGGTCGAAGTCAGTAGCTCGAAATGTTAGCCGTTGTTATCGCTGTTAAAATTATCAAATAAACGTCATTAAGTAAGACGCTTTTCTACTTTCAGATACAAGATGCAATGGGTAATAGTTGGGAATGGATGTATTTTGTATCGATGGTTATTTTAGGTGCATTTTTTGTTATGAATTTAATTCTTGGTGTTTTGTCTGGGTGAGTGTCTATCTAATAAAGGTTTAGGGTGAAAAAAAAGATTGCGGTCGGATTAAACTCCGTTCGTGTTACAGAGAATTCTCGAAGGAAAGAGAAAAAGCGAAGAACAGAGGTGATTTTCAGAAATTAAGAGAGAAACAGCAGCTAGAGGAAGATCTGAAAGGTTACCTTGACTGGATCACACAGGCTGAATATTTGGAACCTGAATATCAACACGAGACAATAGACCCTAATAGAAGAGACTATGGTAAGATTAAGAAAAGACAATCTTTGCAGTAAGGGTTGTTGTTAATTGATGCAGCTCGTCATATTTTTTTTTGTAATATATTAAATTAATCATAATATAATGAATTAATCTTTTTTATAATGAATTAATTGTCAGCACTGGGAATTTGAATCTTTGGACCTGTGCTGTCTGTAACACCTCCTCCACCATCTTTAGATTGATTCTTAATACTACACGTATTTTTTAATGTTAAATCCAACTAAATATCTCTTTGACAATTCTTATACTACAAATTCCTATATAAAATAGAACTTGAAAATGTTCGCGGAGAATGATTACGAGGTAATAACTCTGCTTCTTGACCTCAAATCGTATTCTTTATAGGTCTTTTTTATTTTGCCAGGTCAAACAGCAACAGAACACGATTCAACTGATCATCTAGGAATAGAACCAACGGAACAGCAGAAAATATCCCTATGTAAACAATGGAAAAAAGATTTTGATAAGGTATACTCCATTCAAAGATATTAAGAGCGGCCGTGGTCTAGCGGTGAGGCGCGTGAACTCACGATCAAAGAGACCCGTGTTCGAACCTCGATAAAGACCGGTACCAATGTAACTTTGTTATATGTACTTTGATGGCTCAGTGCCTACAGGCACTATTAAAGAGTGGCAGGCAGACTGATGATGGTTATTAGTCCAGTCTGCCGTTCTGGAGTAGTACCACCACTTTCGAATGTAACACCCGTAAAGTGACCTTGTTGTCGCGTAAAGTAGTCAGGTATAACGAGAGGAGTGTGCACTGTCAATCTGGATGCTACATGCTCGTCTCCTCAAGCCGGCATAGTGGAGGCGACTGCTGCCCGGACAGGTCTCTCTGTAGTAGCAGTTGTTTCTATCGCACTCTAGCTTTACATCAGGCGGAGTTGTCACATGCCGAGCTACAATAAAAAACAAAAAAAGATTTATTGTGCGAAAGTGGTTGTGTCGGAAGACCTTTCGTCAGTCAGATTGGTCAACTGCTCAGGAGCACCCTCAACCGACGTGCATGCATGAGGGGAGTAATGAATGTGGTCGAAGCGAAAGTGGTATGTAGAGAGAGGAGTCGCTGGCGCTCCATAGTTTCTGCATACCCCAGTGGGAACAGTATTATTATTTTTTTACAGTATTACAATTATATATTTATATTGTATGTATATTATACTGATTAGTATATGTATGTGTATATATATGTGTGTGTGTGTGTAACCAACGTGTTACTTTCAGGTCAACAGACGGATGAAAAGAGCAGGTCGTCGCGCAGTTAAATCACAGACATTCTATTGGCTAATAATAGTTCTTGTGTTTCTCAATACAGTTGTACTAGCTAGTGAACATTATCAGTAAGTATTAGATTTAATAAGTTACCCTAATGCAATTCATATAAGGTTCATTTTTGCACTACTACAATGACTTATTGGGGACGTAATCTAGCGGTAAGACGCGTGAACTCACGTTCGATGAGACCCGTGTTCGAACCTCGCTAATTCTGACAAATGTAACTATGTTATATGTACTTACGGCACCTTTAAAGAGTGGTAGGCAGACTAATGATGGTTATAAGTCTAGTATGTCGTTACACTTTCGAATGTAATACCCCTGAAGTGACCTTGTCGCGTTTCGGGAATAGTTTGAAAGTAGCCAGGTATAACGAGAGGAGTGTACACTGTCAATCTAAGATGGTACATGCTCGTCGCCTCAAGCCGGCATAGTGGAGGTGACTGCTACCCGCACATTTATTATTAAAAATCCTTATTTTATACTAAATGACATAGGTTATATGAATTTTTCTTTACAGACAACCCGTTTGGTTAGATCTATTTCAAGAATACGGCAATGCATTTTTTGTTGCATTATTTACATTGGAGATGGTTGTTAAGATGTACAGTTTGGGATTGCAGGTAAAAGATTTTTTATACTAGTTCGACATGTTACCATGAACGGAAACAACTGCTACCACAGAGAAATGTCGTTTCCGCTATACCGGATTGAGGAAACGAACGTGCACAGTTCACTAACAGTGCATATATTTTTCGTTTAACTCGGCTACTGCCAACCTGATCCCAAAATGGGACTACTTTTTTTTTTTATTGTAGCTCGACATGTGACAACACTCCGCCTGATGTAAAGCTAGAGTGCGGTCCATGAATGGAAACAACTGCTACCACGGAGAAATCTCTACGGGCTGCAGTCGCCTCCACTATGCCGGCTTGAGGAGACGAGCATGTACCATCTAGATTGACAGTGCACACTCCTCTCTTATACCTGGCTACTTTCAAACTATCCCCGAAACGCGACATAATCACTTCACGGGTGTTACATTCGAAAGTGGTGGTACTGCCCCAGGACGACAGACTGGACAAATAACCATCATCAGTCTGCCTACCACTCTTTAATAGTGCCTATAGGCACTGAGCGACCAAAGTACATATAACAAAGTTACATTGGTACCGGTCTTTAGCGAGGTTCGAACACGGGTCTCATTGATCGTGAGTTCACGCGTCTTACCGCTAGACCACGGCCGCTCATAAATCATATTTACTGATGTTACATTCGAAAGTGGTGGTACTACCCCACGACGGCTGACTGGGTTTATACCATCATCAGTCTCCCTACCATTCCTTCATTTATCACTCGCTTTTTATTACCAATTATGTTTTGTATTAACGCCATTCTTGAAATCCCCAGGGCTATTTCGTTTCTCTGTTCAACCGCTTCGATTGTTTTGTCGTAATTGGTTCTATCAGCGAGATGATACTCACTAAGACCGAGGTGATGCCACCACTCGGTATCTCCGTGCTCAGATGCGTAAGACTCTTAAGAGTTTTCAAAGTTACCAAGTATGTAATCTACATAATTAAAATCTCACATGTGACCAAAGTTGAGCTAGAGCTGATGGTATGGTGACAACTACTACTATAGAGAAATGTCTATAGGCAGTAGTAGCCTCCACTATGCCTACTGGATGAGAAGAGTTAGCACTTAAAGTCTTACTTTTTTTAAAATTGTAGCTCGCCATATGACAACACTCCGCCTAATGTAAAGCTAGAGTGCGGTCCATTAACGGAAACAACTGTTACTACAGATTTTTTACAGGCAGCACTTCAGATTGACAGTATACACTCCTCTCGTTATACCTGGCTACTTCCAAACTGTTCCCGAAACAAGGTTTCTTCATATTCGAAAGTGGTCGTACTACCCCAGGACGGCAGACTAGGCTAATAACCATGATTAATCTGCCTACCACTTTTTAAGAGCTGATTCTGTAATGAAACTTGGTCACCTTCCACTCTTCATCATCAGCTTTTTATGCATGTACAGGCTCCCATTCTAACTCAAGAATCACAGAAATTAAATAAAAATTGTTAATTTTCAGATACTGGAGATCATTGTCGAATCTGGTTGCATCATTATTGAATTCGATCCAATCTATAGCTTCACTGTTATTACTGCTGTTTCTCTTCATCATGATCTTTGCGTTACTGGGGATGCAGGTGTTCGGTGGCAAGTTTAATTACGACCCAGTCGAAGAGAAAGATAGGCACAACTTCGATTGCTTTTGGCAGGCTCTCTTGACTGTTTTTCAAGTAAGTTCATACTTTTACAGTTTCCATGTATATTGGTAATTCTTAATACTCACAGATTTAAGAGCAAAGCGGCCGTGGTCTAGCGGTAAGACGTGCGAACACACGATCGATGAAACCCGTGTTCGAACCTCGCTAATTCTGACCGTTATCAATGTAACTCTGTTATATGTACTTTGATCGCTCAGTACCTATAGGCACTATTAGTGGTAGGCAGACTGATGAACCACCACTTTCGAATGTAACACCCGTTTCGGAAACATTATGAAAGTAGCCAAGTATAGCGAGAGGAGTGAGCACTGTCCTAGATGGTGCATGTTCGTCTCCTCAAGCCGGCATAGTGGAGGCGACTGCTGCCCGTAGAAATTTCTCTGTAGTAGCAGTTGTTTCCGTTCATGAACCGCACTCTAGCTTTACATTAGGCGGAGTATTGTCATATGCCGAGCTACAATAAAAATATGCATACACTACTTCTTTTGCTTCCATAGTTTCTTTGTTTTCAAAATTTCTTCCAGATCCTAACTGGCGAAGATTGGAACGCGGTAATGTATGAGGGTATTAAAGCTTACGGTGGTGTCGGTTCTGTCGGCATCATTGCTTGCATTTACTTCATTATCCTCTTCATCTGCGGCAATTGTATCCTTTTTATGGTTCTGTGTACATTTCCTAGTAAAATTTTAATATTACATCCGTGGATATTTAGAATAGGGAATACGGATTTTAGACAGGGTAGACCGTTCTGTCAAATTCAATGGTGCACTTATTAAGCCGGTATTGCGGAGTTGTAGACCGCACTCAAGCTTAAGATCAGGACAGGAACAATGATTCCGGGTTACCGGAAATTGCCTCTGAAAATTCTATATCCAGGATTATTATTTAACACATGACACCCGCAGGGTCATACTTTGTAACCAACTAATTTATTTATTTATTTATCTACAAATAGCTCGCAAACATCAAGTTTAGAGGACCCACACTAGGCTAAGTCTGTCTTGTGTGTCCAAGGTCGTATGGTTTTCCCATTTTGGATGTTATAAAATCAAACCACCTTAAAAATAACAAGTTGGACTAATACTAAGACAAAATTAATACGACAACTACTCTAACTAATTACACTAACCTCCACCATTAAAATAACAAAATTAGACTAATATTAAAGGAAAGATGATGACGTTAATGGGTATATGGAAAACGCTATTTATCTACTCTTATAAAGGACTTTGTATGATGGTAGTCCCATAATAAGGTTCAACGTTGCACACAAACGTTATTTTCCGTGACCGTAACTAAAGATATACTATTGAATGTGTTCTTGGCTATCGCTGTTGACAATCTCGCTGATGCTGAGTCACTTACAAATATTGAAAAGGAAGAAGAAGGGGTAAGACAATATTTGTATATGGATAACGATAGAAATATGGATAAACGCGGTCTTGCAAACGAGGACCTCATGTTCTAATCTCTCAGTATCGACCTGCGCCTATGTAATTTAATTACATGCACTTTGGTCTTTCAGATCTTACGTAATAAAATTTTATTGATATAGAATAGTTTAGGAGGATCAACATTAGTGAAACATTTGTAGCATTAAAAAAACTGTTTATTGAAACCAACAGGGTGGTGAAGAAAAGGAGCCAAGTATAATAGCAACAGATGGCGTCCATGCTGACACCGATGATGAGTACATACATGAAGATGATGCATATACTACCGATAAGTATGTTTCAGCTAATATGCTGCAATTCCAACACAAGTAGCCAGGTATAATAAAAGGACAGACTAGGCTAATAATTATCATCAGTCTGTCTACCACTCTTGGGTTTGGGGTCAAGACCTTTCATGTAAAATGTAAATTATTATAGGTATAGCTAATTGAAATTTTGTCTTTTGTTGTATTATTTAGTTCTGAAAGAGAATACGAAGAAGAAGAAGAAGAAGAAGTGGAGGAAGAGCAACTAGATGAAGAGGCAGAAATGGAAGTTGACGAAGGACTTCCTGAAAAAGATTTAGATCCAGTTGAAGAAAGACTGGAAGAGGAACAAGAAGAAGAAACTATAGAAGAACATCAGAGAAATCACATTGGTATGTATGTGTATTAAAAGCTACAGTGTAATTGAAAGCTACCAGAGCATGTATGAAATAAATGATCGATGTGAAAGAGGTGTTTAAGGTTCGTGAGAGGTATATATCAGTTTCTGTGTGAGATTAAGGCATGAAAAGACATATTATTAAATTAATAAGATTATTGTAGATAGAGAAGTAATTGTAAAAGAGGTAACTATTTAGTGATAAGGAACATTTAATTTTATAATGAGAAGAAATCTGCCCTGTCAATCGGGACGGTGCACCCTCATTAAGTTGGTCTGGCGGGAGCAACTGCTGCTTATATACATTTCTTTATGGTAGCAGTGTACTTCGCTCATGCACGGCACTTTACTTTTAAAAAAATCCTGTAGATACCTACAGGAATCCTACTGATTGCCTTGTTGAGTAATCATTAGTGAATCCACATTTTTCAAAGTGAAAGACGTCTGCAAGGTTGCATTATTGCCCACTAATCTTTCAAACTAACATAATGCTAAAATGTTTAAATATAAGTAAAATTAAAAGGCTAATCCAACAAAAATAGTGAACACAGACGCTGATGAGGAACCTCGTCTCAAACGGAAACCAACAACAAGTTCGGCAAGACCCCGTCGTATGTCAGAACTAGATATACACGATACTAAGAAACCAATTCCAGATGCAACCTCATTTTTCCTGTTTTCAAAAACTAACAGGTAGAAAGTCAGCCAGGATGGACGCCTTAGTTGTCGAGTTCTTTTGCTTTGTTTAGATGTTTTGGGCAATCGTTTATATTTATTACAAGAGCTTTTATTGCGCAAAAGATTTTTAGGATTTAAAAGTTTATCGAGTGTTTATCAAGAGTGGTAGGCAAGCCTTATTTTTAGCCCAGTCTTCTGTGCCATTTGGTTATGCCACCACTTTCAAGTGTAATACCCTTAAACATACCAAGTCGCGTTTCGGAATCAACTTGGGAAGTATGCCCTGTTATCTTTGTTAGTTGTTGCTAAAAGTGTCGTCAAACTTTTGGCGTCTCGGAAGTTAGCTGCGGGCGCTATCTCGCGCAAGTACAGTTTCGTTCGTAATAATAAAATTAGGAGTTAATTTGAAATATGAATAGAATATATAAAAATATTCCCTTTCACGTTCATTGTGTCCTGCTGATACCTTAATTTGTGTACTGCACAGCGACTTGTGCCTAACTTCGGAGCCGCCATAAAGTTTGGTTCGTACCATACCTGTATTTTCTTCATGAATCGTTTTAAAATTATATTTCTCAGCTTCAGTTGCGTTAAATGTAAACGATTGCCAAATTATTCCACAACTTTTATCTTTATTAACTTTAATACTTTCAGCTGATGTATGATAAAAGTAATTTATTTATGGCTATATAAATATATTAAAGTATTATATTTATTTATTATATCACTGCGAGCATTTTGTATTTACTCAAAATTAATTAGTAGGTATTAATTAGATGAAATTTTAGGGTATACATATTTAGTATTTTTAAGTTTATATTTGGCATGGCATCAAAGGGGTGGAAATCAATGTCAGTAAGAAAATTAAAATAGGCACGTTAAAATATTCTGGTAAAAGAATTCACTCACGACCTGAAAATACGTCTAAAATTTCCAATAACCAGTTCTTTTTGTGGATAAATCTGTTATTGTTACTAGAAACGATACAGTAAAGGCAGTTTCTATTTGAAGTTGTTTTAATTTAGGAAGGGAGACCCCAAGATCTTAGAAGCTATCCATCAAGCCACTGAAGATCACTTGACAAATATTGTAGATGTTTTGATTGATATACGTCAGCATCATACTAGGGGCTACATTTGAAGCGAAATCATCGAAACCAGTCGCGTGTTACAAAAATTATACTTCATAAATATATTTATTTTTCTTTAACAAAGATGCTGATCAGAATGAAGAGGAAGGCACACTGGTAACGGCACGTCCGCGACGTGTATCAGAGTTGAACATGCCAAACCAGACACCGCCAATACCGAACGCTAGTAGCTTCTTCGTTTTCTCACCAACCAACAGGTCATTTGTTTTCATGATGTGGTACCCTTGACTTGTACATTTACACTGCATCCTCCAAGCTCTTCAACGTCTCTGAAAAACTGATAAAATTACTCATAAAAATTCTGATCCAGCAAACCAAAATTGTTTATAAGTAATGCATGTTACTGTTTCTTTCCATGCATCCAAAATGTCAGGGTACCACACTTAAAATTCCCTTCTGTCAATCGATGTTAGGATGTGTTCAGCATGTATATAGTTGGTGAAATCTAAATTACTTTTGTTGTCTAATAACTCGTGCACAAAGACTTCTATTTTTATAGGCCCTCGAGATTCTTTATTAAAAACTTTTTAAGACGAGTTATTGACAAAAATAGTTTGCGCACAGGTCGTGGCAGTTTAATGATTCACTGGTAATTTTTATTTGAACCTAAAAATCTGCTTTTGAGGTTACAAAAAGGGCTGTCACGATTAATTCAGTTGTTTTAGTTTAGTTATTTTTAAGTTTTAAACTAGATCGCATGATTGTGTGCTATTTATTTTGTGATTTTCTTTTTGCATGTTTTTTATAGATTTGATGTTGTGCTTGTGTTTTAAATTAGTAATTATGAATTTGTATTATACTTTTGTATATTTAATCAAAATTTACTATTGCCTTATTGTTTATTTTACAATAAATCAAATAAAAACTAAATAACAAATCTTACTGTCAATGTTAGCGTCCTATAATCGTCATTATTTTGTACGCCAGCCTTATTTGAAGTTTTTGATGTACTTCCCTAACTATATTGTTTTGATTGCCGTAATAAGTGTCTAACGTAACATAATTACAGGTTTCGTGTATTTTGCTACAATCTATCAGCATCGTCTACGTTTGGCAATATTATTTTGGTGTGCATCATGTTTTCATCCGCCATGTTGGCTGCAGAAGATCCATTGGATGCTACACAGAAAGGATTTAGAAATAAGGTTGTAGTATTTATTTTATTATCGTATCTATGAGCAGAGCTACCAGTTACCGTTGCGGCTCAGAATCAGCTAGCATATAGTGGGCCGCAAACTGTGAACTCGCTAACTAATTTGAACATGTCTCCTTTCGTGGTGTAGTGGTCAGCGCGTCAGTTACTTGTGAAGGTCCCGAGTTCGATTCCGTATTGTACTAATTATTATTATTTATGTTTCAGTTATTAAGTCAATTCGACATTTTTTTCACGGGTATATTTACACTGGAGTTATTCCTGAAGTTAGTGACATACGGTCTGATACTCCACGAGGGTGCATTTTTGCGTTCAGCGTTCAATGTACTCGACATGCTCGTCGTTTGTGTGTCACTTATCTCCATGATGTTCAAGTGAGTATATTGAAATCTGGTTATTAGCCCAGTCTGCCGTCCTGGGGTAGTATCTCCACTTTCAAGATAAACATCCCGTGCAAATTAGTTGCGTTTCGGGAGTAGCTTGGAAGTAACCAGGTATAACGAGACATGGTCGGACATTCGTCTCCTTAAGCCGGCATAGCGATGGCGACTGTTGTCTACAGACTTTTGTCTATGGTACAGATCTATCTATGATCCGCTCATGGTTATATGAAAAATGAGCATTGTTCTTAAAAATATGCAAGTATGCAATTATGAAGAGGATAATTTATAAATTGTAATTATTTTCAGGTCTGGTAGTATATCTGTCGTGAAGATATTACGTGTGTTCAGGGTGCTGAGGCCTCTTAGGGCCATTAATAGGGCCAAAGGCCTTAAGGTCAGTTGTTTTATTATAAATTGTATCTCTGTTCGATAAGCTAAGGTTTAGAACACGATTGAGACACGCCTGCGTACATTCGTGACAGTTTCATCGCTCACGTCACGCATCTAAGCGTAAGTGTGAGTCTTTTGGATAATAAACTATTCGAAAAATAGGTTCTAGTCTGTAAGATACTATAAACTGAAGGATAAAACTTTATGCGGCTTAGTAATTTGTAATCATCGTGGTCGCAGAGATCGATGCGATGTCCCCAACTACGATGCAGTGGCCGCAAAGCTTTTGAAACTTCGGATAAGTCACATAAAATCTTTTATTCAATTAATAATTAATTTTAATGATTTTAATAATTATAGCACGTTGTACAATGCGTAATCGTTGCAATCAAAACAATTGGGAACATTTTATTGGTTACCTCTTTACTGCAGTTCATGTTTGCAGTTATGGGCGTACAAATGTTCAAGGTAGGGGGTTTATTCTAAAATATAGACACGCCACGAGTGACAGTTTCTTTTGATGAGAATTTTTGCTTGTTTGTCCCGGTTCATTACTAAAACAGCTTTCGATTTTAACACGTTTTGTTATTTCATTTTTTCTAGCTACAGTCGTAATTTGAATAAATAGAGATGCCCAGAAAAAGTGGTCAAGTCGTTCAAGTGGTGGCTTTTTAATTAAATTAATTTATGATGAAAATTTAACAAAAAAAAATCCCTGCACTTCAGCCTGAAGTGATAATCGAAACCACGCTAAAATACACAGCGCTCTGTGATGGAGTAGAAATTCCTCTATTCCGTTTTTTTAGAGACGCCGTCTAGGCCGGTCTACTTTCCATCTTCGACTGATCACCTTTCGAGACATCTGTATGAAAAACTAAAATATTAAGGACTATTTTAATGAGTTCTTTATTAATAACGTTAATAATTCTAATCGGGATAAACAACAAAAAATTAAGTTATTTGTGTGACAATAAGTGCTATCACACTAATAAATACTTTTGCTCAACGATCACTTGGTGTTACCAGGTTTTCAATCATCACAAATCACGTTAAACCACCTCCGTTGCCACACCTTTGGGTAATCTATAATAATAAATACTGTGCTTTTCTTAATAACTTCTCTTATCTCTTTCTATTCTCTTCTCACTCATTTCTCATGATTTTCCTAAAAAATATTAAATGCAAATTGAGGCGTTTTTCTTTTGCACCGTGACTTATGTTTTCTACACTCTGCCATCAGTTAAGCTACAGTTCGATCTATGGACGGAAATATCTGTCGGCAGTCGCTTCTACCATGCCAGCTTGAGGAGACAAGTGTGTACTCTAGTTTGACACGCACACTCCTCTAGTTATACCTGGCTGCTTTTAAGCTGATGATATGTTATCCTGTATCACGACTAGGTCCTACACTGGTGTGATAGGCTAATAACTTTCATTACTGTGCCCACCACTCTTTTAAAATTGTGCTGCTAACTGTCTGCAAATAAGCTGTATTTGAACACAGTTTATTTGTGTATTTCTAAAAAATATTAGGTTTCATTTCTTGCAATTCAGTTATTCTGAAATTACGATTTTTTTTTCTATCTTTCAAGGCATAACAATTTGCCTATTGGTTAACAGCAAAGTCAAGACAAAGTCATGTCAAAAATTCCCGTAAAATATTTAAGAACACTCTATTGAGTTCTGATGAGAAAACGAAGATGCACGTTTTTTTCTATTTTGACATTTTGAGGCACAAACACTTGGTGTATAAATCTAGCATACACGCAAAGTTTAAGAAAATAATTGCACACGGATAAAACGCTATTTTCATATACCCATCAAATCTTTTTTAAACTGCGTTACACAATATTATCGCTTGAAATAAGCAATGACATAACAAACAAATATCAAAGTAGAGATTATTAAATAAATAAAAATCCTCTTCTTTCTATTTTCTTTATTTGCCACTCTTTACAATAAGTTATTCCAAAATATAACAAATAAAAGCTACTAACGACGAGCTATGTGTGCTGAAAACTCCTGAAAAAAGCTTCGCCGCGTAACAAAGCGCTTGCTTTCATTGGATTTTGCTTAGTCTTTGTTAGTCCATTGTCTAGTGGATTAATTAATAACAGTTCATTTTAACAGGTAGGTTTTAAAATGAAATTATTTTCAGAATTTTAGAGGCAAGGATTCGATACCCATTATCCAGTACTGGTACAAATTTTTAAGCTGGGTTATGTAGATGGGGGTCGATCAAATTTCAGGTGGGATTGGGGTCCCCTAGACCCTCCTGTTATTGCGCCCATGATAGTCACATACCGGGTTGTTATAAAATAGCTCGTATCAGCTGTCCATGGGGACTTGGACACAAAAATTAATAATAAAAAACAATATTTTATAAAACTAAATGATAATAAATCATACATTTTTAATTTTAAAGTAACTATATTTGTAATCATATAAGAACGAAAGCGATATACTGATGAAGAAGTCGGACAGTAGTAAAGATATATTCGCATGAAAATCTTAGTAAAGTAGTAAAGGCGAGAAGTGTAGTTAGGCATGCTATGAAACTTAGGTCTTATAAAACAATCTAGATAGCATGTAGTGTTCAACCCAAAGGTGTAATAGTAACTAACAATCTCCCTAAATATTAATAACCCCTACCTTGGCGTTTATTGAACCTTTTATACTTCCCAAGTGATGATATGACATATCGGAAACGATCGGAGGCATTCGGTTAACTTCGGCATTGTAATTTTTGATCTTAGAATAGTGACAAGTATAGGAAGGCGAAAATTTCAATAAAATTCACTTATAGCCATAGAGACATATACTAGAGGTGCAAACTTCATACATCTGACATGAAAAAAGCGTAGGCCGGTTCAAACAATTTGACAATATCGCTGTCAAGTCAAATACTAACTGACAGAGAACCTAAAGGTGACTGCAGTCATCTTTTCTCTCGCGTCACATTGGGTGCGTTATTGCACATCTAGTTGTATTTAATACGTGTTAGACAAGAATTTTAAATTGCTAAGCTTTCACCTTTTATAAGTTGAAAAGAACTTTTGAGTTGATGTCAATCTAGTTTCGCTGGTATTTTATTTCCTTCGATTTTAGCCAGAAATTCGATTTTGTTGTCACTCCAAAAACCGAAGCCGATCAGTTCCTTGTCTCCGATGTTTTAATAACCTGTATGAATTCTATCGCATTCAATTTTCGCATCCATTAAATAGATTTATGGGGAATGCGCTAGGATTAGAAACTATAGTTTTACTAGATATCGGATAAAATACCGTTAGAATGTAAGTTTTAGCTTTAAATGAGAAGTATTTTATTACCCTATCCCCAAATGTGACTAAACCTGTTTTATAAAATGTATATATTATTAGATAATGTAAATATAATTTTAAAAGTCTGCACGTTCGAATATTTGTCAAAATAACCACCTTTCATTACAGTAAATATATTTATCAAACGTGTATTTATATTTCCCGATGTTAGGCTATGTTCACACCAGACTTACTGTCTGCTAGCCGACTGTACCCCAAATCGGCGGCTAAACGCGATTTGTAATTGAATGCGCCGGCGACTACCGCCAGTATTCCGACGTACTTTACTGTATTCGTGATGGACTAGTCGACGTGTGTTTAGCCTCAAACTGCGTCTGTACGCGTAGTTATGAGCCGCAAACTGTAAGCCTAATGTAAACGTAGCCTTTATTATGACACTAGAATTTGACATTGGAGAAACATTAATCTTATCATTCATTAAAAAAAAACCCTAAGATATCCGAACATTCAGAGTTTTTATTCATAATGTTAGTACCTTTAGTTTAAAGGTCGGGCCACATATACGCGTGTAGTGCGTGTAGTGATGTATGTAGCCGTGCTTATGTTAGTTTCATACATTACAAAGTGTGGCGCTTGACACGTGTACATGTAGCCTGACTTTAATTGTTTGCTTATTGCCCCCCTTATGTCCTGGCTGATGTCTCGCGGGCTGACCATTGTTTCGGTAATGTATTATGTATTAACAGTATGTTGTTAAGTGTGTAATTGTCGCTATAAAGACTATTGGGAATATTATGTTAGTTACGTATTTATTGCAATTCATGTTCGCTGTCGTCGGTGTACAGCTTTTTAAGGTAATAAATTGAAAAAAATATATAGCATCTGGACTGAGTGATCACTTTATAAATCAATTGTAAATATAATATACTAAAAGAAAGCAAATAGTCTGAAAGGGAGAGAAATAAGTCCACAGTTTTTTATCGAGTTTGTCGATGATTTTTTTTAACTTTCTCAAATCAAGTTTACAAATTTTTGAATTAGTACATTTGTCCTGTTCTTATTACAATTCATATTAAAAATGAAATCTCAGACCAGATACGCATGAAAAAGAGCCTTTTTGGTTGTATGTTTTTAAACGTTTCAAGGGGGCTGATATTTTAAGGGATTTTGTAAACATTAATTTATTGTAGCATGGTAGTTTTGAATTAATTTATTAATTGCCTATTTAGTATTTTATGTTTTGTTCGTTCGTCGCATGGGACTGCTTTCATGTTGCATGATTAAATTTACTAACTAAAAAAACTCGAAAATACAATTTAAAAAACACTTTAGTTCTTTTATAAACGGGAAATTTAATACAAATGATACTGCATCATTTCGGAATTTAAAAAAAATTAAATTCCAAATTGTCTGAACAGATTAGACAGAAGATTTTAAAATTAGTGCAAAGCTTTTTTCACGTTATTATTTTGCATAAAAAATATCATGAGAAATGAGTTTCATTCATTAGCACGTTAAAATAGTAGTTCAAAAATCACTGCTTTTTTTTCAAAAAACAAATTTTTGTAGTTAATTTTACACAAACACCATTGGCTTTTATATCTAATTAGGGTTTAATTTCCTGTTTTTTATATCTACATGCACTCTATATTATTGTATTTTTAAAACACAAAATAACACTTTTCTTAATTGCGAAAGGCAAATAAATTCCTTATGTTTATTTTATTTTATCTTCGCAATTAAGTCACACATATTTTTTGAAGTAAGATTATTTACAACATCTAGATGTTTGCATGTGTTTATAAAAAACAAGTATTTAGTATTAATACAAATAATTAATTTTCAGGGAAAGTTTTTTAAATGTAATGATATTTCTAAGATGACTGAGGAGGAATGTCGGTGAGTTTATTTTGACATGTTACCTTCTATCTTACATCAAATTTTAATTCCCACACAATTCTCGCTGACTTGCAAACAGCAGCTGATTTGCAGCGATTACATCCATTTAACAAATACACTGATTCCTTCGGCATACGTCAACCAAATCAGTAGAGTACGCTGCCCGTTTGCGGCTCAGAATCGGACCGAACCTAATTTGAACATCTTAACTTCTGAAACGAATGCATTGTATGTCAGTACACAAATTTTATTATTTTCAGTGGTACGTATTTAGTTGTCGAGAATAGAAACTTCGTGGTACGCGATCGTGAATGGAAGAGGAATGATTTTCACTTCGATAATGTTATGAAAGGGATGCTTACATTATTCACTGTCTCTACGTTTGAGGGGTGGCCAGGGTAAGAGCCTAATTATATGTATCAAATATAGTATTTTACAAAAGATCTTATCTACAAAAGTTTGATTAAAAAAGATATTTAAGTGTGATTGGTTGAAGTTTTCTTTTGTCCCGGGGTAGTTACGACACTTTCAAGAGATATCTTCGGAGTGATCTAGTCGAGTTTTAGGATGAACCTACTCGTAGAAATGCATAGTTATGTAATTTTTTTGTTACAGATTATTATACGTATCAATAGATTCAAACGCGGAGGATCGTGGGCCTATAACTAACTTCCGTCCAATCGTTGCAGCCTATTATATTATTTATATTATTATCATAGCATTCTTTATGGTAAGGAATTTTTTCAACAGACATAAAACCCAACATAAAAAAGTTAGTCGCAATATAACTGTTTCCGTGTTGAGTTTAGCATGGACTTACAGCTAGCGGCTCATTATATGTCGGCCGATTGTGAGCTGCAACCGGCAGTTAATAATAGCCATTGAGCCGACTGCAGCCAACAATCTGACGTATTCTATTGAATGAATAGAGTACCTAGTGAATCAGCCCGCGTAGTTCATCTGCAAATCAGCCGCTAACTGAACTAATCAGCGTTTGGACTCAATCTGCATACTGTACGCAATTTTTGTTGTTATTGTTGTTAAAGTAAACATTTTTTTTTTCTAGGTGAATATATTCGTCGGTTTCGTCATAGTAACATTTCAAAATGAGGGCGAACAGGAGTATAAGAATTGTGAATTAGACAAAAATCAGAGAAACTGTATTGAATTTGCATTAAAAGCTAAGCCAATTAGACGGTGAGTCCGTTCAAAGACCTCACTCCAGCTTTACTTAAAAAAATAATGTTATTTTACAAAATATTAATATTGTTTATTGCAAATCATATATTTGAACCTCCACTATGCTTACCATCAGGCCAGTCGAAGTCACATGTGTTAATATGAAAAAAAAACTACTTATAGCAATATTAAATTATTTGCCAGTGTCAAAATACGAGTACATCAAGTTAATATTGTGCATTACCTATCATCTCAGCTCAATAAAATTTTATAGTAGCTCAACATAATAATATGATAACACATAGCATAGTGTATAGCTTCTTTACTAGATTTTCCAAAACTATTTACTTTTTATTTTCAGATATATACCGAAACATCGTATTCAATATAAAGTATGGTGGTTTGTGACGTCACAGCCTTTTGAATACGCAATATTTGTCCTTATTATGATAAACACAATAACGTTAGCAATGAAATATCACAATCAGCCGACGGAGTATAGTAAAGCGTTGGATTTATTAAATATGATATTTACAGCTATATTTGCATTAGAATTTATATTTAAACTTGCTGCCTTTAGGTTTAAGGTTCGTATCCTTTTTTTTAAGTAATTTATTGTGTGACCGCATTTCGTCTATTGTTAAGCTAGAGTGCGGTCCATGAGCGGAAACAACTGTTACTGTCGTCGCTGCTATTTCGACATATGAAAATGAATGTGAAGAGGGCGGTGGCTGTCGTTAAATCAGTCTACTTCCAATATGATCCCGAAACACGACTATGCTACTTAACGGGTTTGCAATTGAAAGTAGTATTACCCCAGAATCAAAAGGCATTATTAATTTAATTAATAAATAAGTGAGAAATCAGGATTAAGTTTTTTTTATATTGTAGCTCGGCATGTAACAACACTCCGCCTAATGTAAAGCTAGAGTGCGCTCCATGAATGGAAACAACTGATACTACAGAGAAACCTGTGCGGGTAGTAGTCGCCCCCACTATGCCGGCTTGAGGAGACGTGCGTACCATCTTAGATTGACAGTGCACACTCCTCTCGTTATACCTGGCTACTTTCAAACTATTCCCGAAACGCGACAAAGTCACTTCACGGGTGTTACATTCGAAAGTGGTGGTACTACCCCAGGACGGCAGTACTTTAAACATTAATTTTTTAGCTTTTGATTTTAACTCGTCATATTTTCTATATTATATTTAGAAATAACAAAAGAGCTTTTTTTTTTACAAACCCACTGTCTTTTTTCACATTTCCGCGGATGTGTACCGATAGCGTTTATTTATACAATGCTTTTCATTTGTTCGCTCTTCCGTGGACAGTGAACTGTTACTGTTTCTTGCACTGATGGAGGTGAAATATTTAATTTTATTTGTGTTTTAACAGAATTATTTCGGTGATGCGTGGAATACATTTGACTTCATTATAGTATTGGGTAGCATTATTGATATTGTTGTGTCGCAAGTTAATGAACTTAAAAATCAGGTTTGTATTATTATTGAAATCCATTTAATGTCCCACAGTTTATATACACAACACTCCGCCTGATGTGAAGCTCGAGTGCGGTCCATGAGTGGAAACAATTGCTACTATAGAGAAATCTCTACGGGCAGCAGTCGCCTCTGCTATGCCTAAGGACATACTAAATGTTTAGGAAAATACAGATTTACCCATTTATTATAATAATGTTTATTTGTTTGTCCATTATTTTTGCATAAGATAGCTCGTTTGTGAGGCTAGTTTTTTTTATTAACGGAGGTGCAAGACGTGACCATCTTTGGTTTGGCTTGGAGCTTTGGCCAATAGCTAGTATTTTTAATAAAATTAGCATGTTTCAATTATTATTGCGTACAGTTTATTTTACCATTTAACAATAATGTTTTTTTCTATGTTTTCAGGGAAGCGGTATGAAAGCCCATGTTATTAAGGTATAGTATTTATCTAAGTAAAACACCATCCGTATCTATCTATGATTTCTTCTTAGATGTTTTACGTTAAAATTATGTTTCGTTTTCTTTTTTGCAGGAAAGCTCAATACCTTCAATAAATTTCTTTCGTTTGTTTCGTGTTATGAGATTAGTGAAGTTATTATCTCGCGGTGAAGGGATTAGGACGTTGCTTTGGACGTTTATAAAGTCATTTCAAGCGTTGCCTTATGTCGCATTACTTATATTAATGTTGTTCTTTATTTATGCTGTTGTTGGCATGCAGGTAAGAGTTTATTTATTTATTTATTCATTTACACAACATAGTTTACAGTTCTAAGCCAACCAAGTCACCAATTAAAAAAAAAACAAAAAAAATCGTGGTATAGCAGTTGGAAGGGAATAGAAGAATATTTTGTTTCGACAAGATCACGTAAAGCACCAACTGCTGTGTAGTTCAGTGGTCAATACATCCGCTCTCATATCAGAGGGTTGTTGGGTTCGAATCATCAGGCTTCATCATAATTTAACAATAAAAAAAACATATTCTCTTTAAAATACATATGGATATAGAAATCCTAATCAATACAAGTAATCAAATGCATGTAAACTTCTTTAGGTGTTTGGAAAAATAGCAGTGGATGACGAGACACCGATAACTCGCAATAATCACTTCCAGACCTTCCCGCAAGCTATATTGGTGCTATTCAGATCAGCAACAGGTAGGCCCATTAACCACAAAACACTATGCATTACAATTTTAAAGTGACCTAGTCGCGTTCAACCTTCATGGATCAACCAGAAGTCTAAGTATGAGTATTCACGCCGTCACGGCGTAAAGTGAGTCTATTCTACTAATCAGACAATATTATTTTGATCGCCAAAGTAAAACAAAAAACAATTCAAATTTGTAGCAGTTCACGCCGTGAGAGCGTAAATTTAAACTCATACTCAGGCCTCTGGATTGTCATCATTCATCTCCTCAAGACAATTTTGTACGGTCTTTACTCATGGACCGCTCTCTAGCTTAACATCACATGCTAAGGAACTATAAAAACTATTTACTTATCGCCCACGCGATGTGACGTTTGCCCCGACTCGACCCAAAGCCGGGGTGCGAAATAAAAATACACTAAAATATTGTCACAAAAAGTAGGTTCTTTAATTTGTATATGGCGATGAAACACTCCTAAGCACTAAGATGTAAATATAAAAGATCTTAGCTGAACGTCGATGCTTTTGGTGCTCTGCCTGGTCGACCTCGAGACCGGGCGCCAAACTGGCTGGTATTCTGCCTGCGCTTCTTGATTGGGCGTGTGGGCCCCGCAGTGAAAGGGACTGCAAGGAGCCTCCAGCCGGAATGAAGAAGGTGGCGGTGATTACTCACAAGGGTCCCTCAACGGGAGGCAATCACTCGCCAGGTAGGGCTTCTTCGGTCGCCAAATTAAAATTGATGCCGACTCGTTGTCATTCATACCGGCTGAGGTCGATGACAGATCGTCGCGGTGTTGTTGACGATAAAATTATTACAGTGTGGTGAGGGAAAAAATATATAAAAATATTTCTACGTTACAGCGATTAACAACCAATTTGCGGCTCAGAGTCGGTCGGCAACTGAGCCGCAAACTGTGAGTCTAGTGTGAACAAAGCCTTATATGACTGCATGAATTGTTTTTACTCTTAGGTGAGGCATGGCAAGATATAATGATGGGTGTGTCTCCGGAGCCAGGTGTGAAATGTGACGCTCTCTATGACGAACAGACTGAGGAGTCTGATGAAGAAAGTTGTGGCAGTGTTCTCGCCTTCCCATACTTCATCTCTTTCTATATTTTGTGCTCGTTTTTAGTAAGTATTTTTAAAGAGATTTAGGCAGACTTATGATGGTCATTAGTCCAGTCTAACGTGTTACACGTGATCTAGCCGCGTTTCTATTTTAACTCGCCTGTTGATAAGATTTTAGAAGCTTTAGAAGTAACTGGGTATAATAGAAGTCGTCTCCTCAAGCCGGCATATAAATTATACATTCTTACAACTGAATTTTCTCATGTAGCTTGCCAAATGACAACACTCCGCCTTCAACTAGAGTGCAAGAAACAACTACTACTATAGACAATTTTTTACATGCAGCAGTCGCCTCCGCTATGCTTGAACCTGTTCCTCTTACCTGGCCACTTCCAAACTATTCCCGAAACGCGACAACGGGTGTTACATTCGAAAGGGGCGGCAGACCAGGCAAATAACCATCATTAGGCTGTGTACCACTCTTTAATAGTGTCTATGGACACTGAGCGGTCAAACTACATATAAAACATAGTTACGTTGCGTTGGTCAGAATTTAGCGAGGTTCGAACACAGCCGCTCTAAAATTGTATATATATATAGAGAATTGTATGTATATATAGAGCGGCCGTGGTCTAGCGGTAAGACGCGTGAACTCACGATCGATGAGACCCGTGTTCGAACCTCGCTAATTCTGACCAATGTAACTATGTTATACGAGCATTTAATAGCATCCTAGCTGAACCAACTTCTGCTTCAGCTAGGATGCTATTTGATTTTGTAAATATATATTTTAAGAAGAGGTAAGAGTGTGTATTGAGAGGTAGTATATAATGTGTTACCAATGGGGCTGACATAAGCGCTATGGCGCTAAAAGCCCAAATAAATAATCAAGAAATAAAAATAAAAAAAAAAAAAAAAAAAACTATGTTATACGTACTTTGGTCGCTCAGTGCCTATAGGCACTATTAAAGAGTGGTAGGCGGACTGATGATGGTTATTTGTCCAGTCTGTCGTCCTGGGGCAGTACCACCACTTTCGAATGTAACACCCGTGAAGTGACCTTGTCGCGTTTCGGGGATAGTTTGAAAGTAGCCAGGTATAAGAGAGGGGTGTGCACTGTCAATCTAGATGGTACATGCTCGTCTCCTCAAGCCGGCATAGTGGAGGCGACTGCAGCCCGTAGAGATTTCTCTGTGGTAGCAGTTGTTTCCATTCATGGACCGCACTCTAGCTTTACATCAGACGGAGTGTTGTCACATGTCGAGCTACAATAAAAAAAAAATATATATATATATATTTTCAGATTATTAACCTGTTTGTTGCTGTTATAATGGATAATTTCGATTATTTAACAAGAGACTGGTCGATATTGGGACCACATCACTTAGATGAGTTTATAAGGTATATTCTTTTATATGTTTTACGTTTTTTACATTAAAAAAAAGACAATTATCGTAAACTGAACGATGATGAACGCATAAGATAGATAAGCCTAACTTTTATTTACAGTTTTTTAAATTGTAGTTCGGCATATGACAACACTTCGGCTGATGTTAAGCTAGAAAAAAAGCTGTCGCCTGCACTATGCTGGCTTAAGGACACGAATGTACACCATGTAGGTTGACAGGGCTCATTCCTCTCGTTATACCTGGCTACTTTCAAACTGTTCTCGAAATGCGATAAGGTCACTTCGCGAGTGTAACTTGAAAGTGGTGGTACTGCCCCAGCACGGCAGACTAGGCTGATAACCATCATCAGTCTGCCTGCCACTCGAACTATTTATCAGTAAAGATACGAGAAAAGTGATAATTAACTTTTGTTCATAGATTATGGAGTGAATACGATCCAGATGCGAAAGGACGTATTAAACATTTAGATGTTGTCACTTTATTGAGGAAAATTAGTCCTCCATTAGGTAAGTCTTCAATACTTTTTTTTTATTTGTTCTAATTTTATGCATTTACTTAAACACTTAATAATAATGTAATAACCTAACCAGGGTCCATAATTTTTCGTACCTAATAAATAATTCGTACCTCTAAAATATTTTAAATCAAAACTTTGTCAACACAAAAATCGCGCTCTTTTGTAAACCTTGAGCTCTGCAACAATGAAAAAAAAAGTGTAATGTTCGAAGAGCTGTATTAGTTTAGAGAGGACAGACCTTACCGCCACTTTCGAACCCGTTCATGTACCGCACTCTAGCTCAACATCAAGCGGAGTGTTGTTATATGCCCCGATAGAATAATAATCTCTTCTCTCCTTACTGCTCGTCTGCATAGTTTTTTATTTTCAATTTTTTTCTATTAAACGTATGTGTGTTGGTTCCTTTGTGGTTAAAACGTGGGTTGCAATGATATTAATATATAATTTTCTTCATTTTGGTGCCCATATTGTGGTTTAGTTATGTTTGTTAAATTAGTTACGAATATTTTTTTTTTTGAATTTATAATTCAGTTTTTTTTTGTTGTTATAAACACAGGTTATAATTGACGAGTTCCTTATGACTGTCGTCTCGTCATATGCCTTTCCGAAGCCAAAAGTAGATTCTGACGATGAACAAGTGCATGCCAAGTCCATGCCTACGTTAATAAAGGATTTTCATTTCATTTCATTAATAAAACCAACACCACATTTTCGTGTTTCAGGCTTCGGCAAGTTATGTCCGCATCGTGTGGCGTGTAAGCGTCTCGTATCAATGAACATGCCCCTCAATTCTGATGGCACTGTCTTATTTAACGCGACATTATTCGCTGTAGTTAGAACTTCTTTGAAAATCAAGACTGAAGGTAAGATTTATACAGGTTCCGTAAAGAGGTCAAAGTCGAGGCGAAGCTTGGAGGTAGACCAGTTCAGGATTTACGCCCGAGATTAATAATCAATCTTGATCCCTTTTTGGCTAATTCAGATAGAAAAAATATGAGTAAAGCGTGCCAATAACCTATCTGCCGATCGAAATTGCAATTTCTCAAAGCAAACTATCAGTGAATAGGAATTTCAGAATATTGTTATTGGGACGTACATTGGAGATCTGTCCGTCGATATGTATTAATCTAAGATGGAAGTTAGTTACACGCAAAATTTCAGCTAAGTCAGTCTTTTAGTTTTCGAATTATGAGAGATTTAAAAATTTACGGTACGAAAGATGTAAATTGAACGGTAAAACCTCTTTAGCCTTTCGCTCGGATACTCTGATTGCTTAGATAAGAAGTGGTAGGCAGACTGACGATGGTTATTAGCCCAGTCTGTCTGTTACTGTCGAATGTAACACTCGGGAAGTGACCTTGTCACGTGTGCACTGTCAATCTAGATGGTGCATATTCGTCTCCTCAGGCCAGCATAGCGGAGGCGACTTCTGCCTCTAATTTATTTGTAATAGCAGTTGTTTCAGTTCATGTATCGCACGCTAGCTTATCATCAGACGCAGTGTTGTCTTCTGCCGAGCTATAATTTAAAAAATTCTTTACAGGCAACATAGACGACTGTAACACAGAATTAAGAGCTGTAATTAAAAAAATATGGAAACGTACATCGCCAAAGTTGCTGGACCAAGTCGTACCACCACCAGGCGATCCCAATGAGATTACAGTCGGCAAATTCTACGCTACATTCCTTATACAAGATTATTTTAGAAGGTAATTTTTATAAGCTTTTGTCAGCATAGGGAGAGCGATACAAATAACAGCATGTAAAGAATATTTGTAAGCGTGAAAGAAAAATACGCTTCCTCCAGGACGAAGAAACCCAAGCTTCGAGCACATGTATGGAAATTTGTAATATAACTTGGCAACACCACAGCAGATCTGTCAGAGAGCTTTTTGGTTCCTGTTGTGGTGTTGCCAACTGATGTTACAAATTCCCATACTGAAAACTGCGTTGCCAATCTATGGGGAATTCCCCAAACCAAACTGGGAAAATTCGGGGACTTTACCATTTTACTATTTAATGATAAATTAAATCTATGGTTTTTTTTTTAATTATTCATCTGTGAGTAATTATCGATCTATTTTTTATTTTCTTGACATAATTATGTGGGGAAATATCTTGACTTAGGGTGGTTTGCACCAGAAGGCCAGTTAAAGTAACCTTAACTATTACTTTAACCGTTACGTTTACATTATGGTGTATATTTACTCCACACGAGCTGCACCATCGTCGCGCCTGTCATTTTTGACGGTTACTTTAACCTTAACCGTAACCAGCGAATCTTGGCTTGGTTAAAGTTAAAGTAATCGTCAAACCAATGTTGCTAACGTCAAATGTATGAAAAGAAGCCAAATATGTTTTTCTATTATTTTTCGAGATCAGCCACCCTTTTAACGATAACAATATGAATTTACACGATATTGCAACGCGTGTGGAGTGGAGTAAAACGTTTAACAGTCGTCGTCGCCGTAAAAGTAATAGTTAAAGTTACTTCAACCAGCCGTCTGGTGCAAACCACCCTTAGAATTTTGGGGAAGTTGGAAAATTATAATAGCATTGGCAATGTTTATGTACTCGAAGCAAATCTGATGGATGCTCATGAAATTATGTATTTATATTTATTTAGAAGTATTAATTATTCGCGCGGGCATGTTTAGGGGGACTCGAACCAATATTACGATGGATACTCGACTCATGTTTCTCATGTTTTACACTCTAACTAGAGTCTAGCTTAACATCAAGTGGAGTGTGAACTCACGCTCAAATAATATTTTTAAAAAAAAATTGTATTATTAACTTTTTTTTTTAAATTCCCCTAAAGATGCCGGCAAGTGTACTTTTTTATTTAAAATTATATTTTTTCAATAAGTTGACTTTATATCAGGTGTCATTATTAATTAAATTATTTCTTTATTTTATTTTTTTCATAGGAACCACGCGTGAGTAAAAAAATAAATAATGTTTGGAACCGAACGTAGGTTGTCTTGGCCCCTTTTTTTCTTTAGATATTTGTATATTGTTTGTCCTAGGGTGGCCCCGTGTGTCTTAAAAGTCGTTTAGTTTAAAAATGCTCTAGTTACAAATATAATAATATAAAATGCATGGTCCTCAAATAATATAAAAATTAGACTCAGTAAAGTGAAGTTATTTTTCAAAAACTAATATCTATTTTTAATAACATTATTTTCGCACGAGTGGTTTAAAAAGTGGTACGAACGAGGGGATACGAACGGACATTGTTATATTTACATCCGAGCACATTTTATTAGCAAAACCATATCATAGTTCTTTCTTTCTTCTTTTTATGGCATTATAACAATTTGTCACTGTCAAAGTAAATATTTGCATCAAGTTAATAATATTGTGCATCACGGGTCATTCGTTCAAGGCAGCTCAAGTCTCAGTTAAACACACGTTCTCTTCTTTTGAATTGTTAGCCCACACTCACTCACGCACGTTGACGAACACTTAATGGTTAATAATCCACCATTATTACACATTAACACTCGAAAAAACACAAATAATTCAAGACAGATAACTCAATGCCTCAAGATGGCCGCCAAAACTCAAGCCCTATGAAATATCTCTTGAACAATCATGCTGTGGTGTTACCAACAAAATGTGCGAAAGTTAAGAATTCTGCAGACATTACTGAATAATATTATTTTAAATATTTGAAAAATTAATTCACTTTTTTAAATATTAAAATTGTAATTAAATAAAAAACCTTTTTAATAAAAAAAAGTAGGGTAACGGTCACCGGCATGGTATTTTTCCATTTATTTTTTATTTATCCTATTTCCAATGTTATTTTTAATATTTTTATCTGCCTTTCTAAAATCCTTTATTTATTAGTGTTTTGTTGAATACCTTTTATTGTTTTATTTGTTAGTTTTTTTTTTAATTATATACAAAAATAGCTTTGCCCGATTGAAACCAAATATATCACGCGAACTATCTCTACAAAATTTCGCTTATTTTATTCAGCTTATTTATTTTTAAAATAATATATTTTTAATAATAATATTATATATATAAAAAAATTTAAAAAGACTTAAAGAACAAAATGTCATAAATTCATCGCTAAACTGACCGGTACCAATATATCTACATATGCTGTACTGACTGGTCGCCATGTACCTATGATAAAAGTATTACCTTAGAATTTAAATTTGATAATATATGTGTAATAACACTACATTTCATGTAGAAAAAATAGCGTGACAATTTAAACACCTTTTGCAAGCTACAAAAAATCATAAACATTTTGTTCTTTGAATAAAATCAATAATAATATCAATTAAAACAAAGTCTAAAAACGCTTTCAATTTAGACTATCTTAGAAAGACTGCTACCGTGGATCGAGTGTCTTACAGGCCTTAACATATGATCGAATTTTGTTCGACCGCACGATGGATTTGCTTCGCTACCATATTCGAATGTGTGGAGAACGGTACGCGAACCAAATTCATTGTGCGGTCGAAATAAAACCTTTGCACGTCGTGCGTATCAACGTCTGTCATCTAAATTGAAAGCGGCCTAAATATTTCTAAATTATAGCAAAAAGTCGCACACAAATTATTAGTATTACGGGCGTAATTAAAACTTGATAAGTATTAGAGAAATTACCCATTCAGGAGTTGGCAGAATTTTAACAGAATACGCATGTGGAGCCATGCATGAATCCTAAATGATGTATAGCTGAGGAATTTAATTAAAGTATTTAATAGAACGCCTGTGGTCTAGCGATTGATGAGACCTGTGTTCGAATCTCACTAAATTTTGACAAGCAATAGGCATTGAACGAAAAATACAATTACAAACTACAATTTTAACTAATTAATAAATGAAGAGTGGTAGGCAGACTGATGATGGTTATTAGCTCAGTCTGCCGTCCTGGGATAGTACCACCACTTTCGAATGTAACACCCGTGAAGTGGCCTAGTCGCGTTTGGAAGTAGCCAGGTATAACGAGATAAAACACATCCGTCTTCTCAAGCCTGTTGCAGCAGTGGTTTCTGTTCATGGACCACACTCTAGCTTAATTTATAGCTGAGTGTAGAAATATGCAGAGCTACATAAAAAAAAACAATTAAATTCCTCATTAGTATACTATACATATATATATTTATTTACATATTATGTAGTGCTCAAGTAAATGTACTTATCTAATTGCGATTTAATAAAAAAATGAGCATTGCATCATCAAGCTAGAGTTCGGTCCATGAATGGAAACAACTGCTACTACAGAGAAACCTGTGCGGGCAGCAGTCGCCTCCACTATGCCGGCTTGAGGAGACGAGCATGTACCATCTATTGACAGTGCACACTCCTCTCGCTATACCTGGCTACTTTCAAACTATTCCCGAAACGCGACAAGGTCACTTCACGGGTGTTACATTCGAAAGTGGTGGTACTACCCCAGGACTGCAGATTGGGCTAATAACAATAATCAATCTGCCTACCACTCTTTTAATAGTGCCTGTAGGCACAGCGACCAAAGTACATATAACAAAGTTACATTGGTACCGGTCAGAATTAGCGAGGTTCGAACACGGGTCTCATCGATCGTGAGTTCACGCGTCTTACCGCTAGACCACGGCCGCTCTTGATGATGATGAAATATAATGAAATAAAACAAATATAATTGTAATTTATTTGAAGGTTTAAAAAGCGCAAAGAACAGGAATTAAGGGCGAATGATGATAGCAACCATCAGATGACGCTACAAGCTGGTCTGAGGACATTACATGAAGCCGGACCGGAATTGAAGCGAGCTATATCCGGCAACCTGGACGATATTACAGCTGAATGCGATGTACCTATGCATAGAGTATGTAATGTTTTTTTTTATTGTAGCTCGGCCAATGACAACACTCTATCTGATGTAAAGCTAGAGTGCGGTCCATGAACGGAAACAACTGCTACTACAGAGAAATTTCTGCAGGCTTGAGCAGACGAACCACCATCCAAGTTGACAGCGCACACTCCTCTCTTTTTACCTGGCTACTTCCAAACTGATTCCGAAACGCGACAAAGTCACTTCTAGGGACGGCAGACTGCGCTAACCATCATCAGTCTGCCTACCACTCTCTATGAAAATAGTAATAATAATTTATTTTATTTATTAGGACATCGAACAGCTTTATAATAAGCATAAATTTATATAAATATATACTTCTAAGAGCCATTAATTGATACCACAGATATGCAATAAGCTAATAAGAAAAAGTACAGTTCTTGCACACAATATAATACAAAGTACACTGAATTATAGATGATTAGGTTAATTAGGTTGAGAGCCAAAGAACACTGCAGCCATTTTGTTTTTTTTACTATATTGCTACTTGTGCACAACAGGTCAATTATATACTTTTTCAATTATACAATTAAAGGAAGAACTAGCGCGCCGAATGTAGGAGTTTTTTCAAATAGTGCAAGCATAGGGTACATGTAACAAGGGAGATCTCTAGAGTTAAATAATCTCTATTAAATCAAAAAGCGGTCGTGGTCTCACCATCGACGAGACCCGTGTTCAAATCTCACCAAATTCCGACCAATCTAACTATGTTATAATACTTTGGTCACTCACTCTGTCTCCTAGCAGCCGAACGCGAAACTTCTTTTCAAAACTGTATTATTTACTTGCAGAGGAATCATTCATTATTCGGCGGTGTCTGGTCCAGCATCAGACGTCATGGACCTAACCGACATTTCCAGAGACGAAAGCATGATGCACCACCTGGTATGAGTTTTTGATTTTACATTTTTTTATGGTAGTAAGAGGCCGATCCATGAACGGAAACAACTGCTACTACAGATAAACTTCTACAGAAGACGGTCGCCTCCGCTATACCGGCTTGAAGAGTTGAATGAACATCGTCCTTTGATATGTAAAATTTAACGCATTAAATTATTTTCGTCTAAAAATTACTCACGCCTGCGCATTGAAAGCCTTTTTGAAAGTTACATTAACTATTACTTTTTACTGTGACGTAACCGTTAAACGTTTACATTTAATCCATTGTTATCGTTAAAGGGGCGGCTGATCCCGAAAAAAAAAAGAGAAAAACATATTTAACTTCTTTTCATACATTTGACGTTAGCGACATTGGTTTGACGATTACTTTAACTTTAACCAGCCAAGATTCGCTGGTTACGGTTAAGGTTAAAGTAAGCGTCAAAAAATGACAGGCGCGACGATGCAGATGGTGCAACTCGTGTAAAGTAAATGTAGACCATAATGCAAACGTTTAACCGTTACGTCGCCGTAAAAGTAATAGTAATTTGAACGGGCCATTTGCTGCAAATGGACATAAATGTATATTTGTTTTGTTTCTAAAACAGAAGCTGTTGGCAATCATTTAAGTTCGATGATGCAAAAGGAATATGGCGTGGGTCCATTGCCATTGACACCTAACATGTAAGTACTATATTTATTTACCATAACAACACATATTATTAGCCGTGTATCGTGGTAAGTGGCGTTCCGTTGTCTCTGTCTATCCCTGTGGGAAAAAGGCGTGACAATTGTAATGATATATTGTAATAAAAACTCCCCGATGCCGACGTATTCATTGATAAAAATATGACCCTAAATAAATATATTGACACGTATACCAATAATAACATCTATATTTAAAAACTGACATAATATTGTAATTAATTTTTATGTAATTTAATTTCTATATTTTACTTTTAATGAATATATGAATAATATTTGATGTGACACGTAGTGACTTGGCTGGCCAACAGCTGTAGACTATGCTGTATATAAATAAATAAATAAATAAATAAATGTATTTAGCCCAGTTTGCCGTCCTGGGTTAGCACCACCACTTTCGAATGTAACACCCGTAAAGTGACCTTATCGCGTTACGGGATCATCTTGGAAGAAGAGGTGTGTGAACAATGATAGATGGTGCACATTCGTCTCCCCAAGCCGGCATAGCGGAGGCGACTGCATCAGACGGAGTGCGGTCAGATGTCAAGTTATTGTTATTTTAATTTTCAGTGCAAACGGTCAACCAAAACAAGAAGCTATACCGTTGAGGCCACTTATCTTTAATGGTGAATCAGAGAGAATATATCAAGTGTTAGAGTGAGTATTAATTATATATATAAGTTTATCTCCCAATATTTCATGAAAGCGAATCATTAAACATTTTAACGTAAACTATAAATAAGAAATTGTCAGATGTGTTTAGAATTTTTTTTATACTGTTGCCACGTCAAATATCAACGTTAAACATCTCCGTATCTAGAGAGGGATTACGTTAACATTGATCGCACATCGATCAAATCTCACATTAGCTCGGCCCAGAGTTCCATTCTACATTCTAAGATTATTATTTGTCGAGTCTGCCGTGTTGGGGTAGTACCACCACTTTCGAATGTAACACCCGTGAAGTGACCTTGTCGTGTTGCGGGAATAGTTTGAAAGTAGCCAGGTATAGCGCGAGGAGTGTGCACTGTCAATTTAGATGGTACATGCTCGTCTCCTCAAGCCGGCATAGTGGAGGCGACTGCTTCCCGCACAGGTTTCTCTGTAGTAGCAATTGTTTCTATTCATGGACCGCACTCTTGCTTTACATCAGGCGGAGTGTTGTCACATGCCGAGCTACAATAAAATAAAATGAAAGAATCGAATATTTTATTCTACATAATTCCTCGTATAATTTTAAATTGCAGAAGAACAACAAATGATCTTAGAAAAGCAATTCATAAAGGTAGTTTCAAGACAAGATTGTTTTTTTAAGTTTTCCGAGTGAATTTTGTACCTTTTTGTTCGAAAGATCAATATGAGATTGCATTGTGTGATTTATTATCATTTTCTTACTACAATTCGTATAATTTTGCAAAAATCTAACTGGGACCTATGTATAGATATAGAATAACGAGATATCTGCATGTACCTATCTCCCAGTACCACTTGTAGTAACATATTCTAAAGAAAAACAATTTTTTAAACGACTTATATTCAAAGTTAAATTATTTGTAAAATTATACGACAATTACAACTAAATCATTAATTTTATTAATAATTTTCAAATAACAATCGAGTTCATTTGGCTCTAGCATCAGACGTAGCAAATTTTAACAATTAGAAATCAATTTGTATTGTACTAATTTTATTAATTAATTGTCTATATTTATAGAGTGTCGGGCAGACTGATCATGGTTATTTGCCCAGTCTCCCATCCCAAAATAATACCACCACTTTCAAGTGTAACACCACTAGTCACGCTTTGGGATCAGTTTGAAAGTTGCTATAACGAGAGAAGTGTGCCCGGTTAACCTGTGTGGTGCACATTCCTCTTCTCAAGCCGGCATAGCGAACGAGCTTGCTGCCTGTAGAAGCACTCTAGCTTAACATCAAGCAGAGCTACAATAATATTATAATAATTCCTATAGCCTTAATTAATTAAAAATCTTTCATAGTACGTACACATTGCTACGTTTGAACGGAGCGTTTCAATATAATAAACTAACACGTTTTGTTTTGTTCACCGCTGCACTTATGGATAAACAGTAACCAGAAATCAAACTACCCTGAAATGTTGGGTCAAATCGGCCTCGCTTTCGGTTGTGTCAATTACCTATCAACACCGACCGACACTGTTACACTCAAAACTGCATCGAGACAAAAAGTGCACCCGGAAGACACGACACCAGTCGTAGAAAAGTTGGCCGAAATACCACAAGACCCCTCCGCAATTCAACCGAAAATATCTCCATTGTTAGCCAGCGAGTGCACTCCTACGACCGAATCGAAAACTATGACTCTATATGGATATAATGCAGCGGCTCGACTGCCTTTCGCGTTCAGTCACGCGCGGTCTGGCGGGGGTCCCATACGGCCGGGGTCACGGAGCGTGCGCTGCGGTCGGCGCTCTTCAGGTCGGATGGTCCGCAGCGTGTCTGGTGGAGCTGCAAGAGTCAGCAATGCTCGTGCAGGTCACGCTAGCTTCATTATCACTCAAACACCATATTTATGACAATTGATTTGGAAATTTAATTAATTTTAAATTATGTAATATTAATAATTGATGGGATCCCTCGAATAATGTTATAATAAAAAAAACTCTGTTTTTTATTCGATTAGCAATTGAGTGCCAAATGTGTATATAGCTCCGTCTCCAGGCAAACTTTAGATTTTCTGTCAATATTTGATATTGTCGTAAATTGAGTGATACGTAAAATTAATAAAAAGAAAATGGGACAAAATATCCTATTCCCGCAATCCGAAATACACAAAACAATGAGCGGGATAGCGTATACAGTTTCATTTAAATATGCATACATACACGAAGATAGTTACTGTTAAATTGTTTGAAAAAAGTTAACTCTGACTTATTTGATGGTGGAAACGTTATTCGAGGAACCCTGCCCTTTCCATTATTGGTTTGAATCAAAAAATAATGGTTTAAAAATCTCGACAATAATTCGACACAAATCTAGATCAATTTCATAAATAAAACACAATAAGTATGCCTAGTATTCACAAAATTTTATTCCAGTGTACGAGTATAACATTTTAGCGGACTTTATTACAGTTTTTTCAGACACTAACCGACAATATCCTGGATATTACGATTTGCCGTATGTCAACTAATGATCATTAGTCAACTTTAGTCACAACATTTTGCCACAGAGCAACCACTCACTTCACAACATCACAGCCACTGAAGAGCATGTCAATACAGTGCTTCATAGAATAACTCGCTTAATTTTTCTCGCATTTAGTTTTACATTAGATTTCACTATTCAGAGGCGACTTGTTTATCTCGTTTAGGGCCGTCTTTTGGCCTAGGTTCTTAGGACCCCTAAAGTTCCCGAAATTATTACAAAAACAAATTACCATGACGGTTTATAAAAATCAGCTGCCGTTTATCATATACGACCTGCTAGCTTTTTATTAAATAAATATTTATCTTTATTATTAAAAATAAAAAAGAATTTTGGTAATAAACTTAGAGGCAAAGTTAATGTTAAGTTAAATTTATTTGTAATATTATTATTGATTTTTAAAATTAGAAAAAAAAAATCTTTAAAGGGGAACCTCTATCTCGCTCCAGGCCTAGGGCTCCCTGATCTGAAAGACGACTATTGCAATTATAGATAATTCGATACGTATAAGAGCTGGGGCTAAAGTCGAAAGTAGAACAGTTGTTACTTGATCGAATCGAAAACAAAATATATGGGATTTTTTTTTTTATTGTAGCTCGACATGTGACAACACTTCGCCTGATGTAAAGTGAGAGTGCGGTCCATGAATGGAAACAACTGCTACCACAGAGAAATCTCTACGGGCTGCAGTCGCCTCCACTATGCCGGCTTGAGGAGACGAGCATGTACCATCTAGATTGATAGTGCACACTCCTCTCTTATACCTGGCTACTTTCAAACTATCCCCGAAACGCGATTTGACGTTTCGTTATCGCTTGGGTGACAATGAAACGTCACATCCCATATATTTTGTTTTCGATTCGATCAAGATAGCTTTCGACTTTAGCCCCTGACTGTAATAGTCACTTGTCGCATGCATTTTTGCATTGTGCAAGCGTATAAAACAAAAACGAGTCGTCTCTATGGATAGTGGTATTTCAACACAAATTAACAATACACAAATCATAACAATAAATCACGTTTAAAAGATATAAAAGCATTTTAGAAGAGATATTTATTAGTTAGTGTAGTCTAGAGAGGTAGGCAGTCCGATTATGGTTATTAGCCCAGTCTATCGTCCCAAGGTAATACCACCACTTTCAAGTGTAATCAATACCCGAGAAGTGACGTTGTCGCATTACGGGATCAACTTGAAAGTAATCCGTTAATCGACGGTGCAAATTCGTGACCTCGTACTGCGACTGCTGCCTGCATTTCTATATCAACATCACATGCCGGTCTACTATAAAAAATCAAACGCTAGGCTTTTGCAAATGCTAATAGTATCTAGGTTTTCTAGAATTATGATTTATTTTAAAGAAATTTAACGTTCGTTCTTAATTAAATTATAATACTTTAGAAAAATTATTCAATTTATAATTGATTTTAAATTTTACAACAAAACAAAGATGGACGTGTGTACCATTTTATTTTATGGATAAATTAACGTTTTAATTTTAAAAATATAGGTGCAGACCATATTGAGTCTAGTAGAGGTGTCGTGTCCCTCCCGGGAAGTCCAAGAGGGAACAGTGGGCCTCTTCCTGTAGTCGGTTCAGCTGAAAGTCTCGTTACGAGGGTATGTATTCTATTCAAACAAAAATTAATTCATTGAAAAGAAGTTCTTCTTAAAATATGATTATATAATTAACAGACCCGTGTTCGAACCTCGCTAATTCTGACCGGTAGCAATGTAACTTTATTATATGTACTTTGGTGGTGTACTATAGGCACTATTAAAGAGTTGTAGGCAGACTGATGATGATTATTTGTACAGTCTGCCGTCCTGGGGTAGTACCACCAATTTTGAATGTAACATCCGTGAAGTGCTCGTCTTCTCAAGCCGTTATAGTGGAGGCAACTGCTGCCTGTACAGGTTTCTCTGTAGTAACAGTTGTTTCCATTCATGGACCACACTCTAGTTTTACATCAGGCGGGGTGTTGTCACATGCCGAGCTACAATAAAAAAAAAAAACGGAAAAAACGTTATAACTTGAGGTGTGAATCGTTAAAATCATCGTCTATTTCGTACGTCTACATCGTCGGGAAAATGAGGTTTAACCTTCGGGCTTTATGAGGGTGCCATTTTCATAATAGTGACTATAAGCGTGTAAGTTAAGGGCGCATCGTAGAAGGTTGCTAATTGTCACAAAAATCCTAGAACTTTGCCCTCCCTTGTGTTCTTTCACCTTGGATCCTTCAAGCGGAGTGTGAAAAAGCACCTTCTCAGGCCGGCATAGTAATGATGGTTCTCCAGTCGTCAGTGCTATTAGACCTGCTAAAAAAGCTAGTTTAAATTGGTTTATTATTGAAGGTACTCGCCGAACAAGGATTGGCCGCATATTGTGATCCTGAATTTGTTAGAAATACATCACGCGAGATGCAAGAAGCCCTTGACATGACACAAGAGCAAATGGATATGTAAGTACCAGCTACTTAAATATAGAGGGTGTTTCAAAATGACCTAATTCAAAAATTATTTTAATTTTAGCAACACTCCGCCTGATGTAAAGCTAGAGTGCGGTCAATGAACGGAAACAACTGCTACTACAGATAAATTTCTACAGGCAGCAGTCGCGTCCGCTATGCCGGCTTGAAGAGACAAATATGCACTATCTAGATTGACAGTGCACACTCCTCTCGGTATACCTGGCTACTTTCAAACTGCTCCCGAAACCCGACAAGGTCACTTCACGGGTGTTACATTCGAAAGTGGTGGTACCACCGCAGGACGTCAGACTGAGCTAATATACTATAAAGGAAATGTCTACATACAGCGACGGCTGTCTCCGCTATGCCGGTTTGAGGAGAAAAACATTTTAGCACGTCATATGACGGCACTGATGTTAAGCTAGAGTGCGATCCATGAACGGAGATGACTGCTATCACAGAGAAGGGTATCCGCAGACAGCAGTCGCCTCCGCTATGCTGGCTTTGTTAGTTGCCTCTTCACACTGCGCTTGAAGGATCCTAGGTTGTAGGAAGGAGGGAAGACGTGACTGGGAAGGCCGTTCCACGTCTAGTTATTAGCCTATTATCCTGGATTGAGCAACACTTTCTGGCGTAACGGCTTAAATTATGTTACAGGGCGGCACATCAATTGATGCTACATGAAAAAACAATAAAACAAGCACAAAATCAACCACAAGTTGTAAGTAACTTCTAATTATATTCTAAATTGAGCCGTATAGCCTGAGCATAAAGATCACGTTCGAACAAACCTACGTGAGTGTATAATTTATTAGAAAATGTATTTTATTTTCTTGTAACGTATGAGCTCGGCATATGACAACGCACCGCCTGATGTTAAAGAGTGCGGTTCATGAACGGAAACAACTGACACTACAGAATAATTTCTGCAAGCATCAGTAGACCCCGCTATACCGGCTTGTGTAATCCATACATGGTCACTTCCAAACTGAATGCAATCTCGAAACGCGACTAGGTGGGTGTGTAATATGACATCTTGAAAGTGGTGGTACTTCCCCAGGTCTGTAGTCTGGGCTTAAGCAATAAACATCATTAGTCTGTTTTTGTAAATTGAAACTAATAAATAAAGTGGTATTTTTTTTGTTTTTAGGGCGACATCCTTTCCCGCCAGTATCACCCGTTCCACCAGCCAGCATCTATGCCACCGACATATAAACGGTTATAGCAACCGCATAAATTCGCGATTGCACCACAATTGCGATTAAAAACAACTAATCTCTTTTATTATATTAAGATCTCTGTTACAAATAATATAGGTATTAAAATTCCCTATAATATAAGTAAGATTGTCTATGGATTTTAATTGGAAATGTTGGCAACACTGGAGGGGAAATTAGAATCTAAACGTTGGCACAATAGAGAATTGCCACTTGAAAAAAATGCTCAAAGATATTTTATTTTATTTTCTTTTTGTTGTAATACCTAAAAGGTATAAATAAATAAAAGGTGACGTAATTTAAATACTAAATGTCAATACTGATTGATTTACCAAGGGTTTGAGCCCCTTAATCGTCTCATGTTGAAAATTTAAAATCTCTATAGTAGCCTGTAAAAATAAAGTGAGATTTAGATTAACAATCTAATAAAAAATCTAGTTTTTTTTAAAATATTATTATTAGAACATATAACAAAGTTTGTAGAAACCTAACCAAAATTATGAGTTTTGTAAATTAATGAAAATGTATTTTAAATTAAAAAAAAAGTCGAGAGAAAGATAAAATATATTAATTAAATCCCTTTAAATTTTTTTTTCGTTAGACGTAACAAAATTAGTGTAATATTTTAATTGTAAGGCGTGAAAATTTGATGATGATAATTATTAAATTCTTATAAAAAAAAATTGACATTGGTCAATGGTTTTAAGTGCATTTATTGAATATGCATCTAAGACGTTGCACAAACGAAATAACTTACATTTGCAAAAGAGAAAAATAATTTAACCAATAAATAATTATTAATAAACAGTTTGTGCAGCGCCTAAATTAGTTGTTTCTATTTTTCTTTATTTGTAGGGTTATAATTATCCTGTAGAATAAAGGTGCTCGACACTATGTGGGTGTGGTGATAACTTAGTTCACACAAACCCTATCAAAATAGAGAAAAGTAGAAACCAAATAAATAACTACAATTTATGACAATATTTAATTATTTGGGTACTGAATTAAGTTTCCATAAAATTGGGTAACAATTTTTAGTAGTTGGCAACACAGCATTATTTATAGAATGTCTACTATGAAATTGCACAAGCTTAGTGAAATGTTAATCAAAGTATATTAATGTTTAGTAAAACATTAAATATTACTTGCAATAATAAAAATAAAAACTATTGTTCCAATTAAACCTCTATGGCGTTTGGAATAAAATAAACACCTGTATATTGCCCCTTTTGGCATCAAAAAGTCTGATCCAAAGAGACTTGCCATTAGTTCCATCTTTATTCTTTCTACTTTTAGATCATCTGAGATGAAGCAAGTTTGGCTATAAACAAACTTTCTGCATTTCTGTAGGTCTAGCGAACAATCTAGTTTCTAGATCTTACTTTTTTATATTTCGGGATGTTTATCTTCTTAGCCCCATTGTTCCCGCTAATTACACTTCCTATTTACCATAGAGCTTAATTTTTATGATGGGAGCACTGAATTTGTACAATTTTAAAATATACCTACAAAATGTCTAAAATAAACAGGAAAAGACGAGTGTTATTGAAATGTTGGTAACACTTTTCAAATGTCCTGACATGGCGGGAAAATAAAGTCCGCCATATTGGATCGTGAATATTAGATAGAAAACTTTAATTTGTAATTTATAAGTGTCCTTTTGAGAGTTTTTCTAATATTTAATTATAATGAAAAATTAGTATTTAAAAATTGGCGATAATCCTTTTTGAAAGACCACATTCCTTTAGATATAAGGATAATTTGTCTTTTTACTTTGAGTTAAACTAAAGGATATGCATGCTCATTTTTGGGCCCACTTGACACCTAATAGTATACTTCAATTATTAAAGCATTTAAAATAATAATAAGCTCAAATATTGCATCAGAAAACATCTAATTATTCAAAAACCCGGGTGAAATATTTAAAACTGATTGGTAATAAGGAAGTAGATTTATTTTCCTACAAAATTAAGTAAAAATCATCAACAAACTCGAGAAAAAAATTGTGGGCCCATTTTTCTTAGACGAATGGGCATTCTATTATAACTCAAATGTCTTTTTAATTATTTTGTTTTTTATTGTTTGCTATCATCCAAGTTTGACTTCTGTTAAAACCTTATTGAGTGCCAATTTGTTTTATATTATGTTTCCCAATTTGAATAAAGTTTTTTGATAATTTTAAAATTGCAAGTCTCAAGATATTTAACGGTATCACAATCCTTCCTCTATTATTAAGTTTGTTAAATATACATTTATTCTATTAATACATTTAATTGAATTCTATTTGATGGTTTTTGTACTGATTTCAAATTCTAAATGTACATACTTTTAATTGTATAAAAATCAGTATTTAATACAACCACAAACACATTACTCAATGGAGCTAGACTGTAGAAATGTCAGTAGGCAGCAGCCGGATGTGACGGATTCAAAATACTAATGTGCACAGTCTAAGTTGACAGTGCACACTCCTCTGATTATACATGTACGTAGGTCACTTCACCGTCTAATATTGAACAAACAGAAGGATTATAACAAATTTGTACATAATTATGTAAATAAAAATTATTTACTCCATCTTGTATTGGAATAATTGTGATTCATATTTATGTTGATAATTTAACATTGTAAAATTGATTTTTAAATAAATTTTAAAAAATCTTTAAGAAAACTGCCAATAATTATTGTTTTATTTATATTCCTGTCTTCAGTGGAAGGGCATAAAAATACATTAGGAGGTAAAAGCTTGCTGCACCATGTTCCATAGAGAGAATTTACGCAAACAAGTTTTAATGACAAAATACAAGGGTATATTGATATTATAAAGAATTAAAAGTGGAAATTAAAAAATAATCAAGAAATTTTTTTTTATTGCCATATTTACATTTTACAATTTTCTATATGATTATAACAATATATCTATTGGCCTTCAGCAAAGAAAATAAAGCATGGCTGTATGTGCTTTGTTCCCTATGCCTTCCCAGAAAAAGAAAAATAAAGCCGTAAGCTACACTATTTGTCAATGAGTGTACCTCTGACTCTCTTTTCCGATGACTGTGATGGAGTCTCTGCTTGTCTCTTATTGACACCCTTTCTTTCCAATTGTTTCTCAATAATCCTTGCATTATTCGCATAACTGTCAGCGACTTCCCTCGCTTCGATCTCATCTTCCTCCTCATCAATCGTAGAAACTGTCACAGAACTGAATTTACCCATGTTTTTAGTGTGTTTTGTGACCATAATTTTTTTAGGTTGATCTAACTCTACTTGTTTATAAATATCAGTAGCTGCACCTTCAGCCACAGATGATGTTAAAGCTTCACGCATTATAAATGTCGCCTGGCCCTCAGGATCGTGTTTGTAAAATAAAGGAACCCCACATTTTTTACATTTTAATCTATACTGACGTTCAATACCTTTTTCGCGTTTTAAATACACGGTTTCATCGGAGTCTGCGTTTAATTTGTGCGCATGGTGGACGACGTCGACGACTCTTGAACTGTCTGTAGGGCGCAATGGCAATTTTTCTATCATGCAGTCCAAAATAAGCGACATTTGTCCACAAATACAGTAGTAAGTGTGGAGTGGTTTTGCTTCATTGTATTCCTCCTGATCCTTCGTGTCTGAACAGACAATACTTCTTGACACGACTTTGGGCATGTTGATAAGTTGTAAAACTGTGTTTCCTTCCTTAAAAATATTATAAAACCTATAAAATAATAAATACCGATGTAAAACGTAAACAAACCAATTTTCCGAGAATTGACATTGACACTGACAAACAAGTGACAACAGACAGCAGACAGATTGACCTCATCAAAAAATTGGCCACAAACCACTTTATTTTCTTGGCGCGCTTATATTTTTATTTTGTAGTTGTAATAACTAGTTGATTTTTGGATTATTGGAAAATATTCTATTCTAATTTTTTTCGTGAAATATCTTCAAAACTTCATAAAGAATTATTACTTTTTAAATAATTTTTGCGGCACCGATACCATTCATTTTATAGTTCGTAGTTGGTAGTTCTGTTAAACGTCAGCTTACGACTCACTTCGCTTCGATAGTCTTTTATTCCAAAAAATCGTGATTTTGCACATGTGCAGTGCTTTTGAGTGAAATTTAGCGAAATTATATTTAATTTACTTATAAAAATGGGTGCACGTGCAAGTAGATTCCATGTATCAACCACTGGATTAACCAATGGAGATGTAAAGAAAGTAGAAAGTGAGGATAAACGGGAAAACCCGGGAACCTTAGATGAACTTCACAAAAAGACCAAAGGTAAGTTTGAACCGGCTCTTGCTAATAAAAATGTATTACAACAACATAAACAATTCATAATATTATTAATTACATATAATAAATGCGTTATTTTATTCATTAAAATCGAATTAAGTTAGAAACACGGTTAAAAAGTTTGGTTATCCGTGTGATGTAATATTTCGATTTTCTCGCGGTATTAGGCTTTTTAATTTACTATATTTAATATTAAAATAACTAAAACAATGAGCTGATTCGAATAAGTTACTTATAATATGAGTTTTTGTTATATTTTATTCATTTGTTGATTGATAATGGTTTATTCTGATGTATAGGTTATTAATATAATTTTGATAAGATAAATGACAGATCTCTTACTGTGTTCTATATATTCACGCTTATATTCTCGAGAGTTGTAAGCAGAACATTGGAAAGTTTATTATTTTAATCGTTAATCTATGTAGATAGAGATTAAATCTTTATTAAATAAAAGATCCTGTACCCAACTGCCATTGAAACTAGTTTGAGGACTGTATCTCCAATGGCAGTGATTGATCAATGTTCGATAAAAAGAGGACACGGCTTCGACCACCACCTTTTTTGTTTTCACCACAATTTAATAATATCTTGTATAATTGTTTCAGAGGTGATGCCAGTCAATTTTGAAGGTGGAAAACTAATGGTTAACAAAGGCATGTCAAATAACTTCCAGGTTATATTCTTTTTACCAGCTAGATTTAGTTTTAGTGTCTAGATAGCTAGTTCTTATATTGACTATGATATTTAAAACAGAGTCACACTGTTACCGCAGAGATCAGGAAACGCAATAAAAGTTGCCACTTGATTGAATCGAAAATAAAATGTGTGGGATTTGACGTTTCGCTGTCACCCAAGTGATAAACTTTGGCTTCGACTAAGGAGCCATGGCCGCAATCCACGGCGGCTTCAAACATCCACTATTATGACCGCTTCTGGTCAAAATACATATTCAATTAGTGAACATTGGTTAATTAACTAACAAATTAGCTTTTTTAGTAGAATAAGAATGAATAATGTTGGTTCCAGATGTCTCACACGTTAACAATGAGTTCAGCTATGAGTGGCTATAAAATAGGTGCAACATATATCGGTACGAAGCAGATATCACCGACGGAGGCCTATCCTGTTATACTCGGAGATTTAGACCCATCAGGAAACATTAATTTTAATCTTATACATCAGCTAACACCACAGATTAGATTTAAGGGTGCTGCACAGGTATTTTTTTATATATATTTTTCCACTGTAGCTCTGCACATGACAACATTCTGCCTGATGTTAAGTTAGAATGTGCACCATCCAGGTTGACAGTGCCTGTTACACTCTCGTTAAACCTGACTACTCGGAAACTGTTCCCGAAACACGACAAGGCTACTTCACGGGTGTTAAATTCGAAAGTGGTGGTACTATCCAGGATGGCTGACTGGGCTAATGACCATCGTCAGTCTGCCTAGCATTCTTTGGAGCTGTAGATGTAGTTATTGCCTAAACAAAAACAATAGAGCCACTAAATTATTAACTACCCTAATTGTAATGTTTCTTGAGGTTTTGAGTGTACATGTTTCAATATACTTTTTAAGTAAACGTTGCTGTGACAGTGGGGGCTGCAAACCTTTCAAAATATTGGATTAATCAAAAACAAAATTGAAAGATTTTTTATTGGTTTAATATTGTGTTTGTTTAAATTTGATGGTGGTTCGAAAGTGCTTAAAAAGTGACTTGAAATTTGAGTATTTTTTAATTATTGTGGCTCCGCATTTGACAACACTCCACCTGATGTCAAGCTAGAGTGCGGTCCATGAATGGAAACAACTGCTACCACAGAAATAATTCGAAATATGTTAGACAATTTTTTTTTATGCCTAATAGGCAAGCGTTTGAGCACACTCTGCCCGGTGTTAAGCAGTGGTGCAATCTAAGGTGGAGCACGCCTGCCCATGAGGTACCTATTCACCTTCAATTTGAAGAGACCCATGTTGCACTTCTCAGGAAACACAGACACCATAGTGTAATTTTGTTGATTACCTATTCTTGGATAGATAGAATACACATATACTGACATTAATATTAATTTTTCAGTTGCAAGAATGCAAATTATCAGCCACACAAGGCACGTTAGAATATAAAGGCTCTGATTACACGTTAGCAATGGCTGTCGGAAAACCAGATTTTAGTGATAAATCTGCTGTCTTTGTTGGTCATTATTTACAGGTAATTTATAGCTAAATAGATATGTAGAGACTCTGCCACTTGCCAATAGATGGCGCTGTCTAAAATAATTTAAAAAAAATTTCAATGAGGTGTTGTAAGAAAATTTCAAACACTCAACCTGATGTAAAGCTAGAGTGCGGTCCATGAAAGGAAACAATTGTTACTATGGATGAATTTCCAGACGGCAATCGCCGACGACATGTCAGTTTGATATGAATGTGCATCCATATTGACAGTGCACACTCCTCTCGTATCTGGCTACTTCCAAACTTACCTGAACAGTGACAAGGTCACTTCAAAAGGTATTAATTTAAATTGATGGTGTTACCCCAAGACAGCAGACTGTGTTAATAACTACCATCAGTCTGCCTACAACTCTTTAATAGTGCCAATAGGCGACCTAAGTACAAATACAATATAGTTAAATTGATACCGGTCCAAATTTTGTGAGATTTGAACACAAGTCTAATCGATTGTGAGCTTAATTAAATTTTAATTATTTGTATATTTCAGTCTGTAACGAAGCGTCTTGCATTAGGCACTGAGTTAGTGTACCAATCTGGTGCACGTGTCATGGGAGGTGAGGTCGCGATAGTTTCTGCTGCCGGCAGATATGCAAAGGATGGTGAGTACATTTCATTTGTTTTTAGATTATTGATAACAACGAAATCCGGCAGACTTGCAAGATCTCCACTTTTTTTTTAATTGGAGCTCGGCAAATGACAATATTTCTCCTGATGTTAAGTTAGAGTGAAACAACTGCTACTACCGAGAAATTTGTACAGGTAGCAGTCACCTCCGCTATGCTGGCTTAAGGAGATATTAGGCACCATCATATTGACAGAACACGCTGCTTTCGTACTCTATGTCTATGTCTACATCCAAACTTATCCTGAAACGTGACAAAGTCACTTCACGACTGTTACATTCTAAAATGGTTGGCTAAAACCATTATCAGTCTTTCTTGACAATATTATTTAATTACTTAACAAACGGATCTATTCATAATGATCTAAATATACCCACTGTAAGAACGGTTGCTTGTAATGCTGCAAGTAAATACAAAGACCGCATGTTAAACCACCCCAACAAACTTGCTTCCGAGCTCCTCGCGAAGACAAAACCTAGATGAAGATTAAAAAGGAAAGTTCCAAGAGACCTTGCATCTCTCAAATCTGGAGGATGCTAAGAAGGAGCTCCTCTGATGATATTGAGAAGGACATGTCACTGGACATGTACCGCTGAATGTCCTTACTGTGACAGATAGTGTTGCAGAGAGGAGTTTTAAAAAAAATGAATTCCTTACAGATTGGGAAGTATCGGGTACATTAGGCGCTGCCGGTGCACATTTATGTTACTTCAAACAGGCGAGTGAACAATTACAAATTGTCGCCGAAGTAGACACTTCATTCAGAGGTGGGGAGAGTGTCGGTACCATCGGATACCAAGTAACGATACCTAAAGCTGATTTAGTGTTTAGAGGTAAGTTACTTTGCCACATTGTCGTTTATTTGTTAATATAAACACCATGAATAACGCTTGATGCTAAGCTAGAGTGTGTCACTATAAAGAAATGACCACAGGCGATAGTCATCTTCACTATGACTAAGACGAATGTGTATCGTCTGGGGTTATATTGGGGTTACAATTTAAATGGGTATACCTTTTTGTCGTTATATTTTTTTATTGTAGCTCGGCATGTGACAACACTCCGCCTGATGTAAAGCTAGAGTGCGGTGCATAAATGGAAACAACTGCTACTACAGAGAAACCTGTGCGGGCAGCAGTCGCCTTCACTATGTCGGCTTGAGGAGACGAGCATGTACCATCTAGATTGATAGTGCACACTCTTCTCTTTATATTTAAAGAGCAACATCTATGCCTGATGTTAAGCTGGAGTGCGGTCCACAAACGGAAACAACCGCTACTACAGATAAATCTCTATAGATGGCGGTCACCTCCGCTATGTCCGTTTATGAGACCTTTATTTGCACCATGCAGATTGACAGTGCATACTCCTCTTGTTATGATACGTGGATACTTTCAAACTAATCTGGAATGGTGACAAGATCACTTCCACCACCACCAGGTGTTCTAAAGTAGTAGCTGTAGAATTATATTGGAATTCAAGTCAACCTAGTTTGATATACTTTTTTTTTTGTAAAAATAGCGCTGGAAAAATGTTGGCAACCCCGAGTGAGGTGTGGCTGATGCCGAGAACGTCTTTGACTCGATTTTGCATTTAATTATGAACGTTTGTTTCAGGTATGGTCGATTCAAATTGGAATATAGGTGCAGTACTCGAAAAGAAGTTGCATCCACTGCCGTTTACGTTCGCACTGAGCGGTATGGCAAACGAGGCTAAGCAACAGTTCAAATTCGGCTGTGGTATCATTATAGGCTAAATTGTCACAAGCAAATGTTGTACCAAAGTGAATTCGACGATGGTGTAGTACTCGCATTTAGTCGTCTTGGTATACTTTAGCGCTTAGTTTATAAGCTCGCATTGCGAAAGACTACAGTTCTCACTATGCTGGCCGTTTAAGAGGAGGATGTGCGCCGTTGACCTTTTATGTAAGAAAAAATAATAAAAATAATTTGAAAAAAATAAACCGAAGATTCCCTCGGTATTGTATTGTCTAATGTCATGATGAAAATAAAAAAACCTAGCTATTAATAATTTAGAAGAAAAATGGTTTTATACATTTTAGCAATATAAAACCATTTCTCTTCTAAACTATTAATAGCTAGGTTTTTTTATTTTCATCATGATATTAGACAATACAATACCTAGGGAATCTTCGGTTTATTTTTTTCAAATAACTTTACATTTTTTTTTTTTTTACATAAATCGACACACAATCGCGTGAGACAGGTCAACAGCGTCTATCCACCTCTTAAGTAAAAATATAGTAATAAATTGTTAACTTTTAAGTTAACAACACCTGTATGGGAGAACTGAATTAAACAATAATTGCCCTTTACGTATAGGGGAGGTTATTGGCTCAAAAAATTGTAGAAAAGTATGAATCTGTTTATGTTTTAAGTCTATTACATTTTTACGCCGCCATTGTCTGAAATTTAAATGGCGTCCACTAGGCTCGCCGAATTGAATCTCTTATCTAAATTTTCTATGAAACTGCGTCCATCAGGAAAAAGTTGAGCCGCAGTGAATAAATGTTATGATATTCGTTTCGGTGTGCGTGTATCCTTCTCTAGTGGACGCTAACTTTGAGAAGTGGTAAATGATGTCCGATCGCATTGCGAGCAACAAGTTAGTGAAATCTAGTTATCATAAGACGATTATTATTATGTTTTATTTGAAAACATTTAACAAATTATTTTTGTTGACATTTTTTTTTGTTTTTTATTACTGCTGTAATTGATTTTTTTTCTCATCCCAATTTCATTGTAGAGTTTAGTGATTAGTTCTAATGTCACAATGCACTAAGTAACCTCTTTTTTTTACGTTCGATAATGATCCTTTTTGCTTTGATAATAAGGATAAGAATTGCATTTATCTGTTCAACTTACAAAAAAAACTCAAGGCTGACAAATTGTAATAAAAATTTAGTGCACGACATGAGCTAGACTATGTATGGATAAAGTCTTTGTAACGAGTAAGCGAGCGTTGATGTGGGTAGGTCCCCACCCAGATATCCTATTCTCAAAAAAAACTGTCTAACTTACCTATTAATTTTATTTAGTATCCCTTAATTAAGATGGCTCGCCGGTTTACTCGTTTTCTGACTTACCTTGTGCAAGATAAATATATATTGTTAATACTATGCAAGCTATCTAAGAACAATACTCGACTCGCAGCTAACTTCACTCGACCTAATAATCGGATTTTGTTTTAGATTCGTTCAAGTTATAACTGTTGATCGGCTTCCGGCTTTAGCCCGAGTTCGTCATCACATTTTAGTAGTTACACAATATGAGAGGTTTTTACTATACAGGGTGTATCGGGCAACGCGTAAAAAATTTCAAGAGATGACTCAGTAAGTGATTCTGAGCAGAAATTAATTTACAAAATAAATACTTTTTTTTTATCTAAATGTCCACCTTTTCCTTGTAGAAACGTACATACGAGTAATTCGCTACAAACGCGTAATCGTTGTGACGTCGGGCGGTGCATCAAACAAATGACCTTGCCTTTTTCAACGCCGACAACCTTTGCCGCCTCGCCTTTGATCTCTTTTCTTTTCTCTTCTATTTAGTAAATTTATTTTTTGAGGGGTGTTCATCCCTCACTTAATATTTACCTTAATTTTTTTACACGTTGCCTGATACACCCTGTATATATTGTGTTTTTCTTAGTTAGCTTGCATAGTTCATGTTATTGTGTATTTTATTTTAAGACTATTTTGCACGGAATGACTCATCAAACTACAGACTGCTGGCTAGCATTTCGTGGTATTGCACTAGCTTTCAAGTGAAATTCGCAAGTTTCACAAAAAAAACCGTGGACATTTTTTTATATTTTATACAGGGTGTATCGGGCAACGTGTAAAAAATTTCAAGAGATGACTCAGTAATTGATTCTGAGCAGAAATTAATTTACAAAATAAATACTTTTTTTTTATCCAAATGTCCACCTTTTCCTTGTAGAAACATACATACGAGTAATTTGCTACAAACACGTGTAATCGTTGTGTCGTCGGGCGGTGCATCAAACGAATGACCTTGCCTTTGATCAACGCCGACAACCTATGCCGCCTCGCCTTTGTGCTCGCGCCGACAAGTCGTGTGCCGACCCACCTGCAACGGCTATTCTGTTAGTTGCCGAATGGCCGCGTAACTATGTACACGTGCGCGTATTCGTAAGAAATAACACTAAACGCGACAATGTCACTTTCGAACATTAAACTTTGTGATCGTTCTCTTGTGTGGAGAAAGTGGTGGAAATTTAAGTGTTACCTTACGTTTGTGGAGAGAACGGTATCCTACACGATTCCGTACGACACGTATTAAGAATTGTTCTAAATCTTGTGTGGAGGTTATTACGTGCGCGCAAGACCTACACCCGTATAAGCTCGCATTACATTTTGCCAGTGGCCATCTCGCTCTCCAGACTTAACGCCCTGTGATATTTAATTATGGGGAGACATAAAGCGGCGCGTGTATTCTGACAGAGACGGTGAGGTCAACGACCGCGGTGAACTTCGTAGGCGGATTGAAAGTATCACTGTGTTTAGCGCGAATTTTGACCACCTGTTATGAGTACCATAGACACTTTCCGAAGATATTTTTGTTTTTTGTAAGTAAACTACCTAATCATTGTGTTAAGAAGTCAATTATACTAAAACACTTTTGTTCTACTACTTTCTCAATAAATTATTTTTTATGACAGCTGTACTTTCGTAGTTTCGTAGCGCTCGATGTCCACGTCGGCCGGTCCATTTATAGACATTTTGTTTTTGTCATAATACCATACACGAGAACTTTTATTTAGTAAATTTATTTTTTGAGGGGTGTACTGGCCCACCACGCCCAATCCACCTCTCGCCAAAGCGCTCGTTGAGGTATTGCCTCACCTGCACTGCGAAGTGAGGCGGTGCACCGTCTTGCTGCCAGTAGACATCTCGCAGTAAATTAACAGGGACATCTTCAAGCATCTCTTCGACTTCGTTCTGAAGGATTTCTAGGTATGTCGCCCCTGTCAATCTTCCTTCAATAAAGTAGGGTCCGAGTAATCGGGTCCCGAGTATGCCTGCCCAAACATTCCACGAAAAACGATGTTGGAATGAATCAATTTTTGTTTTTAGTGGATTTTCACCCCTAGTTGCCCACCAGTGCTCGTTACGGACATTGTAAACACCCACTCGTGTAAACAGGGCCTCATCAGTCCACAAGATGTTCTCGTGGAGGTGGGTTTGCAGCCACTCGCAAAATGTAATGCGAGCTTCATAGTCAGGTTGGCGTAAATCTTGAATACGTCGATAATGATACGGGTATAGGTCGTGCGCACGTAACAACCTCCACACTGTCATATGACCGATGCCAAAACGGCGCCCCACTTCTCGAGTACTCGCGCGTGGTTCAATTTCGAAGAATTGAAGAATTTCCTCCTGTACTTCCCTCCGTATTTCTTGCCCACCACCGTGTGCGTGTGGAGGCGTGTTAAATTGTCCGTAGTCGCGAAGATTTTGAACAATTCTTAATATGCGTCGTACGGAAGGCACAAATCGTGTAGGATACCGTTCTCTCCACAAACGTAAAGTAGCACTTAAATTTCCACCACTTTCTCCATACAAGAGAACGATCTCACAAAGTTCAGTGTTCGAAAGTAACATTGTCGCGTTAAGTGTTATTTCGCATTCACTGCAAATCTTACGAATACGCGCACGTGTACACAGTTACGCGGCCATTCGGCAACTGTTAGAATAGCAGTTGCAGGTGTGCCGGCACACGGCTTGTCGGCGCGCTATCAAAGGCGAGGCGGCGAAGGTTGTCGGCGTTAATCAAAGGCAAGGTCATTTGTTTGATGCTCCGCCCGCCGACAACGATTGCACGTGTCACGATAGATTTGCGGGGAGTATGATGCAAAGAAAAGGTGGACATTTGGAGGAAAAAAAAAGTATTTATTTTTTAAATTGATTTTTTATCAGAATCACTTGCTGAGTCATCTCCTGAATTTTTTTACACGTTGCCCGATACACCCTGTATGTAAATAGAAATATACTTATGTAGTATTACTGTGTACACTTTACAAAGTGTAATTCGAAAGTAATTTTTTTTTAAATAGAACAGAACTACTTGACATTTTCAGGGCGTGTAATTTTGTCCAAAATAGTATATATTTTGTTGAAATTGACAGCTAATGTTATTACTTTTAATATCCTTTACATTCAAGATTTGCCCTTTTAAAGTTTCTGAATATTTAAATGCATGAGTTTAATATAAAAAAATATTATTAACTTTGACTTAACCTTTCACTGTAAGGTCCATTTGCACCAGAAGGCCCGTTAAAGTTACTTTTACGGCGACAACGTAACCGGTTAATTTTTACATTAACTCCATACGCGTTGCAATATCGAGTAAATTCGTATTGTTATCGTTAAAAGGGTGGCTGATCCCGAAAAAATAATAGAAAAACATATTTGGCTTCTTTTCATACATTTGACGTTAGTGACATTGGTTTGATGATTACTTTAACTTTAACCATGCCAAGATTCGCTGGTTAAAATTAAGGTTAAAGTAAGCGTCAAGAATGACAGGCGCGACGATGGTGCAACTCGTGTGGAGTAAATGTAAACGTAACGGTTAAAGTAATAGTTAAAGTTACTTTAACGGGCCTTCTGGTGCGAACGGATATAAGTATGGTTTTTGATTAAAAATCACGTAGTTGTTATACTATTATATTTACGGGTGTCTAAGCACGAACTAACTAATGTCAAACGAATTTGCTTCTAGCACACTTTTTATGGGTGTAAGATGGCAACACCACTGCGGGGTTGTCAATAAGATGTGTGTGTGTAATATTTAGACTTCTTGTAGATATAGGTTTCTCTTTAAAATGAATTTTTGACGTTCTAAAATGATAAATTATAATAAAATTTAATAGAAAAAAAATAAAGCACGCAAACGATATTTTTAATTCGAATTGATCATATCAATATTCTACGCAGTTTTTCATCAGACTTCGTCCACTGTGCGTTGAGAGAGAAACTGTGGGGTTTTAGTCGGTATGCTTAACGCTGGAGAGTCCGACATAACCCTGGCACCTTCCACAAGGGTCAGGGTTTCCGTAATTGTGATTTCCCCACGGAAAAAAAGCTATTATTCTTAACTTCTTAAAAATCCTTCAGTAGTGTGCACTGTCAATCTGGATGGTGCACTTTCGTTTCCTCAAGCCGGCATAGCGGGGACGACTGCTGCCTGCAGAAACTCTGTATTAGTGACTTTATTTATTTAATTAATATTCAGCAGCAGAGGCAAAAAAAAATCAAAATGTAACACCCGTGAAGTGACCTTGTCGCGTTTCGGGAATAGTTTGAAAGTAGCCAGATAGAACGAGAGGAGTGTGCACTGTCAATCTGGATGGTGCATGCTCGTCTCTTCAAGCCGGCATAGTGGAGGTGACTGCTGTCTAGAGATTTATGTGTAGTAGCAGTTGTTTCCATTCATGGGCCGCACTCTAGCTTTACATCAGGCGGAGTGTTGTCACATGCCGAGCTACAATTAAAAAAAAAATCAAATGAAGCTAGTTCTCGCATTACGCCGTGAGTGCGTAATATTAAAAATTCTCTTATAAAGAGTGCTCGTAGCCAACTCGTTCGTTAGTCTGTTGTTTTTTTGTGCTCAGTCTCCATTTATATTATATTGTGCGTTATGTAACCGAGTGTACCTACCGTCTTTTTTATTGTATGAATGTGTTTTGAATGTATTGTTGTACATAGGGTCAGTTGTTACGTTTATTAAATATAGAAATTATGTTAATGTATATTTTGTTTTATTTTCCTCCCTTTATTTTTCTTAGTACGGTTAATAGTTAACATATAGACACTATATACAGGATGTATCAGGCATCGTGTAAAAAAATTAAGGTAAATATTAAGTGAGGGGTGAACACTCCTCAAAAAATAAATTTACTAAATAAAAGTTCTCGTGTATGGTATTATCACAGAAACAAAATGTCTATAAATGGACCGGCCGACGTGGACATCGAGCGCTACGAAACTACAGCGGTCATAAAAAATATTTTATTGAGAAAGTAGTAGAACAAAAGTGTTTTAGTATAATTGACTTATTAACACAATGATTTTTTTTTTATTTTTTTTTTTTTTTTACAAAAAACAAAAATATCTTCGGAAAGTGTATGTTACTCATAACAGTTGCTCAAAATGGCGGCCTTTAATTTTTTTTTTTAAGTTAATGCGAAAAAAAACTAATTTCGAATTAACAGCTTATATTCCCTATACAGAAGAGACTTTATTTATTTATTCATTCCCTGAGAGTTTTTGGGTAGTGTGTGATTCATTTCGTTGCACATTATAATTAGAATAAGACAAAAATTCTAACTAAATTCAACATAATTTAGTCTAGTTGGTGACTACAGCATTTAGTTGATTTAGTTCTACGCCACTACTGAGATTGTCAGAAAGGTGCATTACGGCATGATAAACGACGATTTCAAAATTTATTTTTTGGCATTAGTCTATATTTCTGCAGGAAGGAGTCGCCTTCGCTATAGCTAGGCTAGGTTGGAGGAGACGAATGTGTCGATAGTGCACACTCGCAGTACCTGGCTAATTCAAATATGATCCAGTGCGACTGGAAAGTGGTAGTTCTATCCCCAGACGGCAGACGTTAATAACCATCATCAGTCTGCCTACCACACATGTACAAGACTGCTACTGGTAATTATGAATTCGCAGAGTTCCATAAAGTTTACCATCTAGTGGCATAGTGGACATGTAGAAAGTAAAACAAACAATTTTAGTTTAAAAATAACGTTTATTACATGTAATGAATTAAAAATAAAATATAATTATTTTCCCCTCCGCTCAGCTACATTTACAAAAACTTTAATCTTGGGTTAATAAACTCGCTAATTATTATTTTGGTGTATTTTTTACAATTATTGAAGAAAAAAAACAATCATGACATTTTCACCGAGTGTTGCCACACAAAAAAAAACTTAAAATTACCAGAGGTAAAAATATAATCATGCACGTAATTTGAAAGCGTATTTTTTCTTGTATAGCATGTCTTTTTTTATTAAGCCTTAATTGATTACCACAAGATTGAAAAATACGCGGCGTTTCATATTCAAAAACAATACCAGCCGAAAAGCTAGGCGGACGCGTGCTTAAACTTAAAAATTAAGCAAACGACCGAACTTGATACTTAGAATTTAAAATTTTCTTATACGAAAATACATTATTATGGCTTCGAGTTATTCCAAGATAATAATTATAATTAATAATATAATATTCTTTCGTGTTATATTTAATCTATGTTTTTAACCTAGACTTATGTTTAAGAAGACTTCTCTCGGATTCGCAACATTGTGAAGAGATCCTTTATAATATGTGCTATCAGCGTGTTTTTTACACCTATAATAAACCGCTCTCACAGAGTTGCTAGCGTAAAGTGGTCCGAAGACGATCCATTACAATTTACACGTGATCGATTGAACTGACAGAAAATAGATAAAAAATGCATTTTGATTTACTTGCAGTTCTTGCAGCGAATCTAAGGCTGTCATGGGTTTTCGAGTGTCTCTCAATATTTCTCAATTTAACACTCAATATTAACTGTCGAGAGCGGTCTAAGAAATAAGAGCTTTTAGAGTATTTTAAGTGCTTTGTTATTATTACATTGTTAATTGGCAATATAATATATGAACTCATGAAATGAATATGTTAAAATTGATCGCGTTAATGTAACGAGACAAAAAAAGAAACAATAAGTACCATAAAAAAAAGATTGAGCGACTAGTTACCTCATATAAATTCAAAAGTAATTTTAAAATCGCTCATTACGTCTTAAACTAAATTAAAAAATACGAATTTAATTTTATTTACATGAATTCACATTTTGACGTACAAAGCCATTTTTTTGAATTAAAAAAAAAGTCAATGTTGCCAGGCACAAAAAGGGGGAAGCATCGGACACGGAAATAAAACGGCAATGACACGCAATTAATAAAAACTATAAAATAATAAAAAATATTTAAATACCTATGAGATATAATGAAATTGATGACTTTATGTCCAACACGGGACGGGGCATGATTAAGTTGCCTTCATGGGACAGGTGTGGAGGACTTTCTTTAAAATTATAGCCTACAATCTCAATCTCTGATCACAAAGTAAAAACTTATGGCACAGAAGTGACAGTAAGTGTATCTATCGCACACCTAGACCTGATTTATTATTTTAAAAAAAAAATTACATATCAAGAAAACTGCAGAACTATTTTATGACATGTTTTGCCATCAAGTTTCGATACAACCTTCAACTTTCAAACATATTGGCTTCGAGCACATTTTCATGGCAACACCACATCAGAACTGTCAAAGAGATACTTTGTTGGTGTAATATCAAGAAATAGTGTAAAGAATAATTTTCTAATATAAATAACAAGTCTTTAGACAATTATTTATAAAACAATTTTTTTAATATTACACCCAACGAAATATCTCTTGACAACTATGCTATGGTGTTGCCAAGAAAATGTGTGAACTCTTCAAAGTCGAATGTTGGTTCGTGCTTACCCTCCCTTAAGTCTATCTCCAAAGGCGATTTTATTAAGTTGAAACAATTTTGATCTAGGAGTGCGATTCAAAAATCTAATTTTAATGAACATTTAAAAAGTTCATCTATGATTCAAACAAGATGAAAACTCTATAAAAAACCTATTCAATAAATATGACAAAAAATAATATATATATGTTAAAATTAATCAGCCATAATTTTAAAGAACAATTCCCCACATATACAACATTTATTTACAAAATGCTATCTAATTGCTCACTCACAACTGTTTTTTTATTGTTATTTTGTTACATTGGTCATACTAATTCGAGAAGTAATCGATCATCGATCATTATTAAGACCTAACGCAGATAATTATTAATTTAATTAAGAGTTTGGAGTTAGTCTGTCGCTATATACAAATTAATACAAACTTATTTTCAACATAATATATTTCATTATGTCTCCCATCTGAAGCACATTTTGTTGGCAGATACACCAAGTGTAACATTAAAAAATTACTGCAAAATAATTGTCTAAAAATAAATTAACAATTTTTTCTAGACAATTATTAGTATTTTTGTTTAATATTACATCCAATATAATATTTTCCTGGCAATACTGCCGTGGTGTTGCCAACGAAACGTGCTCGGATGACAGATGTTCTCTGTATGACAGACTACCCCCACCCCTTAAGAAGAAGAATTTTAGCTCATTAACAAACAAACGGGCAGTGATTGCCGTAGAATAAAAGCCTGCATTAAATCTTAATATATTAAAAACCCTTACAATTTATAATACAATAATAATATCTAATTCAAAACACTTTAGTATTTTTTAAACATAATGATACCAGCATTAATAATACACACATATACCTTGCAATTTTTTTTAATGGCAATATCCAAGCTTTTTTTTTATTTACGCACCCATTCTAGTTTAATTAATACAGCCATATTTTGATTCCTTCATAATCCTTTGTTTAAGTGTGATTTGGCAAAGTGTAGTTAGTTTAGAGTACTTATGTGCCTAGATACCTCTATATTATTAAGTGAACACTTCAACATCTTAATGGCGTTCTTAATTAAGAAGCAACAATTCTAACAAACGCACTAACAAATATCATCATCTGTATAACTTTTTTCACTGTAGCTCGGCACATGGCAACACTCGCCTGATGTTAAACAGAGAAATTTCTGCGGATAGCAGTCAACTCCGCTATACTGGCTTGAGGAGACCATCCAGATTGACAGTGCACACACCTCTCATTATACTTGGCTATTTCCAAACTGTCCCCGAAAGGTCGAAAGTAGTACCAAGAGTTCCTTTCACACTGTGCACTGTCAACTACGACTTGTAGGGATCTCTTTTGTTTGTTTTTTACAGATGACGACTACCTACAATACTAATTAAACCATTACTCACATTTACATACTAAGGAAACACACCGAAACATGATTATTTAATAATCATTTATTACATAGTATTAAAGCGGGGCCCGAACCCATTATCAAACTGAGCTTCCTCGGTTCTAATCCCGCTCGTACAATTTGATTTTTTTTTCTTAAATAAGTTAATTAAATCTCATTAAAAAAATTGTAAATAATAATAAATAGTATAAAGGAGAATGCCCACAATTTTTTTCTCGAGTTTTGTTGATCTCTATTCTGTAGAGAAATAAATCTACATTCCTTAACACCAATCAGTAAAAAAAAATATCCCTGATTATTGAGTAATTAGATTTTCTTCCGATGCAACGTTTGAGGTTTTTTTTTTATTGTAGCTCGGCACGTGACAACACTCCGCCTGATGTAAAGCTAGAGTGCGGTCCATGAATGGAAACAACTGCTACTACAGAGAAACCTGTGCCATGTCGGCTTGAGGAGATGAGCAATGAGCATGTACCATCTTAGATTGACAGTACACACTCCTCTCGTTATACCTGGCTACTTTCAAACTATTCCCGAAATGCGACAAAGTCACTTCACGGGTGTTACATTCGATTTGTTTATTATATTAAATGCTTTAATAAATGATTGGTTTATTGTTTATTAAACATTGTCTATTAATTGATAAACGATGCGCTGATAAACATAATTGAAATAAATTAATAAAAAAAATAAGATATTTTAGAATATTGTTTTGTTAACAAACTATTAGATATCTAGTGGACCCAAAATTGGGCATTGTCCTTTGACTTGAAAAAAATACTGAAATTGATAATTATGTAGATGAAATAGAAAAGATAGAAGTAGAACAAGAGCCTAGCTGTTTATCTGCAGCAGCAGTCTCCGCTCAAGAGGAATACAATACAATACAATTGTCCCGCCTTTTGTGTCAAGAGGAATAATCTTAGAAAATGAGATTTAAACAACTTACATTTTGATATCAATATGAATATAATACAAAGAATGATGGCGAGGAGTTTGGTTCACGTGAGTAGGAAAACAGAAGGCGCGTGATCATGTGTGTACGATTGCAAAAGTCCGTGCCAACTTTCAATACATGTTCGTTATAAATACAGACACGGACTTATGCAATCATAGCGTTTATAATTCTACGTGGTTTTTAAGCCATAAGAATTGAAAATTGCATATTTTTTAACCACTAGGAATTTAAGGTATACCTCCATTGCTTTATTATACTTGGTTCATCAATTCGTTCATGTAATATAGGGTTACATTTATTATGATAATAAAATATTCGCTTTGTCTTTATTAGATCGGTTAATCACGATTCGAACCTATGGCAAATTAGGAACAGAGCTTATTCTAAATTCAAATAAAATCAGCCATGTTTTATTTTAGAAATTTAAAACGCCCGCTCAAAATCGAAATTTAAAAAAAAACTGACAGCCAAAACTTTCGTAAAATGTCAAAAGGCAAAGACATCGAAACTAGTAAAGACAAAGTTTTTTTTTTGTTTTTATTAAAAATATATTATTTACTTTTTAATATGTGACAGTGGCGAGTGAGCAAACATCTACAAATACATACTTTTGTTATAATTCCATATCCTGCGCTTCGTCGTCGCTGAAATCGCTCATTGAGGATTCAGTGTCGCTGGCATTATTATTGGCAGTGGTGCCGTTCGTCGCCGGCTTTGATGAGGAACCGGGGCCGGACATCCCGGTTATCGCGTCCTTTTCTAACAACGCCTCTTCTGTTGCGAATCTTCGAACGTAATCTATAAAAAAGAATTATGATTTTCACCCGGACCATTTGGTAACCTTACGTTTGATGTTAAGCTAGAGTGCGGTCCATGAACGACAATAACTATTACTACAGATAAATTTCTGCAGGCAGCAGTCGCGTTCGCTATGCTGGCTTGTAAAAACGAATGGGTCAGTTTAAGAACTTGTACAGTATATAAAATATCCTTACCGGAGACCTTCTTCTTGTACTCTTCAGGTTTATGTAGGTACATGGCAGCCGCTTCGCCGTTTAACGGATCGATTGGGTTTGGATATGTCAACAATTGTGGTAGAAACGATTCGAATATATTTGACAAATCTGAAAATTAACAAAAATAAAACTTATCCGAGGGCAATTTTTTTACTCAACATATCAAACTCTCCGCCTCAGCTTAAGCTAGAGTGCGGTCCAAAACACCAATTACCACAGACAAACTGCACGTAGCAGTCGCCCCCACTATGTCGATTTAAGGAGACGAATATACACAAAATTGGCACGTATAATGAGTATACGCTGTCAATCTGGAAGAACATTCGTCTATTCAAGCCGGCATAGCGGAGGCGACTGTAGCCTATAGAAACTTATTTGCAGTAGCAGTTGCTTCCATTCTTGGACCGAACTATAATAAACCGGACCGGACTGTAATAAGAAAGAAAAATCACAAACTAACCATATAAGGCAGTCCATGCCTGATTAATAACGTCCAGGCAGACCGTTCCAGACACCTCATCAATATTAGGATGATACACTTTATTCATGAAACCAATGGACGGAGATTTAAACGGGTAGTGGTCCGGCAGCAATACACGCACCCGCCACACGCCACCCTCGTACGGCGCTGAAAAATATTTAAAAAAAAATTATTAAAGATATATTAGCTTAGTCTATCACCTAGGAGTGGTGGAATGCGAAGTGTCTTCGTCTCGTTTCGGGATCAGTTTGGAAGTAGCCAGGTATAGCGGAGTGTGCACTGTCAATCTGGATAGCGGTATATTCGTCTCATCATGCCGGTATAGCGGAAACGACTGCTGCCTGTAGAAATTTCTCTGTGGTAGCAATTGTTTCCGATGTCATATGCCGAGCTACAATGAAAAAAAACAGAGTAGTGTGCACTGTTAATCTTGACGGTAACGGCAGGCATAGTGGAGGCGACTGCTGCCTGCAGACATTTCTCCACAATAGCAGTTGGTACTAGTCCAAAATCCGTACAGTGAGGAATAGTTTAAAAGTAGCCAGGTACAAGAGAGGAGTGTGCACTGTCAATCTAGATGGTACATGCTCGTCTCCTCAAGCCGGCATAGTGGAGGCGACTGCAGCCCGTAGAGATTTCTCTGTAGTAGCAGTTGTTTCTATTCATGGACCGCACTCTAGCTTTACATCAGGCGGAGTGTTGTCACAAGCCGAGCTACAATAAAAAAAAAAAGATAGCGACACAAAAGCGAGATTAAAATTTGTATGTGTGGTCGACGATGCTTTTTGCCCAGTCTGTGTAAACAACTTGGAAGTAGCAGGTTATAACGAGAGACGTATTCATTTCAATTTATTTTATTTCAGTAAATAGACAGATAAACTGCACTCTTACACGTCGATAAATAATTACAATAACCAATACAATGCACTGTTAACATGAAATGAAATTAAAATATTAGCATGGACACGGTCTTGTTGACTCCACCATGTCTTCGGTATGACGATAAGACTGACACAAGAAACTCGTCGATAGCCTGTGCATTTGTGCATAATTAACAAAAAAAATCGAGAAAAACAAACGAATAGTGGCGCCGACCGATTTTAAATCCAATCATTTGATTGGATTGGATTTGATTTTGATTTTATTTTATTTTATTAATTAATTAATTAATTTTTTTTTTATTATTTTTTTTTTTTTTTGTTTTTTTGTTTTTTTTGGTTTATTATGTAAGATGTGGCACCTAAAGGTGGATCATTCGCCATAGGATTGGTCTGGTTAACATAGCAGCAAGCATGATATAATGATTCCCACCACTGGTCGCCCTTAAAATATAAAAAAAATAAAAATATAAAATATTAATTTGACAAAGTATCGTAGCGTCACCTAGTTTTATTTGTAAACTAGGTAAATGGCAAACGTAGCTTTTAATTTGTGATAAGAAAACCTTATCATTTACATTTACCACTGACACATATAAAAAAAAAAACAACAAGATTAATTCCGTGATAACGTGCAAAAAAATATATCGTCACGAAAAATGTACACCATAAAAAAACTGCCTAATATCTTTAGTATTTTTTTTTAATCATTATTTTATCTATCGCAGACAATCAAGCCCTTTGTCAAAAGCCTAAAATCTTCCAGGTGGAACTATACTTTGAAATAACTCGCAGCTCGATTACACGTGACTACACTCCGCCTGATGTAAAGCTAGAGTGCGGCCCATGAACGAAAACAACTGCTACCACAGATAAATTTGTAAAGGCATCAGTCGCCTCGCAGCGCCACCCACATTGACAATGCACACTCCTCTCGCTACACTTCAAAACTGATCCCAAAATACGACATAGTCACTTCGCGGGTGTTACATTTCCACTTTTTATTTTACTGGTGTTTTTTGGGCCCAAATGATATCAAGAAGACCCAGAAGAGTGTTTTCCGATCAATTCGTAGACATCCTTATGAATGTTGAGCTATAGCGGGCTTGTATGAAGAGAATTGTGGATGTGAGGGAAGCGAGGGTGTTGTGTTAGGATCGTGGTAAGTAGTGTGTCGTTGTCGGCCTATCCCATTGGGAAAAAAACCTGACAATTGTTGTTGATACCACACAATTCATTAACAAAACAATAAAGTGGTATTTTATATTCTTATTGTAATTTAAATAAATCAACACGCTGCGCCGTTTACCAATCCAAAAGTCAAATACTGCACCAGAAAAAGTCAAATCGAGTAAAAAAAAGAATACAATTAAAACTAAATTGGTGATAATTAATTATTATTATTTAATTATTTTTTTAAACTGTTTTTTTTTTATATCTAATTGCGATGTAAGTTTAAAATACTGCTTCTCTTTGCTCACACCTGTCATAAACACAGAGGTTAGCTGGAAGAGAATGCTATTTAGCATTAAGTTAGCCTGTGTGCATGCCACATTAAGTTTTAAATAAATAAATAAGTGGATTTTTGAAATCAATTTGGCCTTTCTTTTTGTTATTTTTTATAATTCACGCTGTGATTTCTCTGAATAAATAAATAAATAATGTATGTGGATTTATTTTCCTGTCCAAAATGAACTAACAATCAATACGATTAAATAAGTAAGAGCATTTCTCTTAGGGAAAATGGGCGTGCTCCTTCGGGCTTTAACCCTTAAAATGCTTGCAACCTTGCATTTGATAGTCCTGTGCAAACGCAGACGTTCAGGTTTTTAAATAATTTTATGTGAAAATGAATGTAAACAATTAGCAACAATATGAATTTAACCTTGGGTTAAAGGTCACATTAAATTCTATTTGTTATCCATTATTGCCCACTAACACTTGCCAACGTTGTTCCATAAAAAGTAACTTCGGCGTAGATACACCGTTAAGATAAGAGTTGCCATGCCCCCAGCTAACGATTTGATAAAATTATATCGATGTTAAAAATATACGACAGATTCTTATGGCTTGCGTACACAAGACTCGCCGAGTCGAATCGAATTGAAAAAATTAGTTCACATGTGAAAAACTATGTCTAGGAAGTAGGGCCGAGGTGAATCGAAGTGAGCGCTATTCTATTTTATTATGAGCGCTGGATATGAGAGTCGATTCGATTCGTCTCTGAGGGGGGGGGGGGGGATGTAGGCGGCAAAGTATTTCGAAACAATTAGTAGTATATTACAGAGAAATTATCGATAGCATTATTTAAATACAACTGTAAGGTTATTTTTACGCTGTGAGAACGTAACGCGAACCTCTCCACCAATAGGATTGCTTCGTAGATTCTTTATTACCTCGGCGGTCAGAATAACATCGTCCGATTGGTGGAGATATGTCGCGTTACGCTCTCACGGCGTAAATGTAACTTCGTACTAGGCCCACAGTAGTGTTGGCCAATCTGAAATATCTGCACTATCGATATATTAACTATTTCTCGGGATGTGATTATCAATTGTTGTCAAAATTATATATTTAATAAAAAATTACTAAATTCTACTTACTGCCAGGCGGTCCGAAGAATTTAACGCAAAACTCGTTGAGGCCACCTAAAATTGTCACTTCATGTTTGCTCTCAATACTGATTGGGAATTAAGGAAAAAACACTCTCTTTCTAGCTATATGACCGTACTCTGCCTGCTAATCAAGATAGATTGCGGTCTATGAGCCTCCCCAAAGCCGGATATAAAAAACGCGTGGTTAAACAATTATACCAAAAAATGGTGGTTGATGTAATTTTATAGAAAAAACTACTTTTGAAAAAATGTGTCGATTTCGAAATTAGAGGGCATTCCCTACAACCATTGTTCCGGCACTTCGGTCATATCGCGTTCCAGAACCGCATTTCCGAAGTCGCATGGGGCTCTTTAATACACCCCGAAAGTTTCACCCCTCCAACCCTCCTAGCAAGTACCCCAAGTGACGTCAGTAAGTGAGTGGATGGAACAGTAGTTTTTTTATATAAGTATAAAAAAAAACTACTTTATACTTGATTCAGCGTCGTGGGTTGTGTGCATGTTCATTTTTTCCATTAATTTTCCAAACCTTGAATAATTTTAAATCAACATTCCAACAAAAGCTCTAGGGATGGCTAACAAAGGTTATTGAATTAGACGTCTCACTCCAGGTGGGCGCTGACCCTCGAGAGGGTAGACTAGACGTATTGATTCGTCTGAAGTCAGACTCTATTTAGTCAGAAATTATTTATCAAAATATTTAAAAGGCCCGTTTATAAGGGTGTCTGGAGCGTTGCCCTCACGCGTCAGAGGATACTTTGACCCAAGCGGGGACACTTTTTTTTAAGGCGATTCGAAAACGCATACACGCGCGGTGTTGCAGATCACGCGCCTACATGCGGAGGAACATGCACCCCCGCGCGTGGGTGCACACCGAGTTTTGCAGTATCGTGCGTGATTTTGACAGGACTAGACGGCGAAACCATCGCAAGCTGATGTGAAATGAGGCCTCTAGGCCACCGCATGGCTATACTGCAGCCCCGCGCGTTTGTGTGGAGAAATCTGCATGAAGATGCTCCATCGCCACGAACCCCGCTCCGTAGCGCGGGGCAGTGTGAGAATCGCCTTATTGTAGCTTAGCATATGACCACACTCCAACTAATGTTAAGCTAGAGTGCGGCTCATGAATGGAAACAACTGCTTATGCAGTCAAATTGCTACATGTAGCAGTCGCCTCCGCCATGCTCGTTGATGTGACGAATGCGCAAAATCCAGGCTGACAGGCTGATAATGGGAGGCACTGGTTGGTATGCAAAATTTGATATAAATGCCAAAAAAATAATATTTTTTCATGCTGTACAGACTTGACTGCCCTTCCCAGTCACGCTGGACGGGACTGCTTACAATGTATAATAATAATTTAGTTGTGACATTGTAGTGTTATAACATTCTGAGATAAAGATTATTATTATAATAAATTATAAGCAAATTCAATAAAAAAATTCACACAAGCACACAAAATAAAAAACAAACAAACAAGCCCATACTGAGATGAGATTCGAACCCCATAGCCCTTTACATACTAGGTGTGTATTTTTGTTTTTTCCACAAATCAATAGCTAATGTTTTTTTATCATTGTAACTCAGCATATGAGAACACTCCGCCTGATGTAAAGCTAGAGTGCAGTCCATGAACGGAAACAACTGTTACCACAGAGAAATTTCTATGCGCAACAGCCGCCTCCACTATGCCGGCCTGAGATGAGTATGCACCATCTAGAGCACATATGGGCAACAACCGGCCCGCGGGCCGGATCCGGCCCGCTGTAAGATATGATCCGGCCCGCGAGACATTTTGAAAAACCCAATTAAAAAAATATTACATTAGGTACTTATACTCACGAGAGTGACAGTGAGGCGGCAAAAAAAATAATATTATCACTACTTTAAAATGCACTAAGTACTTTTAAACGCGGCCCGCGAACGTATTTGCACGCTAAAGTTTGGCCCTCAACATGTCAAAGGTTGCCCATAGCGGATCTAGAGTGACAGTGCACACTCCTCTCGTTATACCTGGCTACTTTCAAACTATTCCTGAACAAGGTCACGTCACGGGTGTTACATTCGAAAGTGGTGGTACTACCTCAGGACGGCAGACAGGACAAATAACCATCATCAGTCTGCCTAGTACTCTTTATTTAAAAGGTTATCTATGGATGAAACGGGAATGTTAAATGTGTAGTGAGCGACTATGGTCCAGCGGTAGAGGGTCCACCCACAGGGATGACCTGAGTTCAAACCTCACTAAATTCCGACCAATACAACTATGTTACATGTACTTTGGTCTCTCACTAGCAGGGTACGGGCATTAAAAAAAAAACTAATTATTTGTACTAACTTGGTACAACTTCAGTGATGGGGTTTGAACTGATTACTTTCATATTTTAATAAACAAAATAATAACTCAAAAATTATATAAAATAGAAAATTTTAAGTAAAAACAAACACTAATAACTGAAAAATAGTGCTTATTGTTCTGATATTAAGGGTGATATTTCCAAGGGCAAGGGTTTTCTTTGTTCCCTTTGCAAGGGGAACCACCCCTAACATGACACAATATTTTAATACACATGAACAGCTGATTTTATATTATTGCATTTTTTTTATTGTGGTATTAGTGGTTGCTTATTGGAAAAAAAAATTGTTTACAAGTTTATGATGTATATAAAAATAGATATTGTTACATTTCTTATTTTATCTGTGTAGTTTTCTTCATTTTGGCAAAATATCAACACATTGGAACAATGAACTTGTATATGACCTCACTAAACATTGATTAATAATTAAAACTGTAAAATATATAATTGTTTATACATAAAATACCTAATTTAATAACAAAAATATACCTACAATAAAATACCTAATTAGTGATAAGAGGATAGTGAAAAGTGACCAGTAATTAAGTATTCAGAAATATAATTAAAGTAATTTAGGAATTAATTATGCATAATAGGTAACAATGCAACCAGTGTAAGGCCACCACACACGGGCGATAGGTAAGAAGTGCGCAATTGGGCCCGTGGCCTACATTTACATTACGAAATAACGCTATGTTAAAGAGCAACACGGAAGGATGCAGTAGCGAGCGTTTCTAGCCTACTCTATACCTATATATACGTCAATACCATCCCACACAAAGGAAGGATTAATCTCCTATATTTAAGTAACAAATGACCCTTTTGGATACACAAATAACTTAATGTTATTAATAGTGCACATCATGGTCGAACAAAATAATAAAATATTAATCAAACTTGATTTTATAATGGCTAATGACAATCAGCTGATGGGCGCTCGTCGTATTTACATGGTAGCCCTACAGGATTAGGTACTTTGATAACAAAGAAAAGGATACAGTTTTATCACATCTGTGTCCATGCGACGTTTCCCAGCGCTCGGTGACGACATATTCGTGTTCTGCTCCAGATAAATCACTCTATCGGACACGAACAAGTGTAAAAAGCCACACTCAACGCGGAGAAACTAATTTTGCGTTCACCAACAATTATCAGAAAAATAACATTGTAGAAAAACAATGGACTGAAACCATAGACTAAGATCTACCATAAAGATTTTTGACGATGATGTGTTGAACTCTGTGTTGCTATATAATAAAATATTTAATTTTATATTATTGTATTATATTTTTCTTAAAGGTTAAAAATGATGAATTAATTTTAAAAACACAAGATAATATTATTGTTTAATGTTAAATTCGGATTTGTTTATTTATGATACAAATATTATTATTTTTTTATAACAATGTAATGCGTCATAGATAATGATCAACTTGCGTCAAACGTGAAAGTTTATAATATCTATGCCTCTGATATTTCCGCGGAGCTGAGCGTGTGTGATTTCGTGGTACATTATTTATAAATTTAGTTTTAATTATAGATTTTTATCGTTTATCCAGCCAATGTTAGTTTGGAAGGTTCGCGCACGAATAGCGAATAATGTGTAAGCGCGTCATGAATGCGGAAATATGTGTTACGACGTTAATATAACCGGACGATTCTCTTTTGATTGATATGCGAGAAATCCAGAAGTTTTGCTTGTTTTGCATTTTTTGAGTTGCTAGACTGTTGCTGATTCGTGTTAAGTTATTGAGATAATTAGTTAGAATGTATGAGAAAGTGTCGTTTAATGGATTGTGGTGATATAGGCCGCTTCCGGTCTCGTCTGTTGAGCGTGTTACTGGCTAATTGATTGTTTGCTTCTGGAACTCAGTAAGCATGGCTAGCCCAGGAATTGGTGCCACTTTTGATCAAAATGACATGTCCAGGTAAAAGTTTCAGTAAAATCTATGCATGTTTTTGGTTGTAAAGAATAAATAACATAAACATTTAATCCTGTATTTGAACAAGACTTGTTTCTTTAAATGGTGTTATTTGACTAATATTTTTATTAGATATATGACAAAAATCATCAATCCATCAAGGGTTGGCAACTATTTGCAACCTTGTACCTAGTTGTTATTCTGAAGCAATCATTTTGCTGTGATTTTTTTACTGCTGGCAAAACAGTAATAGTTTGTGTTTACAAATTCTGTCAATTGCAGCACTAATATGCTACCATACCCATACTCATGTACCCCATACACTAGTATTGTGTTGGTGATACAAAAGGCACTTTTCCAGTGTAATTTAAATGTTGCCTATTTTACTCTTATATGTAAATTACCATGGTTATTTCAGTAATTAAAAATAAAATATATTTTTATAATTGTGTTTTTCGTGTAGATTTTTACAATAAAACTATTTCTTAAAAGGAGAATGCCCATTTTTGGGCCCACGTGACATCTAATAGTCTGTTAACAAAACAATATTCTAAAATTTATCAATTAATTTTAATCATATCAACACATCATTTACCAATCAATAGACAATGTTTTAATACATAAAAAATAGATATCTTCAATTATTAAACATTTAATATAATAATAACCTTAAATATTGCACCAGCAAAAGTGTAATGACTCAATAACTCGGGAGAAAAGAATTGAAACTGATTGGTAATAAGGAAGTAGATTTATTTTTCTACATAATTAACTAAAAATCATCGATAAACTCGAGAAAAAAATTTGTGGGCCATTTTTCTTAGGCGAATGGGCATTTCTCCTTTGTTAAAAAAAAAATAGACCAGTGGAATGAAAAATGGAAAAAACCAATGTTTTAACTTTTGGTTTTTGTGGTTTTCTGGGGTAGTACCACTACTTTCACTCTGAGTGGTGTGCGGTCAATAAAAAATGCTTTTTCTTTGCAGCTGGTATTTTGGTTCATTGTCACGGGCAGAAGCAAATAGACTACTTTTAAATGAGACGGAATGCGGTGTCTTCCTCGTGAGGGATTCTAAAACAATACAGGGAGACTATGTACTCTGTGTTAGGTGAGAAAACTGAGGTTTAACATATGATGACTGTGTAGTGGTCGGGGTGTCCATGCTTTTTTATTTTAGCTCGCCATGTGACAACACTCCGCCTGATGTAAAGCTTGAGTGCGGTCCAAGAATGGATATAACTTCTACTACAGAGAAACCTGTGCGGGCAGCAGTCGCCTCCACTATGCCGGCTTGAGGAGACGAGCATGTACCATCCAGATTGACAGTGCACACTCTTCTCGTGATGCCTGGCTACCTTAAAACTATTCCCGAAACGCAACAAGGTCACTTCACATTCGAAAGTGGTGGTACTACCCTAACACGGCAGACTGGGCTGATAGCCATCATCAGTCTGTCTACCACTCTTTAATAGTGCCTATAGGCACTGAGCGAACAAAGTACATATAACAAAGTTACATTGGTACGGGTCAGAATTAGCGAGGTTCGACCACAGGTCTCATCGATCGTGAGTTTACGCGCCTTACCGGCACCGCGGCCGCTTTGAAAATGCTCCTCGTGTTGTGAAGGATGTGGGTTCGATTCCCAATTCAGTTGTATATATATTTTTTTTAAACAGTCTGATATTTTGGTCCTCAGACCTTAAGCAAGTGTGTTTGTAGATATCTTAAAGATTTAATGTTACAGTAATACCCCGGTTTACGCGAGGGATACGTTCCACAAAAACTCGCGTTAAGTGAAATTCGCGTATAAGGCGGTCACGTTTAAGTTTAACCAAAAGTCACTACAAAATGCAAATCAATACATACTTTAATTCTAAAAACCCAATATGCATTTTTTTTTACAGAAAAATGTGCCTATCTATTGTCTTTTGGGTTGCGTTTATTTACGGTCTTGTAAAATATTTTCATAAAACGCAACTGGTTAAAATACGGTCATCACCACTGTCTATGATCTGCAATATGTCCAAACCTGAATAGATCTTTGAAAGAGCGATTTTAGCGCGAAATTTGAAATTCGCGTAAAACTGAAACCGCGCATAACGGGATGTTACTGTAATTAAAATGTATGTTATTTAATTTTTTCAGAGAAGACGGCCGAGTCTCCCACTATATAATAAATCGTGTATTATCAGCTGATAACACTATCAGATATAGGATAGGCGATCAGCTGTTTGCTGACATGCCGGCGTTGTTGGCGTTCTACAGGCTGCACTATTTAGACACGACACCCTTAGTCAGACCATTGTCGCAACAAAAAGCTAAGGCCGTGGCCATGTTACCGCAACAGCAACACCCTGTTTTAGAAGTTGTCGTTGCTAAGTTTGATTTTCATGGGAATGTGAGTATTTTCTTTTGTATGCAGAAACTGTTATCTAGATATTGCATACTCGTGTCCTCAGGCCGGCATAGCGGAGGCGACTGCTGCCTATAGATATTTCTCTCTAGTAACAGTTGTTTCCATTCATGGACCGCACTTTAGCTTTACATCAGACAGAGTGTTGTCGTATGCCGAGCTACAATAAAATAAAAACTAAAAAATGTCTGCATGTCTAGCTTGTCAAAGCTGGTGGCTCCATGCCTAAGATATAACATAGCTATTAATTAAGAAATGGTAGAAAACTGCAGACTTCAGCAAATGGCAGACTGATGATGGTTATTAGCTCAATCTGCCGTCCTGAGGACCAATTTTAAGCCTGGGAAGTGACTTAGTCGCATTTCAGGCCGGGTAGAGGAGTGTGCACTGTCAGTCTGTGTGGAGCATATTTGTCTCCCCACGCCGGCATAGCGAAGACAACTGCTGTTTACAGATGCACTCTGTGGGAGCAGTTGTTTTTGTTCATAGGCTGTACTCCAGAATTTAGTTCAACATAAATAAATAAGTAAATAAATAAAATAATTAAACATCAAGCGGAGTGTTGTTATAATATGGCATGCTACAATTTTAGTTTGATGTTTTCAGGACGCCGATGATTTACCATTCCGTCGCGGTGAAAGATTGATGGTGATAAACAGGGACGAGGAACAATGGTGGACGGCGAGGAATAATGCCGGTAGAACTGGCTCAATACCAGTGCCTTATGTACAAAGAGTAAGTAGTTTTTTATAGTTTGGCAACTACGGATATTTCGCAGTTTACTATTCCGGCTTGAGTAGGCAAATGTGCACCGTCAACCTGGATGGCGCTTTTTACATTCGTTATGCCTGGTTGCTTCAAAACTAATCTCGAATTGTGAAGACACTTCACGGGTGTTGCACTTAAAAAGTGCACGTGACCGGCAGAGGTCTAGCAGTAAAGCACAAAACTCACAATCGATGAGACCTACATTGAAACCTCGCCAAATTCTGACTGATACCAATTTCATTATTGGTTTTTCAATTTAGAGCGGCCGTGGTCTTGCGGTAAGGCGTGAACTCACGATTGATGAGTCCCATGTTCAAATTCTGACTGGTACGAATGTAACTTTGTTTTATGTACTTTGGTCGCTTAGTGCCTATAGGCACTATTAAAGAGTAGTAGGCAAACTGATGATCCAGTCTGCCGTCCTGGGGCAATACCACCACTTTCGAATGTAACACCTGTGAAGTGACCTTGTCGTGTTTGGGGAATAGTTTAAAAGTAGCCAGATAAAACGAAAGGAGTGTGCACTGTCAATCTGGATAGTGCATGCTAGTCTCTTAAGCTGGCATAGTGGAGGTGACTGCTGCCTGTAGAGATTTCTCTGTAGTAGCAGTTGTTTCCATTCATGGACTGCACTAGCTTTACATCAGGCGGAGTGTTGTCACATGCCGAGTTACAATAAAAAAAAAAGAGTATTCATTCAAGAAGCAGTGGGTACAGCTCTACTACAGCTGACATTACGAGAACAGTGACATCATCAACAACAATTATTCTGTAGTAGCAGTTGTTTCCGTCCACGAACCGCACTCTTAACATCAGGCGGTGTGTTGTCATATAAATAAATGTTTACTAACAGTACATAAATGATAACAGTACATATATTGACACTGGCTTTCTTGCAGCTGCCTATTTTATTTTTAATATCTTATATAGTTTATCTATGGTCTGTGATAAGGTTGTAGTTTTTTTATACTGCAATTGCTCATAGATAAATATCACGTTTGGTCTTTTTTTTTTGAAATGACAAAAGTACAGTTTTCTGAATTTGGAAGCGAACACATGTCCTTTGCTTTGTGTACTTCTGAACTTCTGACTACTAAGAAACACGGCGCTCACGTGACCTCTTCAAAATTTCTCTTTTCCATCTTAATGCACTGCAATGAATCTAAGTATTGAGTTAAACCTTTCAGATGGTAGATAGTCAGGGTCAACCATGTAATGATGGTATCCACAACGGGCCGGTCTCACCACCACATAACAACCAACCAACTCCTCAACCAAGAAGTAATATGCTGGTAAATATGGATCTTTTCATTAATATACAATCAGAATTTTGTTTTATGAATTTTGTGTGTGATTGTACATACTTGTTCCTACATTAATGTACGGAAGTGAATGTTGGGTACGGCAGAAGAAGCAAGAGAGTAGCATTAATGCAGTAGAAATGCGGTCATTAAGGAGTGTATGTGGAGTCACGATAGCGGATAGAATGAGGAATAGTGTTGTGCGCGATAGATGTGCTTTGAAAGATGATGTAGTGACGAGAATTGAGAAAGGAATGCTTCGATGGTTGACGAAAGGAATATCTAAATCTGATGTTAAAAGATGTGTTAAATGAGGCAGACCCAAAAGGGTGTTTTCCGATCAAATCGGAGACATCCTTACGAAAGCTGGGCTGCCTAGTGCTCATAACTGTCGTGCGTGCATGAAGAGAATTCTGAATGTGAAGGAAGCGAGGGTGTTGTGTCAGGATCGTGGTAAGTGGCGTTCCGTTGTCTCTGCCTATCCCTGTGGGAAAAAGGTGTGACAATTCTATTTATACATGCGTACGCCACAGCCCCCTACGCTCTTAACTCGTGGCGTTACCTATAATAGCACTATCTTAGTATAGAACGAACCAAACATTACGACGGTTCCGAAGTTAGTCACAAGTCGCTGTGCAGTACACATATTGATGTATCAACGGAGCACGATGAACGAGAGAGGGAAGTGCACACTCCCGAGCTACTCGTCTGCAGATTATTCATATTTAAAAGTTAACTCTTAATTTTGTTATTGTAAACGTGCGAAATAGCACCCGCAGCTAACTTCCGAGACGCGACTTATACAGGCCTCCAGTTCCTGCCAGACCCCAAAATTGGTGACCGTTGACGTGTATTTGTTTATTTCAGCGCACATTGCCTGCGTTAGCGCGTGTGAGACAGACGCGTGTACCAAATGCATACGACAAAACTGCACTCAAGTTGGAAGAGGGCGATATTGTCAAAGTAAGTTGGAAATGAAAATATGGGCACGGGCTTAATATGCGCTTGCTCGTCGTACAGCTAGTGTTGCCATAGTAAAGTTTTTTTTTAATTGTAACTCGAAAATTATGGCAACACTCCGCCTGATGTAAAGCTAGAGTGCAGTCCATGAATGGCAACTAGAGTGTTGTCACATGCTGAGCTACAATAAAATTCAAAACAGATAACCTAATGGCCGCCAAAACTACAATTTGTTATATTTTCAGGTGACAAAAATGAACATAAACGGTCAGTGGGAGGGTGAACTGAATGGTAAAGTTGGCCATTTTCCATTCACGCACGTTGAGTTCCTCGATGACAACACGCCCAGCTAAGTTCAATATTATGTACCAATCATTTACTCATGTGGCCAGGCGTTAATGTTACCTTTGATACTTAAATATAACAATGGTAAGGAATTTAGTTTAACATTAAATTATAATGAACAATTGATGTGCACACATCAGCCTGAGCCGAGGTGGGAATCGAATCCACGACCTCCGTTTTGCTGTGACCACTAAGCCTCGCGTAACCGTGTCAAAATTCTGTTCTTAAAGATATTTTTTAAAATTATTTTTTAAACACTACTTTGCAATTCATTTCCGCTAACCAATGTTAGTGAGGGTAGGTACACAGTCACATCAGCTGTCAATGTTAGACCCTTCACCGACATTTGCAAATACCTCTCGACGCGTTTCACCACTTGCATGTTGGTGAAGGGTCTAACATTGACAGCTGATGTGACTGTGTACCAGCGTTACCAGATTTTTTTTTGTGCCAAGTCGGGATTTCGGAACTTTTTGAGTGGAAAAAAGCGGGATTCTTTCTTCGAAAGCGGGACAGATGTGTTTAAATATGTATATTTTATTTGAGTTTTAAATTACGTTTACGTGACAATAGATAGCAAAAATAGCCATAGAAAATGTACTTTAATAAAATTTTTATAAAAATATGATATTTTAAATCAGATTTACCCTATCGTTAGGTAGTTGAGTCTTCTTATGGCCGGTTTCTGAATTCTTCGGTTTGCGTAACAAAGCGTTATAACCATACAAATTTGACAGATCGTAAACGATAGTTATATCAAAATGTATGGGGAATGTGTCCGTTAGAAAAATGTGGTGTTTCAAATAATAGTCTGAAGAGTGAGATACAAATTGTAACTCTTTTTACACAGTTTACAGTAAGCTTTATACTCATCCGACGTCACAATACACACACAAGTCCGAGAAGCGGGACATTTAATTTTGATTTTAAAATCGGGACGTCTGGCAACGCTGCTGTGTACCTACCCTCACTAACATTGGTTGTAATTAATTGTAAAGTAGTGGTTAAAATAATAATTTTTGTTATGGATTTCCGTAGTCTATGTCTTAACATTGACATGAAAGAAGGCATAGTTCGGGGGACATGGTGGGGTGTAAGTGATTGGTACAATAATTATAGTAATATAGGTTGTGTTAATATGACTAAGACTGACTATTTTATTCATTAACTTTTTTTTTTAAATTCAATATCAGCTATGGGACTATAGTCAAGAGCCAATTGACAGTTGTCACTCGATCGAATCGAAAAAAAAGTGTAGGATTTGACATTTCACTGTCACCCAAGTGATAACGAAACGTTTTGTTTTCGATTCGATCGAGTGACAACTATCGATTGGTTTTGACTTGAGCCCCTGGTAACCGCTCTCGTTCGTGGTTGGCGTGCGAAATATTTTAAAAAAAGTTTATGAATAAATTAGTGTTATAAATACAACGTTATTTTTGTAATAACAATCCCACCTTATTTATGTATCTGTAGTTGTTTTTTATATAAAAAAAAGGTGACAGAAATGTATTTTTTTACATTATATAAGTAAATAAAATTATATATCTTTGTATACGGTGTGAATAAATCGAATATGTAAATGCGACGGGGCACATACTGTTGCTAGGTTTTAAAGTTAATAGTGATGGGGCGGATGTCGATAAATCTTTGTCGACAAACAACTTTTCTTTCTTATGTGAACGTGCTAAAATTTTGACCGTTTTAAATTACGTTTGTTTTATTTATATATCAATAATTGATACCATAAACTAATAAGATTTGATTCGTAATATCATCGTTTACAAAAACTCATTAGGGTCTGAAGAAGGGGTTCTATATAAACACAATACAATTAAATTAGCGGACACAGCTTTTATGTCACAAATTTCAAATACTTTCTCTTCTGCATGATTTTTCAAATACAACAATTCTTTATAAGGTAATCCCCTTTTCATTAGAATACATGATCCGCCTCTACGCTAAGTGCTGCAAGAATTAGCTACCATGTCATATTGATTTATCTTTAAATAATTGTCATATCCTGCTTCAAGAAAAGTTTCTGTAAAACAAACTATGTCTGGTTCATTATTGTTTTCTTTTAGTTCTTGAACAACCAGCTCTAACATTTCTTGTTTAGCCAAGATGCTTGCGATATTTTGGTGTAAGATATTAAAGTTATCAGTCGATGGAAGTTTCTTATTCAGGTCGAAAAAACCTATTCTTTTTAGTAATCACGGGGTAATAATTGACCAGGGTACTTTTCTTAAAGACTGGTAACGTGTCAGAAGATGTGGTAGTGGCATTGGCACTATTGACTGTAATTTTGAGCAAAATAAAACAGGATTGTTCCCTTCTTGTAATTGTTGAAGATTTTGCTTTGGTTTATTACTACGATGTTGGATTTTTACAAGTCCATTAGATGTGGATATTTTAGTCTCAGTCAAGTTGTTAATTTGTGTTTCCACTTTTATTTCATCTTTCGTGATGTATTTTGATTCCGTTACAAATCTTATACGTATGGGCCTACAAAATTTTGGTTTTGCCAAATAATTTATTAATAACGAGGGAGCTTTGAAATATATTGGAATCACTATCCGAACTATTCTGAAAATATTGCTTGAACTGGGATTGTTGAGATCCATCACAGCCCCATTTCGTTATTAACGCCAGATTATCTCTTTCTTCTTGCGAACACATTTGTATAACCTCTGCTATGTACTTATGCAAACGTGATGCTGTGTGGTCAAGCAAAGCTTGTAGATCAATCTCTGAGCTGGATTCTGTTACACGCATTGACTGATCGTTTGGATAACATTCTAATTTAGCTTTCTTGATTAAAGAATAGCACGGATAAATATTCTTATTAGCACCATGAATTATTTTCTAATGCTTTAAGGTGAAATCCCAGCTCTCTCCAAAACCTTCTCCAATCCAAACCTTCAACAAAGATTGCCAGTGCCTCTTGGGGTGTATGTTTCTTCACTGGTTGTTGCTGTCATAAACACAACGCTTTGCGCACTTTAGTAGTTCTTGTTGGAGAAGCAGTTATTCGTTTTATCATTTTTGAGACGTCTGTATTACTTACTGAACTCACGCCAGCTGGGTAGGTTAACTCGTCGGCAGACACCCGTTCCCGGAAAATCCTTTGTTTTTCTGCTCTTACTACGGTCACTCAGTTCTAGGAAACTCTTTGTTGGTCGACCCGGTTTTTGTTCATCAATGGACCAGCAAGCTATTTTTCGTTGTTTTTAAGGAAACTTGCTTTCTTCTAAGAAGCGGCAGACCATTCCATCCTAATATAGCTCTTAAACCCTTTTCATTATCTGGGTGTTTGGTTACTTGTCTAAGCCTGGCCTCCATTAGGCATTAACTAAAACTTTTTGTCAATTTTCTGCCCTTGTAAACTCTTGCATTATGTCAAATAATGCTCTTCTTATAAATTCTTTCATTATTAGTGAAGAATCTGAAATAAAATACGACTATTATCGCCGAGAACGAAGACATGCGCTGCGAATGATGACTGGGTTCCAACTGACGATATAAGAACGGGGAGTGGTGGGGGCATCTACCTGACGGACCGGTTATCAATCTTGAAAAAAAAACGTTAGGTGAATATTTAGAACTCTTTGTTTTCTACTTTTGACCGGTTTTTTAATGTAAATACTCCTACGTGCGCCGATGCAATGTTCCGCATGCAGAGACATCCGGCACGGCTCCAGATGTGCCTCGATGAAAGCCCTCGGGAAGCGACGCTATTCTCATTTTTGTCTTTAATCTTGTTTCCATCATTTTTTTGGGTTTAGGGATCGTTAGTTTACGGGTATGAATATATTGTGGCCAAGATGTTCAGGCTATTAAGATCTCCATACTGTAAGCCCCTTTACACGTCTCCCAAGGATGCCAGCAAAACTTGGCGACATTATTGTCTGATCATTCTGTCGTATTACAGTATTCGATTTAATAGAGTATTTAGGAAAAAACATACATGACCTTTGCGAATCTTTCTAAAGTTCGATTCAATTCTACGGACACCGTGGCAGACACGTACCAGGCGGGCAATTCTTGAATGAGTTATAGATTCATGAATTCTTTTTTTGTGTCTAATTGGTCTAATCTTTGTGTTGTATTGTGGTACGTATCTGCCACGTACGGTGTCTGCAGGTTTGAATCGAGCTTTGGTCGTTCTAGTTGCTACAGCTTTGTTGTTATTAACGCTGCTAAAATATACGTATATTAATATTGCATATGTCATTGTACTATGGTTGTTATCGTTTACTTGATATATTATATACACACTTTATCATTTTAGTGATTTTTTTTTTTTTTGTATTCGATACGATCGAGTGACAAATGTCGGATGTCGTTGACTTTACTCCCTAGTTTATCTAATCGAAACTTGTGTCACCACTATTCATATTTGACTAAATTAAAAAAAAATGTGCGTCCCCACGACCATGATTCACGTAAAATATTTGTTTAACTACAATAATCGAACTAAATTTTTGGAGGCTTCGCTGCTGCACCGTGGCAAAATGAACGCATAAATCTTTTAATTTAGTTTACTATTTTACATATTTTCCGTTAAATTTTCATCATTATTTAACACAATTGTCTGAGAAAATACTTTAATTTGAGTTATACTAAAAAAATAGTATGATGGCTGATCGAGTAACTGTAGTGTAGTAAATGTAATTTTATATTTTAGACAGTTTGTCCACGACCCGCCGATAACGATATGTCGGACCGATTTTCAATGGCACTCGAGCCTCTCGTCTATCTACATTTAAGGGTTGAATTTTAAAAATTACGATAAAATATACGATAATTACGATAACATAACGCTAGTTTGTGTACTTTTTAGAATACGATTTAATGGTCTATCAAAAGTAGTAGAAATTGATATATACTTATAGTAGACTTACTACTATAACATTTGAAAACGAAGAGAAACTGAGGTCTCAGAATGCATTTACATTTACGCCTTGATAGCATAACGTTTGTATTTGTAGCTCGGCATATGATAACACTTCGCCTAATATAAACCAAAGTGTGGTCCATGACCGGAAACAACTGCCACTACAGAGAAATCTCTACGGGCAGCAGGCGCCTTCGTTACGCCGACCTGGGGAGACGAGTATACACCATCTAGATTGACAGTGCACACTCCTCTCGCTATACCTGGCTACTTTCAATATGCTCCCGAAACGCGACAAGGACACTTGACGGATGTTACATTTGAAAGTGGTGATACTGCCCCAGGGCGGCGGACTGGGCAAATAATCATCATCAGTATGCTGACCACTCTTGACCTGATTTGGTTCTTTATTATCTGCGGTGAAAATAACATGATGAAGAGATTTCTCGTCACGCTGCCAGGCCGTAAATGTAAAGTCAAACGTACTCCGATATCGGTCTAAATCGTCCGTTATTGTCGATGAGGACAAACTGCCTCGATTGTATTATTGCACGATATTTTCACTAACATATCTTTTTTTATACTTACCAAGAGAATAACGAAGATTTTCGTGGTATTAAATATTAAATTTTTTGGACAGAATCGTCTGAATAGTTAATTTATATCTTGTAATATTATTAAATATTTATAATGTCGACTATTGCAAGACAGTCGTAACCTTCCCTTCACCCTACAAATAAATTAACGATGTCACGGCGTAAAGTGAGTCTCCACTAACAAGATCGTTTCATTTGATTTTTTTTTACCTCAGCGGTATAAATAATATTCTCTGATTGGCGAAGAGATCTTACTTTACGCCGTGACTGCGTAAATTTAAGTCATACTTGGCCTTCTGGTAAGTGAAGAAGTCAAAAGCCAATCAACAGTTGTCACTTGATCGAATCGAAAACAAAATTGAATTTGACGTTTCACTGTCACCCAAGTCCTGGCTTAACAACAGGGGGGCTATTGCGGACGCGAGCTCACCGTGAGTCACGGTGACTATCTGATTTCCTTCCGGCACTATTTGTAATGTAATTGGACGAGCCACTGTCAACAGGGAACTCCCATCGTGGCTCGTCCAATTACATTACAAATAGTGCCGGAAGGAAACCAGATAGTCACCGTGACTCACGGTGAATTCGCGTCCGCAATAGCCCCTCTGGTGGCGTGCGGTTATAATTAGTGATGTCCAATATTTTGTTTTGTATCGAGATATCGTATGGTGTTGTATCTATACGTATCGGGCATTCCTAGTTGTAATTATGACGCGCTATTTATTATTTTAAAAAATATTGGCAACACTCACCTTCGCTATGCCCGGCTTGATTGTGCTTTTTATATATATATATATATATGGCGTATAACAATTTGCCAGTGTCAAAGTAAATATTTTTTGCATCAAGTTAACAACATTGTGCATCACGTGTTATTCATTCATTACACCAAACAGTCAGGTCAAGTCTCAGTCAAGTCAAAAATTGTTCCAGTAAAGTAGTAGAATCTTTACTGAAACTTCCTAGGGAGTTTTGAAGGGAAAATGGCAACACAGGTTCTCTCCTTTTGAATTGTTTGCCCACACTCACGCACGTTCACGAACACATAATGGTTAATAATCCACCATTATTACACATTAACACTCGAAGAACACACAAGTTTAGGAAAATAATTCATGACAGATAACCTGACGTCTCAAGATGGCCGCCAAAACTCAAATTGTGCTTTTCAGTTATGACATTCTTGCAATGAACGACTAAATTATAATATCAATTGTTGTTAATTAATTTTAAATTTAATTAGTTTTTGTTAATTTTATTATATAAGTTTAATTTTTTTCTATATAACCCAAAGGAGATTTATTTTGAAATGAAACGTGTTATTTGGTTTTTATATACGCGTCTATTTTTCACATATTTTATTTTAAAATGGAAAAATTAAATAAACCAAAAAAACTTGATCGAATTATCGCCGGCAAACAACTAGAGCACCGTATATTGCACACAAGTGGCGGGATTCTCTACTTATCTGCCGGCAATACCTAAAATGCATTATAGTTTAAAAATATATATATAACATCCAGTATTTGGATATATCTAGTATATCTACTTACATATTTTTATTACATTTATGTATGCAACTTAAATCTCTGTGTGTCAGGTTATGTAATCCCAGTGCGAATTTTTACTCAATCACTGCGTAAAGTGAAACCTCTTCGCTTTATTTCGAAACTTTACATTGTTAAAATAATATTGTCCGATTGGCGGGAAAATTCTTTAGAACTTAACAATTTTTCAATACCTATTTGCTCATGTCGTCTCTTTCCGAGCTTTCTAATATTAACTTGCAAAACTTCTAAATTGTTCTTTATATTATTTAATTCTACTGCCATTAAATTAGATTACAGTCTATACATATTGTTCATTTATAAAAACATAACACTAAAATTGCAACGCTGCATTTATTTATTTTTTGTTTGATGACGCACTACACTTCACACACACATTTTTCTTGGTATGTCGCCGTCACGTGACTATACTTGCACTTGGCTGGTACTGCTGCTGGCTCCATCTCTCCGCCGTAGTGACGCCAGTCTCGTCAATACATGTTGTTGCACGTGTCTCATCACGGTTCTAATGTGACAGCCTTTAATGTACTGCCATGCTGCTATCAGTAGTATCACCATAATAACTACCGCAATAACAACGCCAATCAATTTTGTGGCAGACATGTGTTCTTCTAGTGATTTCAGCACAGCGTCGGATTGTGACGACTGAGTCACAATAATGTCCTCCCTGGAGTACGTCTTACCCATTTCTTCTTCTTATATTTATATTTAACTACACATCTTATTTTTAATTACTATATTTTTTTAGAAAATTGATCGCGTGTGCGCCGCGTGCCGTCCCACGCGCCTGGCCGGGTCGCCATGAGGTGGCGGGGGATAGGTTGCAACGAATGATACGTGTTGTCAGTTTGAAATGCACTTTAATACTAACTTCTTACAGCTACGCTTATACTAGCCACACTTAAACCACTAATAACTTATAACTACACTTATGCTCTACACACACACTACAGCACTTTACTTGTTTTGTGCGTAAATAGGACGATATTTTAGCCGCGGAGGGTAAAAAAATTTAAATGAGCTATCCTATTGGTCGAGATCTAAATGTAAACTCATACGGACCTCAGGAATTCTTTTTGGATTTTTTTTTTATTGGGCCACTGATGTAATTGATTCACGAAAAAAAAAATCAAATTTTTTTTACAATAACTAATTGCATTTGTGAAAAATAATTTCAATTAATTACGCGGTTAATTATTCAGATTTCACTTCTTTAGTGAAATTGACCGTTTGTTGTTGTTTTTTATTTGGACCAAACTTCTATCACTACGAGGCCAAACCAGGTGGCTAAAGAGCCAGTCGTTGTCACTTAATCGAATCGAAAAGGATTATATTATATGGGGTTTGACGTTTCACTGTCACCTAAGTGATGACGAAACGTCAAATCCCATTTTGTTTTCGATTCGATCAAGTTGTCGCTTGGCTTTAGCACCTGCATGGACATTTGGCCACAAACTCCTTAGACGTGACTACATTCGAGGCGTTTCACTGTACCATAATCTGACTCATGGATATACCACCAACCACTATGGATTTAACAGAGATTTATATACAGTAGTATTATTAGAAATTTTATAATTTGCGATGCCTTGATCCATTGTTGGTATGATTTCACCAAAACTAACATTTAACGATTAGTTTGTATTGGAAATCATTGTAAAAGGCATCCCTATGTTATTTTTCTCTCGAATAATTCGGGAAGAACGAGGTATCATTGAAAAATAAGTTTTTTTGCAGACGCACTCCTCTCAAACCTAATCAAACTCGAGCTGAAAACTAGTCTGTAAGGTAGATGAGATAGCAAACGCCCGGTAGCAATCGAGTATTTCTAGCTACGTTTATTCGGAACTAGTTTCATCCATAGGCCACTAGCTAAGAAAGTTTAACTGGGCGAAACTTTTTACTGCCAAACTTTTATCACTTCTGCTAGCGCTGAAATATTATCGAAATCAATTAACAGCAAAAAAATTGTAATAAATACGATTGCTTTTTTTTTTATTTAGCAAAAAAAAATGTATTTAACGCCTTCAATTCGTCATAATCACAATTTGGTAGTTACACAATATGAGAGGTTTTTACTATATTTAATTTGTCTTTCAATGTATATTTTTATATATATTTTTTACACCTTACTTTAATCACTAATGAAGTACGTTCAAATTGCGGCACAAAATGGCGTCTTGGCAGCCGTATCCTTAGTTGGCTCGCATATTAAATACTATACGATACAGGGGGGGCTATTGCGGACGCGAGCTCACCGTGAGTCACGGTGACTATCTGGTTTCCTTCCGGCACTATTTGTAATGTGATTGGACGAGCCACTGTCACCAGGGGACGGCCATCGTGGCTCGTCCAATTACATTGCAAATAGTGCCGGAAGGAAACCAGATAGTCACCGTGACTCACGGTGAGCTCGCGTCCGCAATAGCCCCTCAGTATTACAGCTCGATTTGTTGATTTTGCTGAGTCGAAGAGTCGTAGTGGGAGACCGTTTATTATTTCTCTAATGCTATCTCTTAAAAAAAATATACCAAATTGTATAAAGAAATATTAGAATAATTGCTTTTTTTTTTTGAGATTATGTGTCATAACATTAATTTTATGAAATTGTATATTTTATTTTAAGTTTTTTTTTGTGTATAGAAAAAGTCATCATAACATTCTTTTTTTTTAATAAGTTATGTAATTTTTTTTTAGAAAATAAAAAAATGTATTTAAAAATTGCTTTTATTTTTTGACCTCTGTATAGTGGATACAAGATTTATATTGTCCGACAAGGGTAGGCAGACTATGAATCGTGACCACATCCCGCATGATGTTAAAATAAGCTAGAGAGCGGTCCAGGAACAGAGACAACTACTACTACACAGCACTCCAGCTCTGGGAGGCGAACATTCTATCACAATCCAAGTTGACAGTGCACATTCCTCTATCTTCCAAACAGATGCGACTACTGGTGGTACTGGCCTCAGGACGGCAGATTGGGTTAATAACCATCATCAGTCTGCCTACCATTTTTTATTTATCAAAATAATGTTGTCAGTGGTAAACTTTAACCACAGAACTTCCTGTGGGATTTAACAAAAACTATTATTTTATTAAAAATTTGTTATTTACAGTAATACAAATGTCCAGGGCTGGCGTACCACGCTTCATCAAGGTCGGCCCGGGACAGGAGAAAATGTAAAGTTCCATTTTTTGTTCTGCGCCGGGGCCATTTAAGCAAAAGTTCTGGCTCTGTAAATATCAGTTTCATAGTCAGCTAACATATATTAAATAATTATAGACGTGAAACTCGATTTATATATACAGACACCTCTAAGTGGCAGATACAAAAGGTCATATTACATATTTTTTAATAATGTTTAAGTAAATTCAATTTTAAACTTTTAACAGTAGTAAAAATCTTAAATTATATAGTGTAATCTCCATATACTTTAACAACCATAAATAAACATATAGCACAGCCATGGTCTAGCGGTGAAACTCACAATTTACATGACCCGTGTTTAAACCTAGCTTTCTGATATATAACTATATACTTTGGTCATTCAGTATCTGTGATAAAAGCACTAGCTTAGTAACAAAACAGATTAATAAAAAAAATGCTAATTAATACAATTTTATATATATATATATATGTATATATTATATTATATATTATCTTTGTACCATATAACTATTTAATATATTGTTTTATTTTTACTAGGATCACTCTAATGTAATGGCATCCGTAACACAGGTTTCCTTTACCTAATACGAATGCCAAAGAGTCGATTTTAAATAATATTTGTTTCAATAAAGATTATTATTAATATCTCTTAAATTCCACTATATAGGGTTTACACTGTAATTTGTATTAAAACTTAAACAACGCTTGGTTTTGTTCCGTCCCATTGTACAACTGTAGCATCCCTCCATACATACTGTCCCTTCATAGTGTCTGGTGCATCAAGTGCTAAGAATAACGGAGCAACAGCACCCTGGTCTATTGTCAGCGGACCTTTATGTGATGTCATATCAGTATCTACATATCCTGGATGACAAGAGTTCACTTTGATATCTGAAACAAGTATTATTGGTAAGCAAGATCGTCATGATCACAGAATAGGGAATATACTTAGTATTAGGCAGAATGATGATGATTATCAGCCTAGAGGTATTACTGCCACCCGTTAAACAACCATGTCATGTTTCAGGATCAGTTCACAAGCAGCCAGGTATAACGAGAAGAGTGTGGATCAACCAGGATGGTGCACATTCTTCTCCTCAAGCCGGCATAGCAAAGGTGACTACCGTCTGTAGAAATTTATCGGTGGTAGCAGTTGTTTCCGTTCGTGGACCACACTCTTACCAACAGGTGTAGTGTTGGTTGGCAAGCTACAAATAAAGATTTCTCTCAGTTCTGTGGTCGTCATTGCGGTCTATAGAGGTATTCATGACAAGGTTTCATCTTTACGAATATTAATAACATAAACTATATTTTTAGGTAATATACAGGTGAATTTTTCAAGTGGGCTTTCATGGCCAAATCCTAAACTATAAGAGATATCGAAAAATGCTGAAAGGAGTCGCGATGCCGATTTTGATGAAAATTAAAACTGCATTATTAGATTTTTGATAAATCCATTTTCCCGGCCAGGAATCGAACCTGTTGATTTTGAAAAAAATAAACACCTGTATTATTGCACCATCCGATAGTGTTCCTGATAAGGATCAAATTGGGAAGTAATGATATACGGCAAACCAAAGAAAAGTGTTGATTTTTAACAAATTGTTTCTTATTTCCATGTATTTATACAAAATCGGCATCGAGACTCCTTTATGCGTTTTTCGATATCTCTTATAGTTTAGGATTTGGCCATGAAAGCCCACTTGAAAAATTCAACCTGTATATAGGTAGGTACTATCAATTAATATTAAAGATAAGACCTGATATCAACTCAATGACCAAACAAAATGACAACAATGATAAACCACTCATTAAATTATGAAAATTGAACAAAGAAATCTCTGTGTATACAACTTGCAGACGGGAATCAAACCCACATCCTCATGCTTGTAGATCACTCTCATATGAAGTTAATGATTTTTTTGACACCCAACTCCTTTGCGGGTCATAACTAATTGATGCAACCAGTAGCAGACTAAGACTAAAGCAGACCCTAGGCAACATTGTAATTCCGGGCCTATTTTTCAGTCAGGACACATACCTTGCGTTTGATAGTTTGGTTTAAAAGCATATAGTATGTAGTTCTATTTAATTATCACAATCCAAGAAAAAAAGGAAAAGTGCATGTACAAAAATTAGATAAACATAATTAAAATTAGTCCGCCCATAGATGCAACTAATCTGTATATAATTTTTTTTTTGTACTCCAATATCAAGCTAGAAAGAAGCTGGACTAATAACCATCATGAGACCATCAAAAACTCACCCCTATCTTCAAGCATTCGTTGATGTATCAGAGTCAAAGCAGACAATGCTACTTTTGATACACCATAAGTTGAATTACCCCATTCTGCAGCATGCGTACCAGCCTTAGCAGCTTCAATATACTCCCTGACTAAGTCGGACAATCCATCAACAGTTAATTTCGAATCTTTAAGCTTATTTCTCAGTTTTTCACTCGGTATCACACTCAAGTGACCCATAGAGCTGGATATGTTTACAACTCTGGCTCCATTACGTAGTATAGGAAATAATATATTACAAGTCGATAATACGGAGAAATAATTCACTCGTAACGTCTCTTCTGCTTGTACAGCAACAGGTTCAGTAGCATTCGTCTTGAAAGCGATGGCAGCGTTGTTAACCAAAATATCCAAACCTCCATATTTTTCCTTAAGAAAATCACGTAATTTCTCAATACTTGACACGTCTGTGATGTCTAACTGATGGTATTTAGGCTTTAAGCCCTCTTTTTCAAGGTCTTCTATAGCTTTTTGTCCACGAGATACATCACGTGAAGTTAGGTAAACATCTCCGTCAAAACGCTTGCAAAGACCGCGTACTATAGCAAAACCTATGCCCTTATTTGAGCCTGTGACCACGGCGACTTTTACACTCATTTTTATGTTAACTTAGAGACGTATGACTACCACGAATTGCGACGAAACAATAAAATACAAAATAAACAGTGCGAACCGATAAAAACCACTCGATTTGACAATTTATTTTCTAAAAACCACAGATAAGATTGTAACCACAGACCATCCGGCACAGTTCTGGCGCGATGGCGGGTTTCTGAGATAAGACATCGTCGGCTTTATAATATTATTGTTTATTCGAGTTTAATAAAAAAAATATATCAAATTATAATAATATAATTTATTTGACTTCTCCAATTGATAATTATTAAAATTAACAATAAATAATACAAATTACGATAAAATTACAACATAATTTATTTAAATTTCTAATTTCAGAATTAAAGACACTTTCTTCCTGCCACTTTCTAACTAAGCACTGAATCAATTAAGCTATGCACCATTTTGTTCTGATATATTTGCATTCGGGATATCAAAATTTTCAGCTGGAAAAATATATAATCATTAAAGAAAACTTGCTAAAGTACAAATAATTTTTATGCATCTGTTTCGATTGGGTTGTCTAATGCGCTAGAATATAGTACTCACCTTGCATCTTTCAGTGACAGTGACATCAGTAGACAATTTAGAACTTAAAATGGAAAATAATTTATTCCTATAATTAGATTCATTAGGATTATTTTTATTATTCAATTGGTTGAAATTTTTTGATATTAATTGCGCCAAAATGTATTGTTCGTTGAATTTTAAATTACTCCAAGTTCGGGTTACCAGTGGAATTAATTCTACTGTTGTATAGGGATTTGTTGCCCACTGAAAGATAGAAAGAAACATATTACTGATAATATATTACAAATACAGACAACATTACATACCTTATGTTTAGAAGATCCATGAAAAATCTCATGTAAACATTGTCTTATAATACCGCGAGCTAACGGTTTAATATTCTCTCCATCATGACCCTCCAAGACTGCCACCAGCTCTAATCGTTCATTTACTTTAGGTATAACACACACTAATATTTCACCGAGTTGATTTATCTGTAATAAAAATTTTAGATCTTATCTCATTATTTTCATAATCTCAATTTCATATGACATCATCTGATGTGAAGCTGGAGCTGTGATCCATGAACAGAAACAATAACTGTCACAGAAGATTTCCTGCAAACGGTGAACACCTGTGAAGAGATCTCGCTGCATTGCAGGATCAGTTTGGTAGTGGCCAGGTATAACAGGAGGAGTGTGAACGCCAACCTGTAGTGCACATTCGTCTTCTTGAGCCAGCATAGTAAAGGCGACTCCTATCTGCGCATTTGTTTTTGTTCATAGACCGCACCAGTGTTATATGGCGAGTTACAAATAAGAAAATAAAGTTAAGGCTAATAAAAAAGGTATACCTGAACATCTACACAGGCTTCCTCTAGCAAATAATAGAGCAGTTTCCGAGCATTACAAATGTGAGTGACCATAGACGAGGATAATTTACTTGTGCTAATAACTATTAAAATTATACATGTTGCTATGATATCCTTCTCGTCCCATGTTTTCGTACGCTCCATTATCTCATGTAATGACGCTAGCATCTGTAAAGTTAACACATACTATGTTAATCAGCTGATGACGTTAAGAATAATTTGGCTGACAGACGTGCACAAGAATATTAGTTTGTCGTCTCACACGCCTTGCCGCAATACAGTTAAAACTAGTGCAGAAGGTAAATGTTACAAAATTAATAAACTCAAGCCAAATTTTTTTTTTTTTATTGTAACTCGACATGTGACAACACTCCGCCTGATGTAAAGCTAGAGTGCGGTCCATGAATGGAAACAACTGCTACCACAGAGAAATCTCTACGGGCTGCAGTCGCCTCCACTATGCCGGCTTGAGGAGACGAGCATGTACCATCTAGATTGACAGTGCACACTCCTCTCTTATACCTGGCTACTTTCAAACTATCCCTGAAACGCGACAAGGTCACTTCACGGGTGTTACATTCGAAAGTGGTGGTACTGCCCCAGGACGACAGACTAAATAATGGGCAAGGTCCAAAAAAACTAACCCATGGTGAATCGAAAACCATTTCGAGATATCACTTCAATTAGAAGAATTTTTTGATTCTCGTCTGAAAATACTTAAAAATCGAGGAGATATTTGAAAAACTGTAATGACCGTCTTCGACCTTTCACTTCGACTTTCGTACCGTTTGACAAGATAGAATACAAAGTACCAACCTAACAGTTTTGTAGATTATTATGTTGTCTATGGTTGTTGCCTCACAAGTTTGTCAAATATCTTTTGTTTGTGTTTCCTAACAATAACAGTGTTTTATACGAATAACTATTGTAATTTTTAAAACAAAACTACACTATAAACACGATGTTTTAATTAACAGGAACTTTTAAAAATCAAAAGTTTTGTTTGAAGTTTTGACAAACGATTTTTTTTTTGTTCATTGGCAATGGTTTAGTTCCGAACGAATCCTCAGGTTTGCCAATATTACGATCGCAATTTTTAAAAATTAATAAAAAAAGAACAAAGCAATTACAAAAGTTTTCCAGAAACACGTGTCGACTAATATATAGCTGCAATACCACTCACTCACTCACTCACTCACTCACTGACTGACATCAATTATTTCGCACTTGCCGGTATAGTGGAGGGTAGCGGTTTTTTGAGTCGTATAGAGGGCGTCCCAAAACCGTCGAGAAAAATACGACTTTGACCGGAAGTCGATTCTGGACCGGAAGTGGTAGCGATATCTCGGAAACGGGGTGACTCGGGGCGATCACCCCGTAGAGAAAGTTGTAGAGAATGTCGTCTTATGGCGAAATCAAAAAAAAAATTTTCAAAATCGGGCAAAAAAAAATTTCCCATACAAACCGGTCGGCCCTCGATGATACTTCCATCTCGCTCTTTTCCATCAGTCGGTGCATGAGGCGAGAGCGAGAGGTGCGAAGAGAAAAGTTTTCATACGGCCGCATTTTCGGGACGAACGATCGAAACGGCTTTACCTCGGTCAGTCGGACGGTGAGCGCGGCCGCGTGAACATCGAATTTGCTCCGCGCGGCGGGTTTTTTTTTCGAATATTTTAAATATCTCAAGAAGTAGATACGTTAGCGTAACCGTGTAAAGACCAATATTGTTCAGTATGACCAGCACTACTTTTTTTAAATTTTTGTTTTTGTTTTTTTTTTTAAATTTTTTAAAATCTTCATATCTCGAAAAGTAGATACGTTAGCGTCACCGTGTAAAGACCAATATTGTTCAGTATGACCAGCACTAATTTTTTTTTTAATTTTTGTTTTTTTTTTTAAATTTTTTAAAATCGCCATATCTCGAAAAGTAGATACGTTAGCGTCACCGTGTAAATACCAATATTGTTCAGTATGACCAGCACTAATTTTTTTTTTTAATTTTTGTTTTTTTTTTAATTTTTTAAAATCGCCATATCTCGAAAAGTAGATACGTTAGCGTCACCGTGTAAAGACCAATTTTGTTCAGTATGACCAGCACAATTTTTTTTTTAAATTTTGTTTTTTTTTTTAATTTTTTAAAATCGCCATATCTCGAAAAGTAGATACGTTAGCGTCACCGTGTAAAGACCAATTTTGTTCAGAAACGTAAACGCTTTTAGATGGCGAGCTAAATATTTTCAAAACTGCCTAAAATCTATTCGATCGAATACGTTTTACGACAAAAAGGGCCTCCGCGGGCCGCTTGCGCCCGCGGCTTTTACCCAACAGCTAGTACTAATATATAGCTGCAATACCACTCACTGACTCACTCACTCACTGACATCAATTATTTCGTACTTGCCGGAGTGGTGGAGGGTAGCGGTTTTTTGAGTCGTATAGAGGGTGTTCCAAAACCGTCGAGAAAAATACGACTTTGACCGGAAGTCGATTCTGGACCGGAAGTGGTAGCGATATCTCGGAAACGGAAAGAGATGAGGCAAAAGTGCCGGAACAAACGTCGTAGGGAATGCCCTCTAATTTCGAAAACGATACTTTTTTTTTCTAAATTGCTCAAAAAAATTTTTTCCTCGATCGTATTTATATCCTTTTCCCGCCGGTACGCCAATATGAAACGGAGCATGGCGCTTGGGCGTGGCCTAACAGCATCCGCGTCGATCGCTCGTCGGGGCTCGCGCTTCGGCTTTACCTCGGTCAGTCGGACGGTGAGCGCGGCCGCGTGAACATCGAATTTGCTCCGCGCGGCGGGTTTTTTTCGAATATTTTAAATATCTCAAGAAGTAGATACGTTAGCGTAACCGTGTAAAGACCAATATTGTTCAGTATGACCAGCACTATTTTTTTTTTATTTTTTTATTTTTTTTAATTTTTTAAAATCTTCATATCTCGAAAAGTAGATACGTTAGCGTCACCGTGTTAAGACTAATTTTGTTCAGTATGACCAACACTATTTGCTTTTTTTTTTTTTTTTTTAATTTTCTAAAATTGCTATTACTCAAAAAGTACACACGTTAGCGTAACCGTGTAAAGACCGATATTGTTCAGTATGACCAGCACTAATTTTTTTTTTTTAATTTTTGATTTTTTTTTTATTTTTTAAAATCGCCATATCTCGAAAAGTAGATACGTTAGCGTCACCGTGTAAAGACCAATTTTGTTCAGTATGACCAGCACTATTTTTTTTTTTAATTTTTGTTTTTTTTTTAAGTTTTTAAAATCGCCATATCTCGAAAAGTAGATACGTTAGCGTCACCGTGTAAAGACCAATTTTGTTCAGTATGACCAGCACTAATTTTTTTTTAAATTTTTTAAAATCGCCATATCTCGAAAAGTAGATACGTTAGCGTTACCGTGTCAAGACCAATATTGTTTAGAAAGGTAAACTCTTTTAGATGGCGTGCAAAATTTTTTTCAAAACTACCCTAAAATCTATTCGATCTAATGCGTTTTACGACAAAACAGGGACTCCGCGGGCCGCTTGCGCCCGCGGCTTTTACCCAACAGCTAGTTAATCTATATTATCTAAAAAACATGTAAAAAAGATAGCTGTCACCAGAGACACCTCCCCAATTGTAAAGAAAAATTAATCCTTTTGATATTTACTCGTACTTATATGTACAGTTTTTTTTTCTCTTTATTAAATTATATTATCTGTCTGTGTCTGATTTTATTTATTTTATTTCTAGTTTTGCACGAAATATTTTAAAGTAGGTATAAGGTTTTTATTGTTTTGTTTGTAGTTTTTCATTTGTTTTATTTCATTTCAATTTGTAATTAGGCTGAGTTGAATTTATGAAATAAATTATTGTTATTATTAAAAAGTGGTATATACCAAGTTCTGCTCCGCCTATCAGTGTGTCCTGCTGGTTCAACAAACACTTATTCACCATTAAGGTCACAGACAGCCCTCTGGGCAGAGGCTGTGGGGCTGAAGAGTTAGTCAAAGCTGTCTATCAGCACATAGTCTGAGCAGTCAAAGTACAAATAACACAGTTATATTGATACCGGAGTGTTAATTGAAGATTTGAAGACGGTCTCTCAATTGTGAATCCACGCCATAGACCACTAGTCCACATTTAAGTTTTTTTTTTAATTTGTTCTTTATTTCGGTAATGAAGAGACTGATATAACGAAATTAGATTCGGAAATAAATATTGAATAAAAAAAAAAAAAGCAAAAGAATACATACATTGCTTAAAATTCTATTCAAATTATTTCCATCTTTAATCCATCTGCACAATTTCTCCAAAAATATCAATTGTGATTTGTTCAATATTGTTTTAACTGGTTCAAGGTTCAATGTAATACACCCTTCACCTTGTTGGACCTCTTCCAAGTCCTCTATGGTTAATTCAACATCATTTTCATTTTCTTCTAATTCAATTTGGGCTATTTCATTATTTTGCTGATTAATCTGTCTTATTTGATTGTCCATGAGTAATCGTTGAGCGAGGAGCACTTCGGCATCAGGCATTTTAAACTCTTCCTATGTAATGGAGGAATGGAAGTTATTATTGTACTTGACTCTGAACTGTGGGAACCAAAACCATTGATATATACAATACAGATAAGAAATAACGCTCCCAATGTGACGCGAGAAAAGATGACTGCAGTCACTTTTAGGTTTGTTTCTCTAGTATATATCTCTATGAGTACAACACAAACGATGCCGTCTTTTCAAAATCATATTAGACACACAGACGAGGGGGCGGATTCTACATTATAAAAATATAATCGAAACTTAAAAAGCTATTATTAAGCATATAACTATAAAAATATAACTCACACTATAACTTATTAAGGGTTCATCAAAATCTAAGTTAATGGCGGGTAGTTCTTCTGAATCATCAGAATCGTTATCCATCGGAAGCATTTTTACTGAGATCAACAAAAAAAAATCGCAAGGCAAATCGTAAATACTAAACAAAGTTTCAGTCTTGTAAACAAAGCAAAACACCATAGACTATATAGAGATGTAGGCAAAGATTTTTTTAGGCATTATAACAACTGCCAGTTTGGCATGTATTGTACTAGAACTTACAACGGGGTTTTAGAGGGAAAATTAAAACACATGTTAACTTGTGAATTGTTTGTCCACACTTATGCACGTTCACGAAAATTAATGATTAATAACTAGTTTAACACTACAAAAGTTTAGGAAAATAATTCAAGACAGTCCATGCAGCTTAGCTCATTTCCTTCTTATTTGTTGTTTTTTTTTTAAATGGATTTTGAACGCCAAGATAAATTTTTAAGAGAAAATGTACACATATTTCTATTTCGAACCTACAGAATCAAGTGGTGCCGTGAGACTCCCGTGCATTGCGAGTATTTCAAACTCGCTATCGTATGAACCGTTTCATAAGCAAAAAATGACGATATCCACATATTGGATTTCAATAACCAAACACGTACTGTTAAAAGGTGACAAGATAGGTGAAAAAATAGGTCCGTGTAAAAGGAATAAAATACAGATGACATGTAATAAATTTATTAAAAATCTTTATGTTTAATATTATTTTTATAATATTCTTACAAAATATAGTTTTCACTTAATACCTCTTACAGTAAAATTAATAAAAATCCTAATGGACGCAATTATTATTATTTATTGCTTACTTAAATAAATGAACTAGAAAAAAAAAAAACATATTTACACAAAAAAACTAAAGACAAAAAAAAAACAACTTTTCTCAATAACAAGGCTGACAAAATAAAAAAAGTACCTTATAACCTATTCTATTCTAGCTATTTCTAGCCCTAATCTACGTCTATGCTAATAGTCCGGGAGCCAGAGACACATTTTATAAGGGTTAATTTTCTCATATATGGTAGTTTACCATGTATACATAATTTCGAAAAGCGACGCTTATAAAAATACAATAAAAGCTGAAATATACGTTACACGCCTACGTAATGCCCGCGCTACTCGCTGGCCAACGCCAACGTATGAATCGGTAGCGTGTATCGCCGGCATAAGCAGTAAACCTTTGCAGTAGGCATGACGTTTTATCAAAAAAACTCAATCACGTTCAAAATAGAAAAATAAATAAGTTTTTTATAAACCAAGAATATGTGTTCTTGGTTATTGTGACATGTCTATTGCCTCCCGGACATAATAATATTATTGCCACACAAATTTATTTTATTCTCATAAACAGAGATTGATACTAAAAACTAACGCACAATCCTTTTATCTTTGAGTGAGCAAACAAATACATTTTTAATAACATTATTTAGGGTTGACAATACTTTTTGTCATTACTAACATTTTTCTAACAACCCCACTAGTCTACCTATGCTATAAAGAGTCGAAATTAAGTTTAACTTATAAAAAAATACTGTCCAATCGTCAAGCACCATTTTAAAGTTGTAAATAAGTCCTGAAATCAAAAAATAAAGTTTAAAAATAAATATAACGAGAGAGGAGTGTGTATTTTCAATCTGGATGGTGCACATTCGTCTCCTCAAGCCGTCATAGCGGGGGCGACTGCTACCTGTGGAAATTTCTCTGTAGCAGATAGTCATAGACTCTAGCTTAACATCAAGCGAAATATTGTCATATGCTCTAAACTGTTTTTTTTTTCTAGTGTACACTACCCGGGCTGACAGACTCCCGAAACGAGACTAGGGGCACGCACACGGGTATTACATTCAAAAGTGGTGGTACTAGCCCAGGACAGCAGACTGGGCAAATAACCATGATCACTATGCCTAGAACTCTCTTGTCTTGATGTCTGGTAGTATACCTAGTACTTCTTAGATTGAGATCAAGTACCAATAAAAATTTAGCGAGATTTGAACTCGTGCCTCACGCAATCACGCCTTCGACCGCTAGACCACGGCCGGCTCTGAATTTAGTTTTCAAAAACGTCACTTACTTCTAAGATCTTTCAGCGTTCAATAAATAAGGTATTACTTCATCAATGTTCACATCACCGACGAAGCCCACAAAGAATATATCCTCGAGTACTGTCGCCGTGAAGTTACGCAGGGTAGGTAGCTTTAGCAGTAACTTTGCCATTCTGAAATAAGTTATTATTATTAATAATGCCTTGACTGAGCCACCAAAGTACATATAACATAGTTACATTCATACCCATTGATATATATACAACTAGATGAGCAATAACGCTCCCAATGTGATGCGAGAGAAAACTAGATCCTCTCTCAGTTAGTCTTTGACTTGACGGCAACATTGTCAAATCGTTTGAGGCGGCCTACGGTTGTTCATACTCTACTGCCAGATATATATCTAATAATATTTCGTTGCTCTATGGGTTTCTTTAAAGCCCGACTTCTATCATAGTTAATTATTAACGAGCTCAGAATAAAAAGATGATATTATAGTATTATGTTACCTTTCTTCCTCATCAGGCATAAAGCAAGTCTTGAAGGAGCGCAGCGTCTTCATTTGATACTCCGACAACTTTTTCCCCAAGGTCTCAGAGACGTCATCTTGAAAACAGAAAATACTATTTAAACGTGTTCCCCACCAGCTTAGTAGCTAGACTTGCAAAAGTTGACTCGTGTAACCCGGGCATAAAGTACAATGCAGACTTACCAGGTGAAAATAAACACAACCCTCTCAAATGAGCATATTCGCGTTCGGAAACACGCATCTCTTCCAAACTGTTAACGAGTTGCAACAGCAAAACTAACGCTGAACTAACTTTGTTGATGTGAGAGTCAGAATAGTCGTCCGGTGTTACCTGATGGAAGAAAAGAAATATTATAAAATTATAATGAAAATTGAACGGACAAATTCGCATATACTCCGTAAGTCAAATCTAGATTTCAATTTACTCTCAACGCGTAAATCGAGAAGTCTCTACCATAGGATTGCTTTATATTTAATAATATTAGGCGTTACTTTGCGGAAATCCACAACAAAAATTATTTTTTAAATACTACTTTGCAATTAATTTCCACTAATCAATGTTAGTGAGGGTACACAGTCAATGTTAGACCCTTCACCAAAATGCTAATATCTCTCGACGCGTTTCGCCTCTTCACGTGGCATTCTCAGAAGACGTGTGGTCTCTTAGACTTCGCTCCGACGACAGACGAGTCAAAATCATGTCAAAAAGTCATGAAATTCGTATGACATAATTGCGGAGGTGTATCTGGTGACAGCTATCTTTTTCAGATAATATAGATTAATTTAGTCGACACGGGTTTCTGGAAAACTTTTATAATTGCTTTGTTCTTTTTGCGATTTCAGTTTTTTTAAACAGGAATCAAAAAATACATCTAATTAAAGTGATATCTCGAAATGGTTTTCGATTTACCATGGATTAGTTTTTGTGGACCTTGCCCATTTAGGATGGCTACTCAGTATAAGCCTTAAAAATGCCAAAAACCCACCTCAAACTGTTCAGTCTTAACAATAACAGTATTATTATTCCCTCTAGTAGTTAACAGGTTCTGTAGATGCGCAACCAATTGCGGTATCAACGTCGTCAGCTGCAACGAGTTCGCATACTCGCAAAGGCCCAGCACAAATAAGTCGGGCCACGATTTCTTTAACACAGTCACTTGCACTTCAAAACTGAAAGAAACATTTTTTTTATTGCAGTAAATGTAAAGCTAGAGTGCGGTTTGTGAACGGAAACAACTGCTACTATAGATGAATTTCTACAGGCAGCAGTCACTTCCGCTATGCCTGTTTGAGGACACATCCAGATTGACAGTGCATACTCGTTTCTAAACTTGAGAGCGTCAATATGTTATTAAGCAAATAAAACTTGGCTTTTTATATAGTAACTTAATGTTCATACAACACTTTGCCAGATGCTGTTTCTGGCTTGACGGGAGAACTGTGCACCATCCACTGACAGGGCACACTTCTCTCTTTATAATCAGCTACTCCCGAGTTCACTTTATGGGTGTTACACTCAAAACTGGTGGTACTACCCCAGCACGACAGACTGGGCTAATAACCATCATCAGTCCTCCTACCATTGCCTAACCTGTAATAGCTTCAGAATAATTTGATATCATTGCCTATAAAAAAAGTTTTTAGAGAAACAACATGAAACATACGGCAGTGTGTATGGCTCTGGTAAAGCAGCCGTCCACCTGGACAATGCTGCCAACAACCTGGCTCCTGCCTCACAAAGGGCGTGCAGTCGCAGCGGTGCAGGTGCAACTGGAATCTTCAGAGACAACCCGCTCCATGGCGCCACACTAACACTGCTCTCGGATTCTATAACAAATAACAGACGCTTTTCATTAAAACCTCATATAAACAAGCATATACCCAATAAATAAGGGGAATAAACAACACAACGATGATGGTGACGCTCTCTTTTTCCCCCAGTTTACTTTTCAACAGAGGAGCGCGTAAAGCCGCCCCTTCGCTTTTGACGTCTAAAAGATGCTATGGTATGAAGTAAATTTGGTAAAGTTGAATTGAATTGAATAAAATTAAATTTGCAGATGTAAAAAATAAAAGAACTAAATGTATATACAGTTATAAAAATGAATCACGATTTAAAAATATTATTAAAAAATTTTATTTGCTTCCTACCTTCCATATGAACATCCTGGTGTGCCGGTACCCCCATGTTAATATCTGCTGGCGAAGCATATGTTGACTGTAAATAATCATTTATTGCACCTGTAAAAAGAAAAGAAAAAAATTTGATTTCATTTCTGAGATAATAGAATAGCGTTTCGCCAAAACAAAGACTTACCAAATTGTCCCATCTTAAAAAGGTTCTTAGCAAACTGCGTCTGCAATAGCAGCTGATGTCTCCGAGCACCTTCCAGTTCACCAGCCGTGTTACCACCCAAATATGGTGACACTGAAACAATAAAAGTTTGTATTATAACCCAACAAGCGTTCACCCCACTGGTGTAAACATTTATAACAAAAAATAAAATATTTTTATTGATTGTGGTGATAGTAATTACCTGGTGCACCTTTATTGAATGCCACAGCCGCTGCCAAAGCCAAGTTTATAGCTGGTGCAGGTGATACAGGTCCATAACTATCGTTTGGCTCTTCTTTTGCAGTTATCTGAACAAATTAATGGAGGTATGTACTATATTTAATTTAAAAAACTTGTAGAGTAGTAGCCCAAGGAGAGCAGTCGAAAATCCGGCCTGTACCAACATAACTTTGTTATATGTCTAAGGTACAATATAGGCATTATTTTAAACACTACTAGCAAAGATGATATCTCAGTCTGCCTCCCTGGGGTAGTACCACCACTTAAACGCATTGTGGGATTAGTTTCATAGCTAAAACCGTTCTTTTTTATTGTAGCTCGGCATGTGACAACACTCCTCCTGATGTAAAGCTAGAGTGCGGTCCATGAATGGAAACAACTGCTACTACAGAGAAATTTCTACGGGCAGGCAGTCACCTCCACTATGCCGGCCTGAGGAGACGAGCATGTACCATCCAGATTGACAGTGCACTCCTCTCGTTATACCTGGCTACTTTCAAACTATTCCTGAAGCGCGACAAGGTCACTTCACAGGTATTACATTCGAAAGTGGTGGTACTACCTCAGGATGGCAGACTGGACGAATAACCACTGTCAGTCTGCCTACCGCTCTTTAAGAGTGCCTATTAAAGAGATAGACATAGTAGACTATAAAGTTTTTTTTTATTTCATACTATTAAACTATTACCTGAGCAGCTTGTCCAGCTAATCCCAGCAGCTTGGAGTAAGCGGCTTGTCTATCGTCCCTCTCAGGCTTAACTTTATCCAGGATTGGCTTCCTTTCATGCTGGACCGCTGGACACAAGTTGTTCAAGAATTATTGCTCAATTAATATAAATTTTTCCTTTTGGACATAATTCTTTTCGAATCAGTACAGTCGAGGATTTATTTGATAAATTTAAGAGATAATAATGCGACTCCAATTATTATTTAATTTAATATTAAATGTGACAGTTTCGGATACCAAATACTTTAGTCCTGTACCAGCAGGTCTCGTTGCAATCAAGAGAACAAAGAGCTTTAAATTTGATACAATAATAAACATGTTAAAAGATTCTATATGGAAACAACAATGGCTGCAAACAGGACACTTGATTAGCATGGAAACCGCACTTTAGAGGCGCTAAACGGCACGGCCCGTTGGGTCCCGGAGAATATATGGCTGTGTCACACCTATCAAATAAATAAAATAGGATCAGGGATAGTAAGCAACATAAGAACATTAAATATATTTAAAAAGAATTTTTTAAATAAATTGTATGTAACTCACAGTCACTACGCATTCCACAAGCGAGGCACTTCTGTAGGCGACAGTACTGGCAGCGGTTACGATGGTGCTTGGTCACCTCACAGTTCATGCTTCCTCTACATTGGTAGCCGAGTTTCTTGCGTATAGAACGTTTGAAGAAGCCCTTGCAGCCTGAAGGTGTTTAAAATTAACACATTATTAGTAAAAGGGACAATGCCTATTTTTGGGCCCACTTTACACTTTACATACATAATATATTATTCAGTATTATAATAATTCAGTCATCTCCACTCATGTATCATGATCTATCTTAACACCAGACAAGATTTACTAGATAAATGAAGAACCATAAACAGGAAATTGGTGGTCACGGCTCCATGAACCAATTAGAGGATTAAGTTCAAGGATTGGTTATTAACCCAGTCTGCGGTCCTGGGGTAGTACCACCACTTTCGAATGTAACACCCGTGAAGTGACCTTGTCGCGTTTCAGGAGCAGTTTGAAAGTAGTCAGGTATAGTGAGAAGAGTGTGCACTGTCAATCTAAATGGGGCATACTGGCCGGCATAGCGGAGGCGACTACTGCCTGTAGAGATTACTATGTAGTAGCAGCTGTTTCTATTCATAGACCGCACTGTAGCTTTACATCAGGCGAAGTGTTGTCACATGCCGACCCAACCCAAACCCAACTCAGCTTAGACTGATCTGTGGCTGCTTATCTGATGCTTACCTTCACAACTAATAGCGCCATAATGTCGTCCGGAAGCCCTATCTCCACATACAATGCAGAGTTCCAAGCCACCAACTTCACCTGCACCTCCAAATTTCATCTCTAGACTTTGATCTTGACCTTCCATAAGCACTGAGAAACTGCAACAATATTTATTTATGCATATCATTTAACAATTGAAGGATAGGCTTTTAAATGTTTGTCTTTACTTCTATGCAAATATGTTACACAATGATCATTTTAAATTCATTGATACCAAATTATTTTTTTTATGAATGGTTTTTATGACCAAAAACATAATTATAGTAGTTCTAATACATCAAAAAAAACAAAATGTTTCGTCTATATTAAACACTTATTCAAGGATAAAAATAAACTTTCACTTTACAAGCGTGTTGTTTTCTTAAATCAATTGTAAACTTCGTCTAGATACAAATAGTGGAAATGGCGTCAGTAAGTTTGTTGAACTTGAGGTAAAGATAAAAAGCATCCAAGTGTGAATTTACGATGTGAAAAAGAAACACAAAAACAAGGAAGCCACGGGTATACAGTTATTCGCTTACCTTAATATCTTGTAAAAACAACAGAAGGCGCGGGTGTATAATTTATCTACACTGCACTATTGTAGAACTTAGTTATTGAGTTGTAAATAAACGACATTACCGACATTTCAGAAAGTATTACGTATGATTTTCCATGATTTCCATTTCCACTACAAGTCACATCCTCGCTTTCCTTTTGTCGCGATTCCGAATGAAATTTTTGAACGAAAATTGATAGATAATTTTTTTAAATGAAAATTATAAAAATAATATTAATAATAAATAATTTATGTTTTCTAACAATATAGTTATTAATTTCATTACTTCAGCATAATATATGAGAGAAATAGAAAATTGTCGTGCAAAAATAAAGCATAGATGTATAGTGCAAAATTAAAAACTAAAATGTCATATGAATGTCAAATAAACGTGGCCTCGTGTGAATTTCCAAGTAAACTTATATCTCTAGTAAATGTTTGAAATTACGTGATTATTAATACTACAAAACTAATTTAAGAATAATGGCGAATACAGAAATTGTAAACATTATGAAGCAGTTCGACAAGTTCACACAGAATCCGGTGAATTTTTTGGAAGTTCAATCGGAGGCCAAAGATGAATACAAAAGCCTTGTAAAAAGCCTTTACGACTTCACTAAAATGGAAGAAAATTTTAATAAAAAGAGTAAATCTAGTGCATTATCGAAGCTAATAGTTGAAGACTTCGATGAAGAGCAAATATGGCAACAAATCGAGTTACAAAACGATGATATATGGGATCAGCTAATTAACGATGTAGCTAGTTGTATGACTAATAAAAACGATTTAAGATTCCCTATTGACTTCGGACAAGAGGTGGAAGTAGAGCCAAAACAAAAGGAGAAAAAGAAATCTAAAAAACAGAAGAAAAATAAAACAAAAGTGATTATCGAACCAGAAGTGAAAAATAATGTACGTGTAACACGAAACCGTGAAAAGAATTCACAAAAGTCTGCACCAAAGATAAAAAAGTCAATTGTAGATGATAATTTTTTCAAACTGGACGAGATGGAACAGTTTTTAATCAGTGAAGAACGGAAAATTGATAAACAGGGACCAAAAGATAGTGATGAGGAATCTATAGATTACTTTGAAGGTGATGATGACTATTATGGTAAAGACAATGAGAAACACCCCATGTATGATGAATTCTTTGAAAATGAAGATGATGAAGTTGATACACAAAAAAATCACTCTGATGATGAAGAGTCTGATAGTGAAGACCGACATAATGAAGAAGATGATCCGGAAGACATAGAGTCAGAACAACCAGTAGAATTACCAGATGAACCAAAGAAACAAGTTCGTTTCTCTGGAATAGCCGAAACGAGTTCTGAAGACAGTGAAGAATCAGAAAATGAAAATCCTATATTAAATTCCCAACCTTTAGAAAAACAGAGTCAATTCGAGCAGCGGCAAGCGCGATTACAACAACATATAGCTAGATTAGAGAACAAGAGCTTAAAAGAAGCCCCGTGGCAATTAAAAGGCGAGGTGGACGCTACAAAACGCCCACAAAATTCCTTACTAGAGGAAATAGTTGACTTTGATTTAACCTCAAGACCAGCACCAATCATAACTGAACAGACAACTTTCACTTTAGAAGATTTAATTCGTAGACGGATTAAAGATAAAGCTTGGGACGATGTAGTTAGAAAAGCGAAACCAGTTGAAGACCAATTAGTATTTAGAAAACCAGTAATCCTAGACCAATCTAAGAGTAAACTTAGTTTAGCACAAGTGTATGAGGCAGAGTATTTGAAACAAAAGCATGGAGGGGACGAAGAGGAAAAAGAACCCGAAGCTCATACAGTTATTAGGGATAGCATGAAAAAATTATTCGCACAATTAGATGCCTTATCTCACTACCACTATACTCCAAAACCGGCCCAACCTGAAGTCAAGATAGTGTCAAACACACCTGCAATTCAAATGGAGGAAGTCGCACCAATATCTATGAGTAATGCGACTTTATTGGCTCCGGAGGAAGTTAAAAAGAAAATTAAAGGGGATTTAATTAGTAAAGAAGAGAGAACGGAGACGGATAAGAAGAGGGAGAGAAGGAAAAAGAAGAAGTTCCAAAGAGAAAGAGGTGTTAAAGAGGCACAGAAAGAAGATAAAAAGAAATCTGAAATTAATGAGTCCGATAAGTCTTTGAAGACTTCAAAAGCATTCTTTGAACATTTAAATCAAAATGTAAATAGTTTAATTAGAACTAGTAAAACTAAACGTAAAGACAAAGGGCAGTGATATGAAATATATTTTATATAGTTTTACTAAAAATCTAGTTTTATTTTTTCAACTCAGTATTGGTTTCATCAATTGATTTTAAGAAAAAAAATCTTTGTTTTGTCGTGAACTAGAAAAAATAAATGTTTGGTGGTTATTTTTAATTATTTTAAATTGTACACTTGTTTTATTATTAAATTATAATTAAAATTTTATAGACAAAAATGAACAGTTTATAATTTAAAATTGTTCTAATTCGGATTTTAGCTTGCTTCCTGATCACGGCGCGGTGATTTGGATGTGATGTGGTAGAGTATGTCCTTGTATATAAATATAAGGATTCGGGATTTGGAGAAGGTACCTGATGAAGTAGAATATTATAGTTTATATAGTAGTCCGGCATGCTAGAGAAATGTCTGGTTACTTTTGGCTAATCTTAAACCGTTATCAGTAGATGATCTAAGTCTCAGATAAGGGTAACATAAATAAAGAGCTAAGTAGGTATTTTTTTTTTTTTTTTTTTTTTTTTGTAGCTCGACATGTGACAACACTCCGCCTGATGTAAAGCTAGAGTGCGGTCCATGAATGGAAACAACTGCTACCACAGATAAATCTCTACGGGCTGCAGTCGCCTCCACTATGCCGGCTCGAGGAGACGAGCATGTACCATCTAGATTGACAGTGCACACTCCTCTCGTTATACCTGGCTACTTTCAAACTATCCCCGAAACGCGACAAGGTATGTATGTATTACTTCCATTTAAACAATAAAACTAAAGTTACGTAAAAAATAAGCTGAAACTAGCACGACAGAGTCGTTTCGTTTCTGTCCATATCTCTCGCTTTTTCCGCGGGCTAATTACGCAATATGGCCGTCGTAACTGCCACTATACCCTCTAGGCGCCATGTTTTGATTTTATTTTACTGAATTTGTTTAGTTTTAATTGAGATCTTTTTTAGTTTACTTTTCGGTAATTATACACTGAGGCAGAGGTCTTTTTATTTATTATTTTATAGTAAATATAGTTATTTTTACTTAGATAGATTGTCGTGTAGGTAAAATCACAACAAAGTTTTAAACAATATGAACTAATATTTACTAAATTCGATTATTTTATTATTATTATTCTTAATAATTCCAAATAAATATTATTGGAAATATAATATAAATAAGCAATAGCTTAAAATAATGCAAAATTAGTAAATATAGGCGTACCCAGCTTCGTGGTTAGCGCCTAGAATAGCTGCACAGCGCCTGAAACCAGACTTCATCCAACCAAGTGACTGCTGGTGTGCCACGTCGCGGTTAGAATCACGGGTTATAGGGTTTTTTAAATGCCTACATTAAGCTAGTGCCCGTATCACTACATTTTTACTACATTAGTTTACTACATTAGTAGCAGTCCTTGCAAGATTTGAATACGTGTCTCATCTATCGTGAGTTCACGTCTTCTACCGCTAAATTATATGACAACACATATGACAACACTGCCTCGTCTGATGTAAAGCTAGAGTGCAGTTCTTGAACGGAAACAACTCTTACTACAGAGAAAAATCTACGGGCAGCAGTCGCCTCAGCTATGCCGGCCTAAGGAGACGAGTATGCACCATCTAGATTAACAGTACACACTCCTCTCGCTGTACCTGGCTACTTTCAAACTGCTCCCGAAACGCGACAAGGTCACTCCGCCGGTGTTGCATTCGAAAGTGTGGTACTGCCCCAGGTAACCAGTCAGTCTGATGTTCCATATCCACGTTTAATAATAAAAATAAAGTTTCATTTATTCTAGTAGGTAACCTGAATTCTACTTTACTAGTAGAGTTAGTTAGTCATAGCTAAAGTAATTTGTACGAGTTCATTTTAGTTTTGTAAAAAGTAAACGCCTGCAAAAAAAAATTAGCAATTTGTACCGTAGAAAGTCAGCAGTGCGCGATATTAGACACTTTCCGGTGCAATTTACAATTACGACTGTCTGCACTAATTGTTAGCGACACATACATGTATCTAGGCTCTTTTTTTACAGCATATTAGGTAAAGTTTTTTTTTAATTTGGAGCTTACGTTCATAATCGTGGCGATGTCAGCCTCATTGAAGTATTAGCTAAAGTTTAAGCGTGAGTTTTTGGCGACCATCTTGAGACGTCAGGTTATCTGTCTTGAATTATTTTCCTAAACTTGTGTTTCTTCGAGTGTTAATGTGTAATAATGGTGGATTATTAACCATTAAGTGTTCGTGAACGTGCGGGAGTGTGGGCAAACAATTCAAAAGAAGAGAACCTGTGTTTCCATTTTCCCTCAAAAACTTCGTAAGAAGTTGCAGTAAAGACTACCACTTTATTGGAGCAATTTTTTACTTGACTAAGACTTGACCTAAGTGTTTAGTGTGATGAATGAATGACTCGTGATGCACAATATTTGATGCAAAAATATTTACTTTGACACTGGCTGATTTGTTAGAATGTCATATAAAACATTTAAAAAAAATTTAAGCGTTGAATTTTTTGTATGAAAAACATAACAAAAAAACAACGATTAGAAATGACATGGGCAAAAGATTAAAAATAGAAAAAAAAACCATGTATCTTAATTTTCCCTCCAATACACCACTAAAGACTACTTAGCTCTTTGCCTTTAATAAAAGTATAGTAGTTGGCGGACTGATGATGGTTATTTCCCCAGTCTGCCGTCCTGGGGTAGTACCACCACTTTCGAATGTTACACCGTTGTAGCGTTTCGGGATTAGTTTGAAAGTAGCCAGGATGGTGCACATTCGTCTACTCAAGCCGGTATAGCGGGAGCGATTGTTGCCTGTAGAAATTTATCTGTAGCAGTAGTTGTTTTATATGCACTCTAGCTTTATATGAGGCGGAGTGTTATCAGATGCCGCGCTACAATAAAAAAAAAATACGGCAAGTTTTTTCGAGCACCCTCTGCGACTAACTGACGATATGATGGGATTTGAACCTGAATAGTCTCATGTAAATCCATAAGGAGTAAACGTCTGCTGCCATAATGCAAATTATCAAGTTTAAAGATAGTGTTTGTGGCCTGAACGCTAGAATGCTCCGAGCGGTTTACATCAAAAGATAATCTTGGTTAACATAGAGTTTAGTGAAGTTTAGACTAGCTCTCTATTGCATAATAAAACAGTAAACATATTCTTAGTTAAGGTGGTTTAATGGTTTAAGATTTTACTTACAAGAATTTTAACAAATTCACTTATAATGAGAATATTATTCAATATGTCGGAACGGTCATGAATACCGACTAATACGCGGTCATGAGTACAAGCACTAACTGAATATGAAACAAAAGCGCCGTTACGCTTTGACAGAGTCTGAAAACACACCACGCGGCGGACACGTTGTGACTTGTCCGCACAAACAGTGGAACTGTCGTGTTTCAGCATATTTGCTGTTGCCCACAAATGACGAATCGGAGTTTAATGTTGTGTCAAATATATATAAACATAAATTTTGAAACGTTAACTCTAAGGTTCATTTGCACCAAAAGACCCATTAAAGTTACTTTGACTGTTACATTTTACCGTGACGTAACCGTTAAACGTTTACATTTACTCCACACTATGTACTTCCTTAATTCGACTGTAAATTTACTGATGCTATTATTATTATTAATTACATTTGGTGGTAAATCATTATATTAGGATTGTATAATATTTAATATTCTTTTTTTTCTTTTTGTTTTATATGGCATTATAACAATTTGCCTGTGTCAAAGTAAATATTTTTGCATCAAGTTAATAATAGGTATTGTGCATCACGAGTAATTCATTCATTACACTAAACAGTCAGGTCAAGTCTCAGTCAAGTCCAAAAATGTTCCAGTAAAGTGGTAGAATCCTTACTGAAACTTCCTACGAAGCTGAAACCTAGAATCCACCATTATTACACATTGACACACGAAGAAACACAAGTTTAGGAAAATAATTCAAAATAGATAACCTGACGTCTCAAGATGGCCGCCAAAACTTCAATATTTAATATCTTAGTTTGACAATCAACAACCGCGATTTCACAGTCATGTTTTTTATGTACGTAAGTAGTGCTTTTTAATTATAAAACACTATCTTAGATCAGTACAATGTTGTTTTTTTTTTTAATTTTATTATGATTTGTCCAAAGCTTTCGAAATACCTCGGCGTTGGATCAAAGTTCAACGCTAGATGAGATTTTTTTAAAGATTTAATAAAAAATATAAAATGAGATATTGTTTTCCTCCTGAGAAGGTTTATCATATATTTTTCTGTAGTAGAAGTTGTTTCCGTTCATTAATCGCACTGTAGTGACCGTGGTCACGTCATGTCGAGCTACTATAAAAAAACTAAAACTATATTTTAATAAAATGTCAATTCTAATTATATTATTGAATCTATAATAAAAGCGGTAAGTTTCAATATAAATTCCAGTCCAATATTCACAAATTTTCAGCGGCACTTTTTAATGTCATCTTGGCAAATTGCAATTTTTAACGGCACACTATGCCGGCCTTAAAGCTGGAACTAAATTCCTTTTAACACTCATGCTTTTTTTTAAGTAACTTTCTGTGTTAGATTTTTAGAATTACTACAAGGTCTGCTTATATCTTTTGAATAAACAGCGTGTGGTCGTTTGTAGATTCTTTGCGGGCTCTTCCACAATTGAGCAGCTGAGGTTGCTCGTTGTTGCGGTGGTCTGCGACACTGCAGTCACCTGATATCTCCCAGGATGCCAGGAGACTTTTCACACACCTCTGGGGTTTTTTTTTGCTATACACTCCAAGAAGCGTGTTTGCCTCTTCAGTCTCCATGTCTACATAAAGTGTGGTGTTATGTACGCTACGGTATATAAACTAAATCGTAATAGTTTTAAAGAAAAATATTATATGGATTTAAAATTTTAATTCGTTCTCCGCAGTGCAGTTAGTTAGATGAAGCATGGTGGGGGCGTGCGTATGACATTTTAATGTTTAACTACCCAGTTAGAAACTTCAAATACAAAAGGTTCATATTATACGAAGTTTTTTTTTGTTAAAATATATACATACACTATTTTTTATTTTAGTTATCCATTTCAAACGTTATACCCATAAAATGAGATAGTCGCGTTTAAATTTGTACACATGTAGGTGCCACAATGTGCACAAGAATTTAAGAATTAAAATAATAATAATAAAGATAAAATTAATTTTAAAAAAGTTGCACAATAACAAAATCAAAATTAAAATTAGAATTAGAATTAACAATTAATAAGTGCTAATTTTGTGAATTGGTGTTGCTATATTGGTGCTAGATTGCTAAATTCGTTGGTGGCTAAAAAAAAACTTAAATATGCCAAGCGAGTCGCCGAACATATCCAGCCTAGATAGTGCGGAGTAACTGTTATGTAGAAAGAGTCGAGGACAGGAGGAAAGTCTCAAAACTTAATAGTGTAACATTATTTTTTATTATATCTAAGTTTTTAAGTGTTATTGCAGTTAGCTGGTTGCATGTGAACCAGTTAATGAGACCTCTATGTCGGAGTGATTACGTTAATCCAAAAAAAACCTCCTTCAAACAACCTTCTTTAATTTTATATCGTAACTCGGCATAAGACAACACTCCGCCTAATGTTAAGCTAGAGTGCGGTCTCTGAATCAAAACAACTGTTACCGCTACAGAAAAATTTTCAGGCAGCAGTTGCCTCCACTATGCCGGCTTGAGGAGACGAATGTGCACCATACTGACTACTCAAAAACTGATGCCGAAACGCGACAAGGTTACATTCGAAAGTACTGGTTTTTCATCCCCTGAAAAGATAGCCTACGTCGTTCTTTAAGATGCAGTCTATCTCTGCTCTAAATTTAATCGAAATCTGTTCAGTAGATTAGGCGTGAAGAGTCAACAGACCGACAGAGTCACTTTGACATTTATATGTTAGTATAGAAGCATGGATAAGCATAAATATTTGAATAGTAATCAAACCTTTATATACCCTTAAAAGGACTATGATACCCGCAGCTATAAATACAAACAAACCACCACATACCGTGTTATATGTACGCGTATGTATGTGTGGATTTAATCTCGCAAATAGAGCGCGGTTTCTCTCAGTCGCAAATTTATAATTTGTACAATTACTGCACGGAGACATTGGTCGATATAGAGTTAACAAACATATAGACTTGGCGATTCTATTGCGGAATAAATACTGCAGTTACGACTGCAACGCTCTGTTGAGTGTTTGTAATGCTACGGCTCCACCTGCGTCTTAAATAGGGTTGACAGATGTCCGGTTTGAAAACTTGCAATAAATCGGATAATAGTATGTTTATAATTTTACTAATTTTTGAAGTTTTGTTATTACAAATCGGTGGACAACCTCAGTTTTAACGCGTTAATTAGTGCAATATTATGTGACCAAGACTTTAACGCGTTATTCTGTTAACGCTAATTCGACCAAAATCTTCAATGAAGCCGTAGTTTTAATGTCGCTAAGTATCGCGTAGTTAGACGCAGTCGTCAACATTATCGCTAACGCAGTTTAAACATGTGGAGCCGTACATTTATGAGTATACTATTTTATTTGGGAGAATTTATTGATACCGTCTAAATAACTTGGATACTTTAATCCAAAAAGTACAACACACAGATAGGTACACTCTTCCTCTCTTTTTTTATGACAACACTCCGGCTGATATCAAATTAAAGATCACTATAACCAACCACATATTTTTAAAGATAAAATACCACCATTCTAATAAACATGAAGTCTATGCAAGTACTAGGAGAGCATCCGCTGTAGGGAGTTGCGTCGCGGCGCGCGGCAGACGAATAAATTCCAGTGCGCGATAAGCGCTGTATAAATCACGTGGCACCCGCCCCACGGCCGAATAGCCCCGTTTCATATACCCTTAGTACTCATGCGGCTTTTGCTATGAATATTATGCTTAAAGCCTACTAAGTTTCGGTTTAGATCCGGTTAAAATTAAAGGCAAAATACTTTATACAAAATAATACGCTAAATCTAAGTCTAGGATGTAGTACTGGGTCTAATATGAATTTAAATGCTTATATATACATATTTATTATTAATATTTATTCAATAGAGCGGCCGTGGTCTAGCGGTAAGACGCGTGAACTCACGATCGATGAGACTCGTGTTCGAACCTCGCTATTTCTGACCAGTACCAATGTAACTTTGTTAGATGTACTTTGGTCGCTCATTAAAGAGTTGTAGGCAGACTGATGATGGTTACAAGTCCAGTCTGTCGTCCTGGAGTAGTACCACCACTTTCGAATGTGAAGTGACTTTGTCGCGTTTCGGGAATAGTTTGAAAGTAGCTAGGTATAACGAGAGGAATGTGCACTGTCAATCTAGATGGTACATACTCGTCTCCCTAAGCCGGCATAGTGGGGGCGACTGCTGCCCGCACAGGTTTATAAAAAATATATATAAAAAATACGCACAATACCGACTCGTATTTTTAATTTAATTTCTTTTTTTAATTAACTTTAAAACTTAACGTATATTAAAATTAGTTACAAATGTTGTCAATTACTTGTAGTAAATAGTGTAGTAAATAACTTAGTAAGTACATAATTAAAATGTAAATAATATTAAAAATCTGTAGCAAAAGTCGTAGTAGAATGACAGAGTCTGTCGTAGCAAAAATGTGGGTCGCGTAGCAGTATTGTAGGCCGTGCGTAGCTGATCTATAAGTCTCGTAGCTAAAATCTCTATTATACGGTTAACTTTTAATTAAATAATTTTTATTTTCTTATTTTTTTAAATCCTTTTTCTATATAGTTCTACTTGTTTTATTATTGTTTAACTTCAGATAAAAAACTTACCTAAAACCTAAAAAGATACATTTTAGGTTTTTTTTTATTGAGACTTGTGATATTCGCGGTTGAGGGCGGTCTCGCGATGAAGAGACTCGCATTCGAATCTCGTCAAATTCTTGCCGGTACCAATGTAACCTAGTTACTTTAGCTAAAATGATGATTGTTATTAGCCCAGCCTGCCTTAGTGGGGTAATACCACCACATTAAGTTTAGTGTAACATCCGAGCAGTCACGTTCCGTGATTAGCTTGCAGAAATAGTCGGGTATTACGAGAGGAACATGCATTGTCAACATGAAAGGCATAGCGGAGGCGATGGCTGTATCAAGTTATCTCTGCAGACTGATGATGGTTATTTGTCCAGTCTGTCGTCCTGGGGCAATACCACCACTTTCGAATGTAACACCCGTGAAGTGACCTTGTCGCGTTTCGGGAATAGTTTGAAAGTAGCCAGATATAAGAGAGGAGTGTGCACTGTCAATCTAGATGGTACATGCTCGTCTCCTCAAGCCGGCATAGTGGAGGCGACTGCAGCCCGTAGCGATTTCTCTGTGGTAGCAGTTGTTTCCATTCATGGACCGTACTCTAGCTTTACATCAGGCGGAGTGTTGTCACATGTCGAGCTCCAATAAAAAAAAAATTCTGTTTATGAACTGTACTTTTCAGCTATCAGTCGGACTGTGGCCACATGCCGAGCTACTGTAAAAAGTTATCGTAAAATGTCATCATAATTGAATGTGCATTTGCAGTGTATTTAAAAAAAACCAAACTACCATTTAGGCGTATTGACTTGCTATAAACAAGAATGGGTTGTAGTCGCCTGCAGCACTGATATGGCGATGTTGTTGTACTACATTCTTGAGCGGAGCGTGAAGCGATGAGAACAGCGAAACAACTGCTATCACAGAAAGATCTCTGCAGGCAGCAGTCGTCTCCGCCTCGAGAAGACGAATGTGCGCTATCCAGGTTCACAGTACACACTCCTCTCGTTATACCTAGCTACTTCTTAACTAATCCCGAAACCCGATTTGGTCACTTCACGAATGTTATATTTGAATGCGGCAATACTTCCCAAGGACGGTAGACAAGGCTAATATCATATATATAAATATATATTGTCTATGCCGGCTTGAGGAGACGAGCATGTACCATCTAGATTGACAGTGCACACTCCTCCCGTTATACCTGACTATTTTCAAACTATTCCCGAAACGCGACAAAGTCACTTCACGGGTGTTAAATTCGAAAGTGGTGGTACTACCCAAGGACGGCAGATTGGGCTAATAACCATAATTAATCTGCCTGCCACTCTTCAATAGTTCCTATAGGCACTGAGCGACCAAAGTACATATAACAAAGTTACATTGGTACCGGTCAGAATTAGCGAGGTTCGAACACGGGTCTCATCGATCGTGAGTTCACGCGTCTTACCGCTAGACCATAGTCGCTCTAAACGGCTGTTTATAAACTGTAATTTTCAGCTATCTTTCATTATTTCAGGCTGATTCCGAAACGCGCCTTTACGATCTACCTATAAGAGACTTAACAGTCGTTATATGTACTATAACCGCTAATTGCTGTCTCTCATGAGCTATATCACGACCCTAATACATAGTAGTAGGCAGTTTCTCTTTTTAATTTCTCTCGCAGCGTTTTATGTATTCAGATAACAGAAACGAAGCGACTCTACCGACCGTCTACTATTACCCATTTTACTATTTTACACTTTGTTATCAATTATAGTTTATATCTATTCCATTCTACAATAAACTTTTTTTTTATGAAGGAGAAGTGGTAGTGGTTCTATCCCACAGCCCTAAATTTACGTTTCGGAACTCTAGTAACCACTTGACAATTGTCCTTCTCTCTAAGATGAGAGCCCCTACCCCAGAACGAAAAAATTGTAAAAGGTTAATAAACACTATCTACCTGCCTAGCACTTTTTTAGGTAACTGACCACTAAAATCACGTGACTCACTATGACCGTGTTATTTAAATCTATCGATTACTGGTGCAAACGGCTACAAGACACGCATTGACGACTCTCACTTCAACACTCTTCAATAAATAAATAAATTAAACAAATTTTCATTCAGAAGTTTTTTTTAATTATAAATCTACTTGTGACAACACTCCGCCTGATGTTAAGCTAGAGTGAGGTCCGTGAACGAAAATAATTACTACCACATACAAATTTCTGAAGGTAAAAGTCGCCTCCACTATGCCGGCTTGAGGAGACGAATGCGGATTATTCAGGTTGATAGTGCATACTCTCAACAAACTGTAACTGAATCCGAAACGCGACAAGGTCACTTCACGGGTCTTACATTCGAAGTTGTGGTACTATTCCAGGATGGCAGAATAATTGCCATCGTCATAATCATATTAGAGAATCCGTGCGTAAAGACTTGGTAAGGACTTGGATTCGATTCCCACGTCAGGCTTGTGTGCGCGCGCGACGGTTTTTCAGTCTAATATTTCAATCACAATTTAATAATAACAATCCCAGCAGACATTTTCTCTATGGTAGTTGTTTCCGCTCAGTGACCGCACTTTAGCTTAAAATCAGGCGGAGTTGCATGCAGAGCTTCTGTAAAAAAAGCATTTGAATAAAATTAATAATTTTTTTTATTGTAGCTTGGCATGTGACAACACTCTGCCTGATGTAAAGCTAGAGTGCGGTCCATGAATGGAAACAACTGCTACTACAGAGAAATCTCTACGGGCAACAGTCGCCTTCACTATGCCGGCTTGAGGAGACGAGCATGTACCATCTAGATTAACAGTTCACACTCCTCTCGTTATACCTGGCTACTTTCAAACTATTCCCGAAACGCGAGAAGGTCACTTCACGGGTGTTACATTCGAAAGTGGACAAATAACCATCATCAGTCTGCCTACCACTCTTTAATAGTGCCTATAGGCACTCAGCGACCAAAGTACGTATAACAAAGTTACATTGGTACTGGTCAGAATTAGCGAGGTTCGAACACGGGTCTCATCGATCGTGAGTTCACGCGTCTTACCGCTAGACCACGGCCGCTCTCAATTATATGTATATCTATGCAATTATAAATATATTATTTATTTTTAATTTAAAAAAAGAAAGGGAAAATGTGTTATTATTAAGTAACTAAATTAGTTTATATTAGAAGAAACTTTAGAATGTTATTAAAATAAAACTATAATTCTATTTTTCCGCATCCGAATAGATATAAAAATAAGAGAAACAGCGGTTGCCGATAAAAAAAATTACATCTCAAGAGAAAAAAAAAACCGCCCAAAATATAAGACGTTTCGGAGCCGCCCAAGACGTGTTTTTAACACACACAAATACAAATTCGAGTCATTTATAGATTTGTCAGCGCGATACTCTACATACGATTATCACCCTTAATGCTGGACCCATAAAGAATACAATCGAATCAGCCAGTTCTACAACAACAACATTCTCACACATTGAAAAACAAAAACCATTAATAAGCCAATAAATACTTAAAAATGAAAACAATAAAGTAGAAATACGTTATGGAAAGTTTCAGGCACATAAGCCGTTTTAATTTTAACAGTGCGGTATGTAGATTTTGAAAGCTTTCCGAAAATTGCCGAAGTAATACCGATCCGAGCCGAACGCGGCCGAGACGCAGTGATCGCCGGGAATGCATTAGGATGTTCCTCTAGGGTTGGTTACCGTGAAAAACACTCCGGAAAATTTCCACGCTAATTTTTAATTCAACAAATTTTCTTTGAGAATTATTTATACTATTATTATCTATGTATAACAAAAGATAATTTAAATTATTTATGAATTTTTTTTGCTATTCGAACTTAATTTTTATAATGTATATTTTTTAAGGCTTCAATAAAGTTGTAATCGTATTGAACTTTGAGCATATTAAGTTAAGCTATAATATTATTAGTAAAATATAGTTTATTATAATGGTATTAACTCAATCTTATGGTTGAGATATGATATCCATAGTAGAGCCTCTCGCTATAGTACTATATACTATAGGTGGAGTATCCTAGGGTAGAGTCAGGATCAATTTAACAAATCTAAGTGTTACTAGATTCAGATGTTAGGCTGTAAAAGATCACAAAGCTAAGTTGTAATGAAAATCACGTAGCAGCCCTGGGGCGGGCGGCAGTCGGTCGTCAGTGAGTCGCGGGCCCCCGCGCCGGCCGCACGCCATGAGCGCCCTATAGCGGGCATGTTCCTACCCGACCTACCACCGCGAGCCTGCATGGTTGACGACGTGGCGACCTACCTGCAAGCGCCCTCTTCGGGACAGGTCGCTACAATCTAGCCTAACAACAATACCATATGTAATTAACATAATAATTAACAGATGTTGTGAGCTATGTCGCTTCTGCTGGCGTCGGACCGTCGGCCGGGTATTTTCGGGCGCCCACCACGCCGTACTAAAACGTTTTGCATTTGTGTTATTTTATTATATGTATTATAATAGAGAGAGAGAGGATAACGTAACGTGTGATTTTGTGTTACTGTAAAGTGTGATAGATAAATAACACAACGATGGTTAAAAAGGTATCGATAATTGTTAAGTAAATCATATTTTATTATAATTAAAGAAAGTTAAAAGCAGCGAGGAAGAATGCGGAAAAACAACGGAACGGTTTTCTCAATCGATATCGCTGCAATAATTCGTGACTCGAATAGGTCATATCGTATTAGGAAGAAACTAATAATAATAAAAATGCGACGAAATTGATTTATCTAAAACATAAACAAAAACAATGCAATGCAATAAACTATGTTTAAAAATTCAGGTTGTTAACACGTTTGTATGTATGCGCGGACACGTGGTGTAAGGTAAATCGTGATTAGCATTACAATAAAAACATTTACATCAATTATTTAATACAATATATGAACTTACTACTTTTTTTTGATAAATAAAAAACATAAGAAATCAATAAGTGTAAACTATAAAGTATGATAATGTTTGCAAAATTAAAAATATATATATAGGTTTATAGGTAGGTAGTTAAACAATTTTGTGAATTAAATATGTGAGTATTAGGCATTTTGTTAAATCCGCAGACATATCTAAATCGATATGTTGTATGGAGGCGAGATGGCCGTGCGAAAACGATGGTATGCAGTAAAAATACGGCATAGCGGATTACATGCAGTTAAAAGTTATAACTTAATTTTACAAAGTTTACAACATTTAATAAGAACACACGCAAACGACAATTCAAACGTTTATTTACAAAAAAACAAGAAAAAAAATGCGGTAACACAAAAAAATGTTAAAAATTAATAATAAATCTCGAAAATGTCTAAAATTTATTTTAGTTATATTTAGGTAATGTTTACTACGGAATTTTATATAAAAACATGTACATGCTGGATAATTTGGAATCATGCCATTCATTCATGGAAAGAATCGTAGTAAACTATGTTGCTATGATCTATGTTATTGTTTACTGCATTTCCTTTTACAGTATATTCTTTTATTTATATAAACCCTCATAAAAATATATTTCTAAAACAAAACAAGACTAAATATTTATTTTTTTTTATTAATAAAAACAATAAGCAAAATAAACAAAAGATAAAAGCAGTACGTATATGACTAAAAATACTAGTAATAAATAAATAAAAAAATAGGTTTATACATTATAGAAATCAAATAATAAAATATATAATAGAAATTAAAAAATATACAATAATTCTCATTAATAATTACCTACAATAATCAAATAAAAAATAAAAACCACCACTTTCGAATGTAACACCCGTGAAGTGACCTTGTCGCGTTTCGGGAATAGTTTGAAAGTAGCCAGGTATAAGAGAGGAGTGTGCACTGTCAATCTAGATGGTACATGCTCGTCTCCTCAAGCCGGCATAGTGGAGGCGACTGCAGCCGGTAGAGATTTCTCTGTGGTAGCAGTTGTTTCCATTCATTGACCGCACTCTAGCTTTACATCAGGCGGAGTGTTGTCACATGTCGAGCTACAATAAAAAAAAAAAAAAAGTAATAAAAAAATCTTACACATTTTTACGAGGGATAATTAACACATTTTATAAGAATAAACCCAACAAGATGACTAGGTAATAATAAAACTAAACTTTTCTCGTATCGAAAACATTACGTAACATAAAAGAAGAAGGACGACGTAAACGACAGGTTTATGAAATGGAATTCTATATCTTCAGTGTAGATGCTGTAAGTTTAACTTTAAACAACATCGTATATTTTGTATACAAAAATTACACTTCAATAAAAAGTATAATATTTTTACATTTTATTTGAAAATTTCAAAAGTAAAGCTCTCATTATACTGTAACTAAATTAATTAATTGGAATATGAATTAAATTAAACAAAGATGTGAGAAAAGAAAGATAAAAAAATAACGTAAAAATTAAGTTTTCTGAAATACCTTTTTTTTTTTTTTTTTTTTTTTTTCTGAAATACCTAGTTAAAACCCAAAATGTGTGAAAATTAAAATTTTAAAAAAAATTTAAGTATAATTTTAAAACCGTTTATGTTCTTTTCAGTTTCATGTATCAAATACATATAGTGTATCAAAATATAGATAGTATTGTGGAATAAAGCGGTGTCAGTGTAAAAGTCTGTAACAAGCGAACCGTTCAAAAGCTTACCAAAGCAACTACTCGTAAGTCGAGCGTTTGCAACGTTAACTGAAATTCACTTTATTTTGTTTAGAATACACCTATCGGAGTTTCAAATTATTTTGCCTTTATTTTTTAAACATAACAATTTAATGCAGTACAAATATTATCATATAAAGATATGCAGTATAGATATAGATTTTTAATAAATAATCCCTATTAATATCTTAAAAAATATGTGAATTAAACTAATTTCTTTTATCCAATAACAATAAATTAAAATTAAATTTACATTTCTACATTTATGAGTTTATTATTTAAAAAAATCGTAATAGAAAAAATAATTAACGATGATTTTTTTTTTTTAATTTAGCAATGATAATAAACTATTAGAAAAACAATGGGAATTATGTGGAATTTGGTTATATTATACTAAAATATATGTATTATTCCAACAATATTTTTTTTGAGTTAGGTTATAGAAATTTGGTTTAAAATAAGTTAAATGTAAAGTAAAAACATTGGATGTAAAAAAACTGCACATATTCAAAGTTATAACTAGAAACTGCACAACGAAATGTTGTTAGAGGCGTCGGAGCGCGACCTAACTGACTTGGCAACACAATCTGACCTTATGGAGGTTTAGCTAGATTTAGAAGTTAAACTATATTATATTTTTGTTAATATTATTCCGTCTTAAGCGAAATGCGCAATGATTTATTTAACAGATATGTTATGCAAGACATAAAACACAAAATCATGTTTGTTAATTATAGATATTCTTTAGAAATAATAAATAAAAGAAATATAGAAAATTAATTTAGGAAAATACACTAAATTTTTTAAAATTATTTTGTTTGCGCATTTATTACATTCATGACGGGTATTTTATGAATTTCATTATACAGTATGTATTTACTACTTTAGTATCTACCTACATAAATTTTCTGACTAACTGCGTTTATCTGGCAGTAAGAGCTAATCTCAAAAATTACTGAAAATGATTGATTTACGAGGGAGGTTTAGGTATGTAGGTTTTGTGTATATTCACTGAATTATGCTGAATATTGTCTGGAAAAAGCAATAGTAAATTTGAACTATTCAATATTCGGTCTTCTTATGAGTTTTAGGTCTAAAGGAGACTGAGCAAAAATGTATGGAGAGTGGTCTATAAATCAATAAAGGTGCGGTTGCGATATTTGTATAGAGCGACTTCAATTATACCATACTGTAAAGGGACATCAAAATTTGACCCGGGAGTTTTGAGAAAAATTTATTTAAAATACACAATTTATGCAGTAAATTATTTAAAAACGTCTATATACGAGTAGGTACTTAATGCATGCATTTGAAGGCTAGGTATAGTAATTTAAATAAATTTAAAAAACTTTAAGTAAAAACGAGTTCGTTTATTATTATTAAAAAACGTTTTTATACAAGAAGTATTAGGAAAACAAAAATGGTAAAATAAATGCCCGGTCGGCAGTTCGATGAGCCGAAAGCCAGCGTCGCATCGGTGTTTTGAAAATATCTGTTTTTCTGTCCCCCTTCAATGTTATTGTTTTTACTATTTCTGTCACTTTCTTACCTTTTCCACTTATTGTCGGTGTATGAATGTTTTTCACTAAATTATTAACCCCCTTTAATATTAGGTTATATTTATTTATATTATAGCTCTTTATACTGTTTGTTACTAAGGATTCTATTATACATTTTACTATCGAAATGTAAACGAAAGAATTGGTTTAATTTTTTATTATTAATAATTGAAAACAGAATAATGAGACTATATTTTCATTTATTTTTGTATTTTAAACGTTAATAATAAAATCTTAAGATAAATTTTATTAATTTATTAATTTTATTGTAATTATAACTAATGGCGTTTATTATACAAGGAGGAAATGATTAAATGTGTTTTTTAATATCTCGATGTTAGTATTTATGTGCATGATAATTCCTGAATGCACTACCCCTTCAGAATGTATATATGCACGATTTTTTCTAATCATGTTACTATGTGTATTACTTTTAAGAATTAATTTAAAAAAATCAATAAAAAAAATTATCTATGGATTTATTAATTTTCATCACAATTTTCATTTGTTTCTAATTAATAAATTCACAAAGATTTTTTTTTTCAATCGAATTTGAAAATTTAATTTTGTATTTGTTTTTAAAAACATATTTTAAAAGGCAAAAAATACCTAATTGTATAATAGTTAGGTAAATACGTATTATACATTTTTTAATAGTTTTTAAAAATAAATACAATATTTTCAATAATTTTAGACGGAAAGTTTAATGCGGGCGGGCCATTAGCCGAATTGGTTTACGCTAAAATTTTTGGTGCATTGAAGATTTTGGTTTGAGTGCTGTCGTATTTTTTTTTACGTTCATTTCTACGAATAGAATTCGTGCATTTTTCAGAATACAGAAGTTTGGTAATTATTTCCTCATCCAGGTACGTATTATATCTAATTTTAGACTTACTTGTACACTTTAATTTTGAATTTTGAAAGTAGACGTTACTGAAAAATTAGGAAAAATTATAATTTTTCATTTTATAAGGTATTCCAAATTTTTGCGTGAACTTTTTTCCGGATATTTGCAAATTTTCCGATGTATCTATTACTACCTATTGTTGCATTAACTGCAAAGCTTTTCAAACGTCAGTAGAGTTTAATTACATTTAAAAAAAAATATTTTAGATAATTATTTTTTAAGCATAATTACTTCAAATATTGCATTAGTAAAAATCTAATTACTTACTCGGGTAAAAAAATAAAAATAAAACTGATTGTGGATTTATTTTCCTAGAGAATAAACTAAAAGTCATCGAAAAACTCGAGAAATAAATTGGTGGCCCATTTCTCTTAGGCAAATAGGCATTCTCCATTTATTAAACAAATAATGTAATTTAATTGACCTTGTAACAATGTAAATTATATTATTTCTAACAATCGATATAGTATGTTGTCAGCGTATAAGACCGTCCGCTAAGGCAATTACTTTTGTTCTGCGGACATAGCTACACCAGACCGACAAAACTTTTGTGCACATTTTCACATTTTATTTTATTGAATATCTTATTTTTATTTGCCAGAACTAATTTTATAAAAATAGATAAGACTTTTCTTAGTCCGATAGATCAACTTAGCTCGGCATGAGACAACACTCCGCCTGATGTAAAGCTAGAGTACGGTCCATGAATGGAAACAACTGCTACTACAGAGGAACGAGTGCGGGCAGCAGTCGCCTCCACTATGCCGGCTTGAGGAGACGAGCATGTACATTGACAGTGCACACTCCTCTTGTTATACCTGGCTACTTTCAAACTATTCCCGAAACGCGACTAGTTCACTTCACGGGTGTTACATTCGAAAGTGGTGGAACTACCCCAGGACGACAGACTGGACAAATAACCATCTGCCTACCACCCTTTACTGATGCCTATAGGCACTGAGCGACCATAGTACACATAACAAAGTTACATTGGTTACATAGAATTAGCGAGATTCGAACACGGGTCTCATCGATCATGAGTTCACGTCTTACCGCTAGACCACGGCCGCTCACAACTGCTGATTCTGACGTAGCGAAAGTGCTACGTAAAGAGAAAATTCGCTGGAACTCCATAGGTTCTACCTATCCCGGTAGATACAGGTCGTGAGCTAAGTTACTGATACTATAAATGTAAATGTATGTTCATATGTAGATCATGGGTTAGAAAAGGTTATTAATGGTTGTTTTTTATTTATTCGTGTATCAATTTATTCTGTATACAAAATGTTATAAACACATACTTTTAAAGTGGAACCGTGGCCCGGTAACCTCTTAGTAGAAACTTCTAAAAATCACGACCGATGCCAATGTAAAAAGCTTAGTATTTTAATACAAAAAAAATTAATAACACATTAATATTGAATTTAATTTTATTTATTAGCGGACGTATGTTCATTTTTTTTTTCATCATAATTTAATCAGTCGTTCCATCAACGAACGACCTTCCCAGTCACGTCTTTCCCCCTTCCTATAACACGGGATCCTTCAAGCGCAGTGTGAAGAGGCATCTCATTAAGCCGGCATAGCGGGCACGACTGCTGTTTGCAGATCCCCTTCTCTGACAGCAGTCGCCTCCGCTCATGGATCGCACTCTGGCTTAACACCAGGCGGAGTGCGGTCATATGACGTGCTAAAATAATGCCTAGTGTGGGTCCACTAAACTTCTTGTTCTTTATGTAAAATAAAAATTGTAAAATAAAATAAATAAAATAAAAATATTATTTATGTAGAAGGCATAGTAATTGATCATTTGTGTTCAGCCATGATTGCCTGTAATCATTGACAATTCGTAAGTTTGCTTATGATCAAATGGCAAATCTATTTTCAGAATCCCGCCAAACAATTTTTTTTTTCACTCAAGTCAAAGTGAATCAATCTCTTCAGCCTAACCTAGTTATTTTGGCGGGCTGCAGATAAAGTTTTTATTGTTAATGTATTAGGTAACTATTATGGATTATTGAATAATAATATGTACTCTTGTTTATTGATTTAGACAGATATAATTTAGTATAAAAATAAAAATAAAAAAAAAGAATAATCTTTCAGTAAATCTGGCAGAGCTATAGAACTAGTTTATTTCTTTCTTTAGTGCAACTTAAGCTTTATTTATTGTTCTCTTTTCTTCCGCTATGGCTGTTAGTAATTTTTCCAAGGCCCTAGCTCATTAATTAACTTTCTCTCTAATACATTTCTTATTGTTTTTCTTTTTATTATACATTTAAAAAATCCCATTTCATTCTATCTAAAAGATTCATCTCTCTAAGATTTAAGACAGTAGCTCCCATACACCACAGAGAAACTGCAGACAGCAGTTGCCTCCGCTATGCCGGCTAAATGTGCACCATCTAGGATTACGATACGCACGCCTCTCGCTATACCTGGTTACTTCAAAACGCGATAATCACTTTACGGGTGTTATACCTAAAAGTAGTGATACTACCCCAACACGGCAGACTGGACCAATAACTACCATCAGTCTGCCTACCACTCTTTAATTACCTTATATTAAAAACCTTATATTCTGTAGTTTAATATATATTTTTTAGACTCTGTAAGTGTAATAGTTACTTTGTAATAACATTTCCAAAAAAGCAACAGTAACAGCTTTAAAACATACACGTAGATTTCTGTTGGAAGTTTGTTATGTGTTTATAAAATGTATGATAGGTAATTATGAGATTGTCATGCAGTCTGGGCAAGTCAAGGTCGTGTTTATTCCTGAAAAGCGTAAGAACCCCGATGTTTGGCAAGTTACGTTGGCAGGTTGGCAACTATTCTTTTGTACCAGATAATTTCTTGAATGTAGAGTTCATTATCAACACGGTTCATTGCTATATTATTCTATGTTTTATATAGATATACAATATATACAGGGTAATTTTTTTAAAGTATGGGCAAATCCGAAACCATAGTAGATACAGGGAAATTGTCTTAGAATCCATTTGCTCTTTTTTTATGAAAACGAATTTGGCATAGTAATTTTTCTGGTCAAGCTTGAGTTGTCCATAAAAATGAGTCATTTAGGTCAAAAAAATTTTTTGATGCGCTTTGACTCAGTTTCATGTAAGGATCATTTCATTGTATCGGAAGAAAAAATCGGAGCAGCAGAAGTTAGTTAAATTTAATAAAATGTATGCCCATACAATATGTAAGTAATCTGATGCTTACATTAATAATACTAACGCTAAAAATCCCATACTGTTCCAGTTAAAAAAAATACCCTGTATATTTTTTATATTGTAGCTTGGCATATGGCAACTAAACGTTCCGCCTGATTAACTAGAGTCCGGTCTGAAATTCCTATACAAAAACCTTTAAGCTTAATAGATTCTGATGATATTTAGGGTCGTTTACCATATCACCGATACCTAGGTCTCTACGTCAATATTACTAACACATTTTTTTTATGAATATTTGTCTTATCTATAAATAATTCTCATTAAATATCTAGACAACAAATTAAAATAATAGCTTCGGGTAAACATAGATTATTCTCTCCCCAATTAAATAAGGTGTTAACTATTAAAATTGATCAAAGTTTAAGTCTAAAAAGTTGAGCTAAAAGTCGACGCCACGACTAAATTATCTTTATAAAATCTCTTTAATTTTTGCTAGTAGGGTCGGGGTGTAAGTATACATATACTCAAATACTAAATTTTAAAAACCTTAAGCTAGAGTGCGGTCCATGAACAAAAACAACTGCTACACTAAAGTGAAAAGCAGCGGTCGTGTTCTAATTGAACCTCTGAGAAAAAAAAAAACCTCCGTGATAGCAGTTGTTTCGGTTCATAGATTGCACTCTAGCTTGACATTCTACTATAAAAAACCCGTAGGAAGATGAAACGCCTTCGTGAAAATGTTCTTATAAAAATTAAATTAGGTACATGTCTTTCAACGTCGTCGTTACATCGCAATTTCTCAATTGTCAAGTTAAAGAAAGATGTTATTTTAAAATTTTTCAAATCTACCTTCCAGTTTGCTTTTTATTTAACAACGTACTGTAATGAAATTTGCTACTACCCTCGTTGGCAAAAGTCATGTTTGATATAAAAATGTTAAAATCAAAGAACTTTTTATTTAATAATATCTTGTTTTAAAGATGATTTTGTTCGTTTAGATTTCTTTTTAAACTTTACCTGGAGTTTTTTGCTAATAATCTGCCATGTTAAAGAAAAATGTTGGCAGGTAACAGTTCCCTCCACTGTGCCGACTTGATGAGGCAAATTTACACCATCTAGGTTCCCAGAACAAACTCCTTTCATTTTTTTTAATTCGTCACTTTTCATAAAGTGTATCAGTGTTTTTGTTCCTAATTAATTTTATTTTAAAACGTGAGTCGATTTAATTTAATAATTCGTTAAAATATAGATAATTATTTTACAAATTTGTGTTAGGTTGTTGTATTTTAAGATATTTCGTGGATGATTTTAGAATCTTTCCGCTCAAATGACTCCGGTGAAGTCAGGTGCCTGCGTTATTTTTGATAACGGAGAGAAATCTCAAAGGCAATTGTCTGCTCTCCCGATGTCAACTACACTGCTCTGATAACATTTCTTTGTAATAATAAAAGTAATAAAATTCTTTACTACGTAAAAATTTAAAATAAGTGCAAGCGTGAATTAAGTGTAGTGCATAGGTACGACGAAGGAGCTTTTCAATAACAAGACGAAGGATCAGACGATACTGGTTTATTTCTTATCTACTACGGCTTATATAAGGACAATGGCGGGGCTGGGACAATTTTGGGGTTGCATGGTTATCATGAAACTGAGTTCAATTTATTGCTAACGATAAAGATTAAAGTTAAAATTAGTTTGTTAAGCTGAAAAAATTACAGATAAACTAGAATCACTTATTTCTAGGGTTAGAGCGGTTATCGTGTAATAAACTACTGTACTTTATTGATTTTCTTATGACTATCGATAAATATAATTGTTTTCTTAAATCGTGTTTGTTACAATGACATAACTCGTGCCTAAAGAATTTTTTTTCCAGCTAACCAGGAAAAGAGTATATCGAAAGAAGTCTAGGAAATAAAGAGCAAGATATTAGAATTAAATAAAAGCACATAGAGAAGGTATACTATAAGTATAATCCATAGTTTACGTTTTACGTTTCTTTACAATTTTACGTTTCTCTATACAGTGTAATTTTTTTAACTCCTAAATCCTAAACCACAGGAGATACAGGAAAATTTGCTTTTTTTTTTATAAAAACGAATTTGGCATGGTAATTTTTCTGGTCAAGCTTGAGTTGTCCATGGAAATGAGTCATTTTGATGAAAAAATTTTTTGATGCGGTTCGACTCAGTTTCATGTAAGGATCATTTCATTGTATTGGAAGAAAAAGAAGTCTTGACTGACTAACTGATGAATTAACGTGGCTGTACGTTATGATAGCTAACGAGCTGAAGTTTTTAGAGTAGATTCGTATGGGCGTGCACTTAGAGAGGACTTTGCTAAATTTTGATTTAGACCGGAAGTGACCGTGATGTTTTGGAAATGGAACACGGGTAGATCGGAGCGATTGTTCCAGAACAAAATTATGGTACAAAAATATTATTAAAATTAAATTTTCAATGAAATCAAAATTGTATTAAAATAAAATTATTCATGGCAAAACAAAAAAAAAAATCAAACAAAAAAACGTTACTTCGCTTCTACATTTAAATAATAATAAATGTGAATACCCAGTTTTATCAAGACCCAGAATAACACCCAGATCCGAAACAAACAACGTTTATTTAAAGTGGTTATATTTAGTGCTAATTAGTTGTGAGCTTTTCGCGCGTCAGTTGACAACAAAATATAAATAATGACTTTAATGTTTAAAGGAGAAACAGGACTTTAGACAATTATTCTAGTAAAACAGTCGCCTCCGCTATGCCGGCATGAGGAGACGAATGTGCACCATCCATTCCAGCGCCTACTGCTCTCATTAATACTTTTAAAAATTATAAATTAAAAAAGTGCCATATGAAAGCTAAAAATTTTAGTATTAATACACTGCGGTCTTTGGCTAAATCCATTTAATTTTGTTTAAAGTGAAAGCGGTCAATGAACGTTGAATTATTAAAAATCCCCAAGGTCTCGTACATTCGGAAACGCGTGATATTTTCACGGAGTGACATAGAGCTATCCGATTGCCAACAAACATGATTGTGGGCGTTAATTATAGATTTTAGACATGACAACTTTGGACTCGTGATTCATACGCTCGAAGCCTTGGGTTCTAATCCCCGTCAACTATATACCTACGTATAAATATGTAATAGAAAACATGTCGGCATAATAGAGTCGACAAAGTTTAATTTAGTCTCGTGAGTGTGTCCTCCTCATCCGATAATAGAATGGTGGCGACGGTTGCGCAAAAGCCGCGGCTCCCGGGCTAACAGACCGCACTAAATTTAGTTCTGCAACATGCATCGATGCCATGTTACCGCTCGTGTCAAGCCCATAGGAAACATTAGCACCGAAATAGCTCCACGTTATATGGAAACCGCATATTACGATAGCATGGCGCAACCGATTCGAAGCCAGATTTTCGGCGACGCAAATTGCTGTATAATATTCAATTAGTAAAGCCCTGCCGATATTGATAGGTTAGCTCGCAGCCGGCGCGGGTCGTTATCGCCCCTCGGGGACACTATTATATACGCGGATTTTTCCCCGAGTGAGACGCGACCGGCCACTGACGTCACGATTACGTTACGAACTTTGTGAAAGCGCTTTAAAATTAGCAAGGACGTCGTCGCTCGGGCCTAGTTCGTAGCCACGTGCCGAGCGATATTTCTGGCGACCGCGGCGCGTTTTGATAATTACGCAAGCCGACCTAAAAGTCGGAAAATGGCCGCTGAGATCTCGCGCCGTGCGAGCCGGGGAGAGGATGCCTTGTCACGTGGATATTTATGAAATTCGAACTAAAATAGACTCCGTAATGGCGTAGAGTCACCTTGACTACGAGTTATATAATTCAGCGGCTGTAACGTTCGATCATTTTTGTTGTTTTAATTAATTTTTGGGTTCAAGTTGTTCGATGACGCGTCGTGACGGTTTGACCCCTGATGACGTACGATACGAGCCACTCCTCCGGGTTCGGCTAATAAATTTATTGTTTGGCTTGTAAACGGATGCGTTCGAGCCAAGAAATTACAGTGTTCGGTGAAAAAAATCTATTGAATGAACGAAAGGAGTGATGGCTCAGTGTATTAGAAGGCACGAAGCCAAACTGAGAGCAAGTTTACTGTAGAAATCGTTGCACTCATTTGTAAACTTTCACCTTGCATTTGTCTCATAGATCTATCTATAAGTTATTGTTATTCTTTTAATCCCGAGTCGATTGCGGGCTCTTAAATTGCGTCCACATCTATTTCTACAATTTCTTTAATACATGATTTACATCTTGTTAAAATTTCCAATTGGGGGCTTCAAAAAATTGATTGCAATTCATTTCATCAAAACCCTTTGATATTATCATTATTTTTGTATGGGATATCCACTGGCTGGCGGAAGGTTTGCTGGATGGAGAAAGAGAGGTACTCACGTTGTGATACGGCTGCACCTATTTCCTCCTGTATCCTTATCGCTTGGTACCAAGGCAAGACAGCTAGATCGATTTTATCTCGTTTTGTTTGAAATTTCGTCCCTTTTTTGTTGTTGTCGGAGGTCCGAGCGTGTGCGTCGCACAGTAGTTGTCACAAGAGAGCGGTGGCCACTAGATGGCGCAGTTGTAGGAAAAAGTAATTGGATAGAAGGGGACATGGATGTTGCCAGCCAGCAAAATTACTAATTATAAATTTGTTAAATAAAAAGTAATCCTTTCTGGTACGGAACAATTTTTAATTCCTAAATTATCCTTTCCTGTTATCCTATTTATCTTGTCCTGTATCGCAGGCACTGAGATACATAGTTACATTGGTATTGGTCAGAATTTAGAGAGATTTGTACACGGGCCTAATCGATCGTTAAGTTCGTTCATTACCGCTAGACCATGGTCGCTTTAAATTAGTTTTGACCATTGATATATACAACTAGATGTGCAATAACGCTCCCAATGTGACGCGAGAGAAAAGATGACCACAGTCACTTTTAGGTTTTCTGTCAGTTAGTATTTGACTTGACGACAACATTGTCAAATCGTTTGCACCTCTAGTATATATGTCTATGGTTTAGACACTGTTTTTAAATAGATTGTAGCTCCCGGTTGGTTTCCTACTGCAGACCCGCGAATGAGCTTTCAGGATTATTTTTCTTGGTATAGGCTGTAGTGGTGTTATTTAGGGCTAGTCTTGTTGAACCATTTATAAACCAGATGTATATGCACACGTAACACTCGTGATGTTATCAAGCTAGCAAAATGTGTGGTAGATGAGAGGTGCCGTCAACTTGACCGCTACACACTCAGTAAACAAATGCTATCTGAATGAAATGTCTGCTTCTTGCAGAATATGCAAGGTTGTACACTTATCGCAATAATTTAATAACAAACAAATATAAACGTACATCCAGAGAGAATAAAGGCTAAATTCGCTTGCACTATAAACTGTGAGCGGTAATAGTCGACATACATCATCAATAGTCAATAGAGAGTACAAATCGACAATTTGCATACGGTCTACCATATCATATCTTAGATTAACCAACCGGTTACAGTTAAACCCATCTATTTGTGTATTCAAAACGCTTTATGTTTGAGTGGCTGAACTACTGTTAATTATTGTAATAACTAAAACTGTTTTTATTTTTATCTGATTAAGCTAGAGTGCGGTTCGTGAGCGAATAAAACTGTTGCCATAGAGTTATATCTGCCAGCAACAGTCGCCTGCACTGTGCTGGTTAGAGGATACGATGTGCATCGTCCAGATTAACTGACACACCTATGTCACTTCACACAGTTTGCCTACCAATTTGTAAAGTACGAGTACAATGTACATTGTTACATAGATATTTGTCTAAAGCAGGGCTTCTTAAACTTTTTTCATGATTGCGAGTTTCCTGGCGACCCCATATAAATATAAATGAAAGATAAATAAATATTTTTTGATGATTTATTTATTAGGTAACAATATACATATAAAAAATGAAAATATATAGTTTTAGAATTCGTTTAGAAACATACAAAAATCTAAAATGAAAGTGTGGGGGAAACAATTCAAAAGAAGGGAACCTGTGTTTCCATTTTCCTTCCAAAACTCCGTAGGAAGTTTCAGTAAAGATTCTACCATTTTACTGGAGCAATTTTTGACTTGACTGAGATTTGACCTGACTGTTTGGTGTGATGAATTAATGACTCGTGATGCACAATATTATTAACTTGATGCAAAAATATTTACTTTGACACTGGCAAATTGTTATACGCCATATATTATTATGTTGATACAAATCTGACAACTTCGACCAAATTTGATTGTCATAAAAACGGTTATTGTGAGTTAATCTTAAAAGATAGACATATACTGTCTTGGACATTTTTTTAGATAATTTAAAGAGGAATAATTCTTTCATACATATTTTTTGGGTATCTCGAACGGTTTTCGCAGCGCACGCAACGGAAGCCCTCAAAGATGAATAATATTCCCCGTTTTTTCCACATTTTCGACTGTTTCTTCGCTCCTATTCTTTCGCTTCGTTCAAACAAACAAACAAACAAACTCTTCAGCTTTATAATATTAGTATAGATTAAAAATAAGTACCGTAACTCCAACAAAGTTTGTTTAACTGTACCGTGTTACAGTGTCATGCAGCCCTTAACTTAAGGGATTAGTGTATACGGTTGATAATCCGTGGATCATTTGCATAGTAACACCGTTAACTGTCATCAGAGATGGCTTAAGGAAGGCAGGAGCAGTCTTGCTTGTGGATTTGCTGTTATTTGCTTGTCTGGTTTTGGCTACAACTTACTATATGTACATTTTGGTTTATTTAGCGTGCGGTCAATTTTTTATTATTATTGTAGCTCGGCATGTGACAACACTCCGCCTGATGTAAAGCTAGAGTGCGGTCCATGAATGGAAACAACTGCTACTACAGAGAAACCTGTGCGGGTAGCAGTCGCTTCCACTATGCCGGCTTGAGGAGACGAGCATGTGCCATCTAGATTGAAAGTGCACACTCCTCTCGCTAGTCCATTCTCCATTTCCATGAACGGAAACAACTGCTACTACATATAAATTTGTTAGTTTCAGTCGCCTCATCTATGCCGGCTTGTGTAGATGAATGTGTACCACATAGATTGACAGTGCTCAATCCTTTCGTTATACCTGGCTACTACCCGAAATGTAAAAAGGTCACTTCACTGGTGTGTAATTCGAAAGTGGTGGTACTACCCCAGGACGGCAGACAAGGCTGATAATATCGTCAGTCTGCCTACCTATAATGTAAAATGGACTACATTCAGTCTAATCTAGTTTATAGCGCATAAAATTGCTCTAACAGTGAGATGAGAATTGATCCTATTGATTTAGTGCATTAATGACGTAACCGCTGAACATATTGTACCATCTATTTATATTTATATGCGCAATGAACAACTGTTAGGTAACTTTCCTTGCTAGAAAATATTTCTATTAGTACTTCAGGACTCTTACACTGAAAAGAAATGAAATGAAAATCCTTTATTAACGTAGGCACGGACTTGGCATGCACTTGTTCATCGTCAGAATCTACTTTTGGCTTCGGAAAGGCATATGACGAGAAGACAGCCATAAGAAACTCGTCAATTATAGCCTGTGTTTATAATAACATAAAAAAAAACTGAATTATAAATCCAGAAAAAAATAAATAAATATATATATATATAACCACAATATGGGGCTCCAAAATGAAGAAAATTATATATTAATATCATCAAAGAACATAACGGCTACAAATAAACAAGTTATTGCTATTAGTTCAAATGACTGTTAGGAAGGAGTTTGCAGACTTGTTACAGATTGTTGTTAAAATTAAACAAGTCAACTTTTTTTTTTATTATAGCTCGGCATATGACAACACTCCGCCGGATGTAAGGCTAGAGTGCGGTTCATGAATCGAAACGACTGCTACTACAGAGGAAATCTCCACGGCAGCAGTTGCCTGAGAAGACGAGCATGTACCATCTAGATTAACAGTGCACACTCCTCTCGTTATACTTGGCTACTTTCAAACTATTCCCGAAACGCGACAAGGTCACTTCACGGGTGTTACATTCGAAATTGTCTTAATTAAAAATAATATTTGTACGCTTAAGAGCAGGTACTAGAGATCTGTAATATTAACTTTTAACAACTTTTATACCATGTACCACAAATAAATGATTTGATTTGATTTGAAAGTGGTGGTAGTATCCCAGGATGGGCAGACTGAGCTAAAAACCATCATCAATCTGCCTACCACTTTAAATAGCGCCTATAGGCACTGAGCGACCAAAGAACATATAACAAAGTTACATTAGTACCGGTCTTTATCGAGGTTCAAACGCGGGTCTAATCGATCGTGAGTTCGCGTGTTTTACCGCTAGACCACGGCAGCCGACGTACATTGCTCGTTTAATATTGACAAAGTAAGTCTTGATTGTACTTTACCAATTAATTTTGTCAAGAAATTACAGAGGTGGTTTGGTACTTTGCTAGATATTTTTTCACAGTGTAAGCTAAGCATTGCGCTTGATGTTAATTAAGCTCTAGCTTAGCCTCCGCTATGTCGAATCGTTGAGACGTGTGCGTACTTTTCAAGTTGACAGGGGTATCTGGCTACTTGTTTTTGTGACTACATTCCGTCTGATTATCAACGCCGTGGAATTTTTGTGACGCCAAAAAATCGCCGTAGCGTTTCTTTAGTCTTTTACTCTTTTTTATTGTAGCTCGGCATGTGACAACACTCCGCCTGATGTAAAGCTAGAGTGCGGTCCATGAATGGAAACAACTGCTACTACAGAGAAACCTGTGCGGGTAGCAGTTGCCTCCACTATGCCGGCTTGAGGAGACGAGCATATACCATCTTAGATTGACAGTGCACACACTATTCCCGAAACGCGACAAAGTCACTTCACGGGTGTTACATTCGAAAGTGGTGGTACTACGCCAGAACGGCAGACTGAACAATAATCATCATTAGTCTGCCTACAACTCTTTAATGAGCGACCAAAGTACATCTAACAAAGTTACATTGATACCAGGTAGAATTAGCGAGGTTCGAACACGGGTCTCATCGATCGTGAATTCACGCGTCTTACGCGGCCGCTCTGGTCCGCTCATTAAAAAAACGCGGGTGTCCCGGATGTCTAATTCAGGGAGAATTATTGTATACGTATGCAGATTGAAATGCATTTACGTAAGCTCACACGTGACAATATTATAATATGCACATCGAGTGTGCAATAGAATTCCAACAAACTTGGATATTTTGTTCCTGAAACGCACTCTTTAATTTTGTTATGTTTGGTAATTATTTTAAATTTCCGAAAGAAAGTTAAGGCGTGGTTCAGCGGTAGGATTGATGGGATCCGTGTTCGAATCTGCATCTACATTTTTCTGTTGATTTAATTTAAGAAGTTAAGGTGCTGTGCCTCACAAATAAGCACATAGACTTTGCGAGGCACAAGATCTTCTATTGTAAAAATATAATGAATAAAAAAACTCGAAAAATTTTAACCGGTACCAATGTTATATGTACTTACAGGTATTAATTAAAACAGTGGTAGGCGGACTGATGATGGTTATTAGCCCACTTTGCTGTCCTGGGGCAGTACCACTACTTTCAAGTTACACACTCGTAAAGTGACCCCAAAATGATACTTTTAGGAAGTAGCCAAGTATAACGAGAGGTGTGTGCACTGTCAACCTGGATAGTCAGTAGTCACATAGCATAGTCGAGTTGCTAGTGGAAAATTTTCTATGACCGCACTCTAGCTTTACATAAGTTCTGATTAAATGAGGAATATGTTCTTTTATTATTTAGATTTTTTTATAGTGGTCCGACGTGTAACTATCCGTCAAAGACAACTGCTATCTAAGAGAACTGACAACATCAGAGAAGTCATTAGGTTTTTTTCCAACTCTACTCAGATTATATAAACTCTACCCCCTCCAAAATGATAAAATACTGAGATCGAGGGTGATCCGAATATGGAAAGCCATGCGAGCCCGGGATCGTGCCATGGCTACCTGTAACGACAATGAACAATAGTAGACCATCATCTGTCTGTCTACTACTAAAAGTAGTAGTAGGTTTACATTTTTTTTTTTGGACGCAGAATACATAAAAATCCGGGATTAGAAATTCCAATGATGGATAGAGCAAGAATATAAAAGATCTTATTTAGAAAAATTGTAAAAATAAAATTTGTATTTTCGCTTCTTATCTTTCATTTAAAGAGTTGGTTTGTGTTGCGATTTAATATGGCGGTTTGTAATCGATATGCGTTTGCTAAGGAATTTTCCAGATTGCTGTAATGTAGTATATCTCTACAGAGAACCCTCAAGAAACGTGCATTCATGAGGAGAGTAATGGATGGGGTCGAATCAAAATTGGCATGCAAAATCTTACATAAATAATCGCACTAGGTCACTACACATTTTTTTACCCTAATTTAGTTTCAAAGCTATAAAAATAAAGAAGGCATTTTAGAAAGGTTACGTCATGATCGCCCCGGCCACTTGCCAAGTTTATTTCATAAAAGGTCTAAAGATTTCAAAGTTTTACGGTCATCTCTTGTCTTTATGATTCATTGTTTCATTTGAAAGTTGTAGTATTTTGTTTGGCACGTAATCAAATTTAAATTTTATTATGGTAAGGTTAATACGTTAATTAGGCTGTGGCTTAGTGGTTCAAAGCGTTGACACATGATCGAGACACCTGTGTTTGAATGTCTCAAAATGGTAGAGTCAAACTGATGATATTAGCTCCGCGTTTTGGGATCAGCTTGGAAGTAGCCAGGTATAACAAGATAAGAGGATGAAAATAAGGGTGGTTTGCACCAGAAGGCCGGTTAAAGTAACGTTAACTATCACTTTTACGGCGACGACGGCCGTTAAACGTTTATATTTATTCCACACGCGTTGCAATATCGTGTAAATTCATAGTGTTATCGTTAAAAGGGTGGCTGATCTCGAAAAATAATAGAAAAACATATTTGGCTTCTTTTCATACATTTGACGTTAGCAACATTGGTTTGACGATTACTTTAACTTTAACCAAGCCAAGATTCGCTGATTACGGTTAAGGTTAAAGTAACCGTCAAAAATGATAGGCGCGACGATGATGCAACTCGTATGGAGTAAATGTAAACCATAATGTAAACGTAACGGTTATAGTTAAAGTTACTTTAACCGACCTTCTGGTGCAAACGACCTTAAAAGTTATATTTATGAATTTGAAATTAAAAACTTACTTTCATTTACAGGACAAGCTTAGCATATAATTAAAAAAGCATATATCATGGGAAATCCCTCGGTTTTTCACTCTTTTATAATCTATAAGTAATTTGTATTCAATATATGTAATGCAAGGTGAACGGAGGACGTTGCACTGTTGCATATTACGTTTATATATCAAGGTAACGAACTGTTCGCGAACTGTTAGCAAACTGGTCGCGAACATTTTACCTCTTTTGTTATTACGACTTTTTTGGTTAAATAGTATAAGAGTATTAATTTTATTTTTTATATTGAAACGACATGTGACTTCGAGTGGCCTGTGGTAAGCACAGTGGAGGTCTATGAGCGCGGACGGTGTGTGCTCTGGTCCAACGTATACGATTATATATAAGAGTTTTCTTTCTTTTTATTTTTTTTATTGTAGCTCGGCATATGATGTAAAGCCAGAATGCGCTCGCCTCCGCTATGCCGGCCTGAGGAGACGAGTATGCACCATCTAGATGAACAGTGCTCACAGTCCCCACGCTATACCTGACTACTTTCAAACTGCTCCAGAAACGCGACAATCTCACTTCACGGGCGTTACATTTGAAAGTGGTGGTACTACCCAAAGACGGCAGACCTGGCTAATAGCCTTTCGTCAGTCTGCCTACCACTCTTTAATAGTGTCTATATGCACTGAGTGATCAAAGTACATATAACTAAGTTCCATTAGCGAGGTTCGAACACGGGTCTCATCCATCGTGAGTTCACGCGTCTTACCGCTAGCCCACAGCCGCCTTTTTTGGCATATTAAAGTGTTAGAACATGTAATACAAAAGTGTATGTACGCCCTAAACCATCGTAAGTCATTTGCAAATTTAAATGATTCAAATCACGTGCCTTATTTTTTTTTAAACAATAGTGAGTTAAACGTATACAAATAACTTTTTTTTTATCGCGGATTGTATTATAAAATATTTATGTAAATTAATGTAATTGTTATTATGCATTAACGTTGCGTAAGAGGGTAGGCAGTGCATTGTATTCAATACAATTGCAAATATTTACATTTTCACCGTTAATTAACAAGAGCGGTCGTGGTCCAGCGGTAAGACGCGATCGATGAGACCCGTGTTCGAACCTCGTTAAATAATTCATAAACAAGCAATGTACTTTAGTCGCTCAGTGCTTATAGCACTATTAAAGAGTGGTAGGCAGACTAGTGATGGTTATTAGCCCAGTCTGCGCTCCTGGGGTAGTACCACCACTTTCGAATTACACATCTGTGAAGTGACATTGTTTGAAAATACCCAGGTATAGAGAGAAGAGTGTGCACTGTCAATATAAATAGTGCATATTTGTCTCTTTAGGCCAGCATAGCGGAGGCGACTGCTGCCCGTAGAGATTTCTCTGTAGTCGTGGTTTTAAACACGGGTCTCATCAATCGTGAGGTTGGCAGCACAATAAGATATTCTAACCAGGGTTACAAAACTACGTTTCTCGTGAAAGGTGTGATTTTTTACTAGAAACAGTTTTTATATTGGGATGAAATTATATTTATATGACAGAACGGGAGAGCGGTCCAAGGCTTCTATCCTCCATTTGTGGGCGATAACTAAGCAAATATCCTGAAACACGACAGTTCCTCCGCACAAACAAGTCTCAACGTGTTCTCCGCGTGACGTGTTTTCAGAGACTCTGTCAAAGCGTAACAACGCTTTTGTTTCATATTCAGTTAGTGCTTGTACTCATGACCACGTATTAATTTTGTTCCAAGTTAGTTTCCGTAACCGTTCAAATTAGAGTCCGTATTCATGACCGTTCCGACATACACATTATTCACGGTCATTTCAATTCCACTACTCAATATTTTATCGAGATATTTCTGAAATAGGTTAGAGCAAAATGTGTTTTGTGCATTAGCCCGATATCTAGATTAATCTAGATGCGAATAATACTGCAATTTGTTTTAATATTGGCTTGGATTTATTTATTTATTTAAAGATAACTTCCAGCTAGCCAGTTATAACGAGAGGAGCGTATGCCTCAACTCAGGTTTTTAAAAATATTTTATTCTACCCCGGCATGTGACAACACTCCGCCTGATGTAAAAAGTGCGGTCTATGAATGGAAACAACTGCTACTACAGAGAAACCTGTACGGACAGCAGTTGCTTCCACTATGCCGGCTTGGGGAGACGAGCATGTACCATCTTGATTGATAGTGCATACTCCTCTCGTTATACCTGGCTACTTTTACACCAGAACGGCAGATTGGACAATTGCCATCATCAGTCTGCCTACCACTCTTTAATAGTGCATATAGACACTGAGTGACCAAAGTACATATAACATAGTTACATTGGTCAGAATTAGCGAGGTTCGAACACGGGTCTCATCGATCGTGAGTACACGCGTCTTACCGCTAGACCACGGCCGCTCTAAAAGTGTATTGTTTTGCATAATTAGTTGATCATAGCATTATTAATGTAGATAGGTAGTGCTTGTATCAGAGGCAGTGTGCGACCAAAGCGAGATTTGAACACGGGTCACATTGTTTGTGAGTTCACGCTTTCTACCGCTAGACCACATCAGATAAATCCATGAGAAGAAGATGGAGTGGTAGGCAGACTGATGATGGTTAATTAGCCCAGTCTGCCTTCCTGGGGTAGTACCACTACCTTTGAATGTAACGCCCGTGAATTAACCTTATCGCGTTTCGGGAGCAGTTTGAAAGTATCCAGGTATAGCGAGAGGAGTGTGCACTGTCAACCTGATAGCGTTATTGAATTTAACAAAATGAAATTTGTATTTAATATAAATATAATTAAGTTTAAATTTTATTCTAGAAACTTTAGCCTATACTGATAAATTTTACATTTTACTCCGAAATTTTTCGAATAAAAAAAACTTGTCGATCTCACAGCTGTCACTCGCAAACTTATTTAATATCAGCTCAAGGGGAAACGTGTCGACGCTATCACGTATACTATTTTCAATTTATTTAAAAACAAAACAACGTACATGACCTGCATACAGTGGTACCTACATCAACATTTAAAATATTAGACAAACAAAGAGGACGCATGTGGTCTCTATGGAACCAGATGACCCTAGAACCCAGATGCGACCCGAGGTTTGAACCTCGCTAATTCTGACGGGGTACCAATGTAACTTTGGTCGCTCAGTCCCTATAGGCACTATTAAAGAGTGGGAGGCAGACTGATGATGGCTATTAGCCCAGTCTGCGGTCCTGAGGTAGTACCACCACTTTTGAATATAACATCCGTGAAGTGACCTTGTCGCGTTTCGGGAGCAGTTCGATAGTAGCCAGGTATAACGAGAGGAGTGTGCACTGTCAATCTAGATGGTACACGCTCGTCTGCTTATGCCTGCTGCCCGTAGAGATTTTTCTGTAGTAGTTGTTGTTTCCGTTCCGTCCAGTGTTGCCATATGTCGAGTTACAATAATAATAAAAAGATACTGCAAAAAGGGTTTTGTGAATAAAGTTATGAAATGCTTCAAGCTATTACACGCTATATTTTGACGTGTTTATTAATGCACGTTCTGGTAACATAATTATATGCATGGCGCACGCGTTCAAGAAAGCCGTGCACCTGTAGAGCACGTGCGCCGACGCCCCCCACTAAGTACAGAAGCTATTATATAAATAACTTTTAAAATTAGGTCGGTCTTAACGATTTTAAAGTCACATAAAATTCTTTATTAGACTTAGCGCTTTTTTTATCGCAATCATACTCAACTTGGTGTACAGTCTTTGTTTTTTTTTTTTAATTGTAGCTCGGCATGTGACAACACTCCGCCTGATGTAAAGCTAGAGTGCGGTCCATGAATAGAAACAACTGCTACTACAGAGAAACCTGTGCGGGTAGCAGTTGCCTCCACTATGCCGGCTTGAGGAGACGAGCATGTACCATCTTAGATTGACAGTGCACACTCCTCTCGTAATACCTGACTACTTCGAAACTGATCCTGAAAGGTCAGTTCACGGATGTGTAATTCGAAAGTGGTGGTACTACCCCGGGGCGGCAGACTGCGCTAATAACCATCATCAGTCTGCCTACCACTCTTTAATAGCGACTAAGGGTCGTTTACACCAGAAGGCCGGTTAAAGCAACTTTAACTATTGCTTTTACGGCGACGACGACCGTTAAACGTTTACATTTACTTCACACGCGTTGCAATATCGTGTAAATTCATATTGTTATCGTTAAAAGGGTGGCTAATCTCGAAAAATAATAGAAAACATATTTGGATTCTTTCATACATTTGACGTTAGCAACATTGGTTTGACGATTACTATAACTTTAACCAGCCAAGATTCGCTGGTTACGGTTAAGGTTAAAGTAACCGTGTAAAGTAGTCGTGTGAAGTAAATGTAAACGTAACGGTTAAAGTAAACGTAAAGGGTAAAGGTTAAAGTTGCTTTACCCGGCCTTCTGGCGCAAACGACCCTAAAGTACGTATAATATTTGTTATAAGTTACATTGGTACCGGTCAGAATGTAGCGAGATCAAGGGTCCCATCGATTGATTATGTATAAGGTCATAAAAAGAGATATTTACCAAATGTAAAACAATCACCTGGCCGTGACGCGTGGCCATGCGAAGGAGGCGCGCCAAAACGGCACGTGGCAAGATGGCTACCTACCGTAGTATATTTTTTAAACGGAGTCTTTCCGCGTGCGGTGTGTTTTTGGCCAGGGCCCCCTGTGACGTAGGCGACCCAGTTAAATCAGCCAACCCGTGCCACGGCCAAGTCCAGTGTATCCTCAATGAACCGACGCCAATATCTATAAAATAAATTGGAACTAAAAAAACTATATAATAAAGAAGGAAACGTCAACAGGCGGTCGGTTTTCGCGCCAAAACTTGGGGTTAACGCACTCCAGTGTTTTGGCGGGAGTGAAGTTGGAACGTGTCCTGTAACCGCGTGTGGTTTAGGAAAATAAACAAACATTCTTACATAGTAACTGTTAAATGCACTTACGACTCGTATTATGCTCTCTATATCTTTATTAATAGGTTGTTGAAACGAGAATTTGACTGCACGCAACATTATTAATAGTTAAGCTAAAGTACGGTCTATAAGTGGAGACGATAGCTATCACACAGGAATGTCTATTAGCTGCAATCTGTTTGAGTAGTTTAATGTCAATGCACACTCCTTTCGTTACAGCTAGCTAATTTCAAGCTGATCCCGAAACACGACTCGGTCACTTCACGGGTGTGGTGGCAAAAAGTTACTGCCAAACTTGTGAGTGTTTTAATTGTAAAATAATTGCAATTCTATGTAAAAAAAAATATAATACTGAAAGCTGTATGGGCTTTGATCCTTTTGCCTTTCCAATGGATGAATTAAACTAAAACTATAGCGAGAGGAGTGGATAGGGCACATCAAGACGGCAAGCGGAGGCGACTGCTGCCTGCATATATTTATTTGTAGCAGCGGTTGTTTTTGTTCATGTATCGGACTCTAGCTTTACATCAGGCGGAGTGTTGTCATTTGCCAAGCTATAATACAATTTTCGTAAAAGTAAGCAAGTTGCATGCATGTTATATATATTCACAGTATAGTTTTGCTGATGCTTAAAATCCTCGATCTGTATTAAGATTAAAATAATATTAAGGTACCCTACAATTGTAAACAAAATCGTAGACAAAATACGATATGAGATTGCAACGATGCCAAATATATTACAAACTGTTGTATTTGCCAAAAACTTTACTTATTTACTCTATTGCGTATTCTATTATGTTTATAGTGTATAACTAGTCTTTTGCGAGAGCTGGGATAGTTTTGTTGGATAGGTTGTGTTAAAAAAATGTCGATTTAGAAATTAGATTCCATTTCCTACAACCTTTGTTCCGGAAGTTCAGCACTATCTCGTTCCTTTCCGGAGATATCGCGTTCCGGAACCGGACGGTACGGATTTTCGGAACATGTCGAGGTTTCTCTGAGGTCGCTCGCATGGGTCCTCTTTATACGTATAAAAAAAACGCTCTATAATTAATGTCACTCAGACAGTGTACAATACAATACAATACAATACAATACAATTGTCACGCCTATTTAGACAGTGTGTCAGTGGTAATCGAGCTTTATATAATATGGTATAATAATAATAATAATTTATTTATTTCATAAAATTCAACTTCAATAGTTATAATTTAGATTTTTTAAATAAATAAGAAAATAAAGTAAAAAACATTTTATTGCACAATTGTATAATACATAGGCGAGCTTAATGCCTTTGGCATTGCCTACCAGCTAACCTTTATTGGTGTGAGATAAAACTATCTTGTCTACTAATAAAACTGAAAAAATAAAATCAACTTAGCCTAAAATCTTGTAATCTTGTAAAAGAAAACAAAAACTACGACAAAAAAAAACTTTTAATAAAAACCTTAATATCTACTTCAGTCATTCATTCAAAATCTAATCTTAAAAAAATTAAAGTGGACTAATGATGGTTATTAGCCCAGTCTGCCGTCCCGGGGCAGTACCATCGCTTTGAAGTGACTAAGTCGTGATTCGGAGTCAGTTTGGATGTAGCCAGATATAACGAGAATAGTTTGCACTGTCAACCTGGATGAAACACCTTCGTCTCATCAAGCCTGCATAGCGAAGACAGTATTTGTAGCAATTCTTTCTATTCATGGATCGTATTCTAGCTTAACATCAGACGAAGTGTTATCGAATGGGGAGCTGCAATAAATTATAATTATATTAAATGCCTTGATAAATTGATTATATCTGTTTTTTTTTTATGTAATTAAACATTGCCTATTGATTGGTAAATGATGTGTTGATATAATTAAAATGAATTAATAAAAAAATGTGATATTATGAATATTGTTTTGTTGCAAAATTATTAGGTATCAAGTGGGCCCAAAAATGGACATTCTCCTTTATTAAAGAAATAAACTAGATAATGTTATAGCGAGTCTTGAAACACGTCGATCTATAAAGTGACGTAACAATTTCCTAATGACGTCATAGAGTGACTGGCCAAGTGTGAAAGGTGTTTAAAGGACCTGCCAACTTTACCGGGCACCCCTCAATGAAAGTTTGGCAAAGTACCGTTGACCGTCTCGCATTAGAGCCAAACGTCTATTGTTTTGACTGAATTCAACATTATAGTAAAGTTGTGCCCTTGACTATTATAAAAATATACAATTTATTTTATTACGTCATCGGATTTACATTACATCGGATAATTTCGGTTTTTTTTACTGCTTTCTTTCTACTTAGATCTTAAAGGAGTTTTCTCGAGTTCGACGATTATTTTTAGTTCATTTTGTAGGAAAATAAATCTACTTCTTAGTTTAAACTTTTTCACCCGGGTTATTGAGTAATTAAATTTTTCCGATGCAATATTTGAGGTTATAAATATTTAAATGCTTTAATAATTAAATAATATCTGTTTATTATGTAATTAAACATTGTCTATTGATTGGTAAATGATGTGTTGATATAATTGAAATTAATTAATAAAAAAATAAGATAATTTTGTTACCAAACTATTAGGTATCAAATGGGCCCAGAAAAACGATCGATGATGATCAAAACCTTGCAAAATTCTGACCAATGTACCTATGTTATATGTACTTTGGTCGCTCAAAGCCTATGATAGGAGCACTAGCTTCGTTCTCTTGGCGGCGAATAATCTTATGTATTCCTTACTCGCATCGGCGATTAATTTAACAAAGTAGGTTAAATGTAATGCAGAAACATTTATTCAGATTGTATTTATATTTTCATGTATTATTTAGATTTTGTTATTCATTGCGCGTACAACAAACAAATACTTTATTGTGCAGGTTGAATCACAAGCAATGAATATGTAAATTAGAAAATGATTTATTACGCTATACAATGTAACAATATATTTTCTATAGGAAAACCTTTTATTTGGATGTTGAAAGCTTTTTTTGTGAAATGTTATATAAAAAAATGTCTAAGTAGCAAAGGATGGATAACAATTGAAATATTTTATGCGGCTCCTTATACGCGTTGAAATTATTTTGTGTTTTTAACACAGAGATATATATTAGAAGTGCAAACCTCATACATCTCACACAGAGGCGGCTCTAGTCCTTGTGGCGCCTGTGTGCAACCAATACCATGGCGCCCTCTAGTAGGAGCGGGGTGAAAATGGAGTACTTACAGTTATATTTTCAACCGGAAATTCGGGTGCAAATAGTGCAATTTTAAATGATGTCGGAAAATGAGTAGTGTCTTTGGAGGTGTCGCATTAGATTAGAGGGTGCTCGGCGCCCCCTTAGACCCGGCGCCCGTGTGCGCCGCACACCCTGCACTATACGTAAAGCCGCCTCTGATCTCACATGAATAAAGCGTAAACGGCTTCAAACGATATGACAATGTTGCCGTCAAGTCAAATACTAGCTGTCAGAACTTAAAAGTGACTGCGGTCATCTTTTTCTCTCGTGTCAGATTGGGAGCGTTGTTGTAAGAAGTTAGCAGAAACTGAACAATATGCTAATTATTATTTTTATTATTTATTAATTAAGTAAAATAATTCGCATAAATTCTATTCGCAGATAGATAAATAAATAATTTTTAGAATTGTAGATAAAATGCACTTAAAACCAGAATCTTCTTGTTACAACTGAGGATTAAAGTTAAGAGATGTAACGGTAAATATATACCTTAATATCTCTTATACTTTAATTAAAGTAAGTATTTAATAATAATAAAAAAAATAAAAGGCCCAATATACAATTAAGGGTCGTTTGAACCAGAAGGCCGGTTAAAGTAACTTTAACTATTACTTTTACGGCGACGACGACCGTTAAACGTTTACATTTACTTCACACGCGTTCTATTATCGTGTAAATTCATATCGTTATCGTTAAAAGGGTGGCTGATCTCGAAAAAATAATAGAAAAACATATTTGGCTTATTTTCATACATTTGACGTTAGCAACATTGGTTTGACGATTACTTTAACTTTAACCAGCCAAGATTCGCAGGTGACGGTTTAGGTTAAAGTAACCGTCGAAAATGACAGGCGCGACGAATGGTGCAACTCTTGTGGAGTAAATGTAAACGTAACGGTTAAAGTAAGCGTAAAAGTAATAGTTAAAGTTACTTTGACCGGCCTTCTGTTGCAAACGAACCTAAATAAATAAACTTTGATTTTCATATGAATTCCAAAGCTATATTTATTTAAAAAGTAAACTGTCATTGGGTATTTGGCGCCAAATTTAAATCCGTAGGCGCCATTTTGTAAGTATCTCAACTAAATATACGTGGATTTTTCACAGGACGAGTTCCATCCGTTCATAGAGGCGCTAATGCCTTTTGTTAAGTCCTTTTCGTACACCTGGTTCAACTTGCAAGCAGCAAAAAGGAAATATTATAAAAAACACGAGAAACGGATGAGTCTTGAGGAGGAGCGGCATACCAAATATGAATTACAGGCGAGTACATAACTAATATTCGATTCAATAAATTGTATTTTTTTATTGTAGCGCGGCATGTGATGTAAAGCTAGAGTGCGGTCCATGAATGGAAACAACTGCTACTACAGATAAACCTGCAACAGTCGCTAACTATGTCGGCTGGAGGAGACGAGCATGTACCATCTAGATTGACAGTGCACACTCCTCTCTTTATACCGGCTACTTTCAAACTATTCCCGAAACGCGACTAGGTCACATCACGGGTGTTACATTCTAAGGTACTACTCCAACACGGCAGACTGGACAAATAACCATCATCAGTCTGCCTACCACTCTTTAATAGTGCCTATAGGCCCTGAGCGACCAAAGTACATATAATAAAGTTACATTCGTATCGGTCTTTAGCGAGGTACGAACACGGGTCTCACCGATCGTGAGTTCACGCATCTTACCGCTAGATCACAGCCGCTCTTACATAAAAAAAAACTTTTCTTCAATTTACCTTGTTCATTTGCGTTTCATGAATTATATTTCAGCAGCAGAAATAGTTCAGCATCTGAACACACTTCCCTTAGTTATGCTAGATAGCGGTCCATGAACTTCTAGCAGACCAAACAACCTATGCCGGCTTGAAAGAATTCAGTACCATTAATTAGACCAAGTAGTCCCTAAAAAGCCCGATTGACTTCTAAAAAACATAAAATGCTGTTTATTTACGTTTTGTTATTGGGTCATGTCATGTGTGTATAAATATGTATAACTGAAAAAATGTATAATGTATAAATAGGTATAACTGAAAAATGTATAATGTATAAATAGGTATAACTGAAAGATGTATAAATATGTATAATTGTTTTTTTTTCTTCATTTCTAGAACGAGAAAGCTGAAGTGAAGCAGAAATGGGCGTCTCGTTTATTAGGAAAATTAAGAAAGGATATAACACAAGACTGTAGGGAAGATTTCGTGCTAAGTATAACGGGGAAGAGGCCGGCGGTGTGTGTATTATCAAATCCAGATCAAAAAGGAAAAATGAGGAGGATAGATTGTCTTAGACAGGCTGATAAGGTACAATTCTTCTTTCTTTTTTATTGCATTAAATAATAAGATGTAAAAAGGCATCGAGAGCAGCTGTGGTCTAGCGGTAAGACGCGTGAACTCACGATCCATGAGACCCGTGTTCGAACCTCGCTAATTCTGATCGGTACAAATGTAACTTTGTTATATGTACTTTGGTCGCTCAGTGCCTATAGGTACTATTAAAGAGTGGTACGCAGACTGGTGATGGTTATTTATCCAGTCTGCCACCCTGGGGTAGTACCACCACTTTCGAATGTAACACCCCTGAAGTGACCTTGTCGCGTTTCGGGAATAGTTTAAAAGTAGCCAGGTATAACGAGAGGAGTGTGCACTGACAATCTAGATGCTGCCTGTAGGGATTTTTCTGTAGTAGCAGTTGTTTCCATTCATGGGCCGCACTTTGCTTGCTGTTCTTTAGCCCCACTTCATCTCAGGTTTACATTACAGTAAAATAAATAATTACTAATTTTTAATTTCAGGTGTGGCGTTTAGATCTCGTAATGGTAATATTATTCAAAGCAATACCTCTGGAAAGTACAGATGGAGAGCGTCTCGAGAAACATCCAGAATGCACACAACCTGGCCTTTGTGTCAACCCATACCACATAAACGTATCTGTCAGAGAACTCGACCTGTATTTGGCAAATTTCATCAACAGCTATGGTAATGGGAGCGGCGGTCTTCCAGGTCTTGCGCTCAATTTAAATTATTATTTTATCATTTATATTATCATTTTTATGCTTGTTTTTATTGCTTTTACTTTTAATCAGTGGTAGGCAGACTGATTAACCCGGTCTACCGTTCAGAGGTAGTACAACCGTGAAGTGATCTTGTCGCGTTACGGTATGAGCTTGGAAGTAGCCGAGTATAATAAAAGTATTTGATCATACGTATATTTGATGCGCGAATTTTACCACTAGATGGCGCTACCTAAATATGTATCGCACGCAATTGTTTATGAAGTAAAATTTTTCTGTTCCCACAGACTAAAAATAGTGTTTACTCGCATTTATATTCTTTGGTATTTTTATTTGCATTTTGTAACGCTTTTCGGTTTCTATCTGTGGAGTTAGATTTAATTTTAAAGCCAACACCTGAGCGTCCATACATTTTGTTTTGCCACATTGTTCGAAGCACAGCAGATTTATGTTGAATATAGTAATTTGATAACTTTCTCAGCACTAATTATTATCGCAAATCGCTATAATAAACAAATAGCTACGGCAAATAATATATGAAATGCATTTTAAATATTTTATATTAGTTATATTTCTTATTTATTATAGTGATTTGCGATAATAATTAGTGCCGAGAAAGTTATAAAATTACTTAATTTCAACATAAATCTGCTATGCTTCGAACAATCTGGTAAAACAAAATGTATGGACGCTCAGGTGTTGACTTTCACCTTAACTGTAGTATAAATGTAGCTATGTGTATTAACGTCATACAAAACTCTTTAAAATCACGGCTTTCTTTATATTAGTCCGGCATGACGTGTTTAAGTCTAATGAGATAATTTAAATCTACATTTTTTTATACATTAATTAAGTATAAGAGTGGTAGGCAGACTGAAGATGGTTATTGTCTAGTCTGCCGTCCTGTTGTATCACCACTTTTCGGAATCAATCTGGAAGTGATAAGGTGTAACGAGAACAAGGTGCCCTGTCGATTGATCTATGTTTTCGATTGCTGTCTGGAAACATTTCTTTATTTGTTATCGTAACGTATCTAGCTTAAACCTTTAACCTTAAACCCTTTCAAAAAAAAAATTTGATGATATTTGGTATGGTTTGGTAAAGGTTTGTATTTTTGTTGGTGAAAATAACAAAGTTTGTTTTGCGTGCCAAGGTCGAAGCAATCATATGGTCAAGGTGATTGGCAGCAACTTAAGAAATATCTAATTCTCAAAAACAATAACGGAACATTCCTCTTAACATGCCGGACTGCTGTAAAAAGCAAATCTTTAATTACTGCATAATTTTCACTGCCCTTTCGAATGTAACACTCGTGAAGAGACCTTCTCGCAATTCGGGATCAATTTGAAAGTAGCCAAGTATAGCGAGAAGAGTGTGCGCTGTTAATCTAGATGGTGCACATTCGTCTCCTCTAGCAGGCATAGCGGAGGCGACTGCTGCTCGTAGAAATTTGCCTGTAGTAGCAGTTGTTTCATGGACCTCACTCTAGCTTTACATCAGGCGGAGGGTTGTCGTTATGTCGGGTTACTGTAAGAAAAGGTACATTATGTGTAATACGGGTGGTGTGTTTCAGATATCCTAAGTGGTTCACTCTCGCCTCACCCTTCACGTGATAAAGAGAATGAACACGATGACAAGGAGAAAGGTAACGGTCACTTAACTCTTGTGTCGTGACCGTGAGGGCAATCTCTTCGTACTGTGATCATTTATTGGATATTAAACTCTCTGTTTTAGGAAATAAGAGCTAAAATTAATCTTGGTTACGTTAACAATTTGTGGATCAGAAAGAGCGCATCTCGAAACGTAAATGCATTGTTAAAGTTTATAGTTAAAAATAAGAAAAATTAACATTCCTAGCCCATTAAAAAAAATCGATACTTACGTTCACAACACTATTCCAGTAATTTTGACAAGCGCTAAGTCACTAGTGTTGTTTTTAATCTACGAAATTAAACAAAGCTTTTCGTTCGAGATGTTAATTTTGCTCCGAATTAGTTCAATAAATTGTCACATATGTTTTTTTTTTCTTAAAGAAGAGATTGTCTAATTTAATGTTTCGCACTACAGTCTGTTGTTCATTTTACATTTTTATAGCATTGCATTCAATTTAATCCCAGCATTGGCTTTGTGTATGCATTTACACCTTACGCTTTTCTTAAATACCTCTTAAACATGGCTTACAACACTGACCCCGTAGTCAAATCACATCACTTTTTATATGACTTAAATATATCGATATATAAAAAAAAATAGTATAAATCATTGACATATACAACTAGATATGCAATAACTCTCCCAATGTGACGCGAGAGAAAAGATGACCACAGCCACGTTTAGGTTCTCTTCTTCTTTTGTTAAATGGCCTTGTCATAAGAACGACAATTCTGCCAATGTCGAGTAGTAAATTCTTAATGTTTTTGCATCAAATTGCAATGGCGTTTTACAATTTGACGCTTTCTTGGAGTATTTGGGGGCAATTCACCCGGTCACGTCACAATATGAGCGTTTTTGCGGCGTGGGATAACCACAAAAAAATCCGCTTCCGTTGCCTCATATAGAGTGAATTTTAATGTTTCCACAATTACTCACAAGCGCAGTATAAAATTACGCAAAATAATACCGATTTTACACAATAATAACCACTAAACTAATTAAGGAAAGGGGTAAAGAAACACCTCAACCTGCGCGGTAATCTTTTTTTCTCGCGTCACATTGGGAGTGTTATTGCATATGTAGTTGTATATATTAATGGATAATGGAAAATAATATCGATATATGGCTGCAATAAAATCGTATAACAATACAAATTTTACACGGACTCTTATGACGTTGATTCTAAACCGTAAGTCGAATAAATCTATCAATATATGAAAAATATATCGTTTTTGGCATTTAAAAAAAATCAGCAAAAAAAGACGTCAAAATATATCGATATGTTTTGCCCATCCCTAATATGACTATCTAAAAAATGTATTTGAAATTTTGGCGGGTGTTTCAAATATTTTTCTTTTAAACTTGTGTTTCTTAATTCAAAAAAAGGATATTGTGTTTTATTTTCCCTCCAAAACTCTCTTGAAAATTTTAGTAAAGATTTCAGCACTTGGACTGTCCTGGGGTAGTACCACCACCTTCAACTGTAAGTTACACTGTGTAACACCTATCACGTTATGGGAAAAAGGCGGGTTGTTAAGGGAATGTGCCCTGTTAATCAATGGTATAGAACTCCACAAGCCGTCATAGCTGTGATTTCTTTATAAAAACAAGCTACATATTTTTGACTTGACTGGGACTCGATCTGACTGCGCCGTGTTAAATACAGCCATATGCAAGAGGTATAACTAAATCAAAATTGTTTCTGTAATTTGGGGTTTAAATGTTTGTTTGTTTTTGTGTATTTGTAATAGTAGTCGGTGTTCCTTCTCTTTTTACTATATTTCTTTCTCTTTTTATTTAATTTTGACAAAGATTCTTTAACTTTGTCAAAATTAATTCCTTTTTTACTTTTTCAAAACTTCTTTTACTCTACGACATAACTAACTTAATCAATACGGGTATCAATATAACATGAATAATGCCTATTTCTGTTATAGGTTAGACCTAAAAAAATTTCGCGTTTATCAGTTTGAGAATTGTACACATAAAACCGCTTTAGCGCATCCATAACTCGAGAAAATTTGACAGTTTGTTTCTTATAATATATTCAGGCCAAGACGTAGCTTTATTTGCAGCCACAAACACTTTTAAAAAGAAAATTTTCTTTTTTTTTTCAAACTGCCACAAATTTTATATCATCTTGTCAGTTGCCTGGTTTAACGAGAAGTGTGTGCACTGTCAACCTGGACGGTGTAAATTCGTCTTCTCTAGATTTCTCTTCGGTAATATTTTTAATGGCAAACGTACAAATATTAATATAGATTAATTGTTTTTAGAGTAAAAGAAGTCTTCAAGCATTTTATTTTTTTGTTGACGTGTACAATGGTGTAATATTTTCACATTATTTCACGTAATGTTTTTCGTCTCGTGGCTTTTATAATGACATCCCTGTAAATAGAGACCACTATAGATTCTCCCATTTTTTTTTAATGAATGTTAATTCCTTTAAAGTAAATTTAGATTATTATGGAACCTCGTGGTGTACACTCGTCTCCTAAAGCCGATACAGCAGAGACGACTGCTGCCTGAAGACATTTCAGTCCATTTAAAGTAAAACCGCACAACACCGCATTACGTCTACCGTTTACCGTGAAACAGATAACAAGCAGCGGAGATGCAAAATTTCGTGCTACATACTGAAAACACCGCACCGCCTGCTCTATTATAGTGCGGTTTACCGGAGCTTAAGATAAAACCGCATTTGGAGGCAGGAAGCGGGCTTGTGACGATTCCGTCTCTCTTTTAATTAATTTTTACTTCCTCTTATTCTCGTTCAAGTACCAAGAAGACATGAAAATTACGAATTATTTGTTAACATGTTAAATATTTATTCAATAATCAAAATAAAGCAGATGTATCTATTTATTCTAATATAAAAAAAACGTATGTTGATTGTTTGTTTGTCCCGTATCCGTTCTGGAGCTACCAGTTGGATTTTTCCATCGAAGTGTGCCGCAACATGCAAATATAAATACGGTAAAAAAACCCGTTAATTAATATTGTGATGATTACGAGGTTCCAATGTGTCTGTGTCTATAGATTTACAGAGATGACATTCTGTTTGATATTTGTTTTGATTTAGTAATGTCTGAATGATTTCAGGCTATAGCCACAATCCTTACAACGGGGTAATTTGCAACGATATTATTTTAGCTACTGGGGTCTTCTCTTCAAAGGAACTCTGGAAATTGTCCAAAGGTAAGTCCTTGAACTGTAAAGCAGTCTTTAATCCCTTTTAAGGTCACTTTATATCATGTGCGTACACGTGACGTACAGCGCGAGAAGTCAGAGAATCTCGTCTCACCTCAAGGCGTTCAACACTCGCTGCAGTATCATAAATTACTTACGTCACACAGCGTACTCATGTATTTGTTCCGAGCTTTATTATGAACAGCTTGAGCATTTACTTGAAGGTTTTCTGCTCCGAGTTGTTTATGAAGTTTTGTTCACACAATTTGATCGAATGAAAACACGTAAACGAACGAAACATTGTAAACTCCGGTAGCACTTGTTTTATATTTCTTGAGGTCCTTATTGCACCCGTCACTTCGATAATTGATAGAGTCTTTTAAAAGGGATTAAAGGCGTGATTATATCTGTCACTGTAAAAATGTATGTATGTATAAAACTGTATGAAAAATAAAGTCTAATCTTAAAATGTTAGGTATAGACTTTATCTTAAATACTAAAAGCTAATTGTGAGGTGGCATGTGCATTGTAGTAGTATTGGTCACGTACTGTGGATGTGTGTATGGCAACTGTATTTAGATTCTATTCCTGACTTCCTATTCTTCCTTTTATTTTCAAATCTAATAATTTCATAGTTTTTTTTGGGATATAAATAAAAATTGTTGAACGGATAGGTAACACTGGTTTCACATTAACTGACGCGGTGTATCATGATGCATTAGAAGGCTATTTTTTATGACCAGAATGCATCATCACAAGAGAATGTACAATATTCGTAACGACGCATCATTTAATGTGAAACCGGTAATATTATATACAGTACAACAGACCAGACAGTAGTCTAACCAACTTAAACAAAGTAAAAATTCAAACATGCCTAGATGCTATATTTCTCTTGTCAACAGCGTCGATACTCCAGGAAACGGGTTCGGAGTCACCAAGCGGTTCAGGTGGAGGAATTAAATTGGAGTCAGGGTATTATTGTGGATACAACAGTCCTGCACCACCGGCCTTCGAAACACCGGCTGAAAGGGCCACTCCTTCAGCTATGCTTGTTGGACAGTGTTTTAGTAAGTGTTTAGTAAATGACTCTTTTCAGATGATTGCAATTTTTTATTGTAGCTCGGCATAGACAACACTCTGTCTGATGTTAAGCTAAAGTGCGGTCCATGAACGGAAACAACTGCTACTATAGATAAATCACTACAGGCAGCAGTCGCCTCCGCTAGAGCACACTTCACTTATACCCGGCTACTTTCAAAGTGTTGCCGCAACGCGACAAGGTTTACGGACTTTACGGATGTTACATTCGAAAGTGGCGGTACCCATTAGTGGTATTTAGTATCGAATCTGGTATTTCTGGTGTAATCAAAGAGCTATTGCAATTGTTGTAGTATATCATAGTCCATACAATTCCCTCGCGGACTAAAAAGTTCGGACAGTCCTTCTTCTGTTGTTCCATTAAATTGTGGAACGACCTTCCCAGCCACGCCTTTCCTCCTTCCTATAACATGGGATCCTTCAAGCGCAGTGTGTAGAGGCATCTCATCAAGCCGGCATAGCGGACCCGACTGCTGTCTGCAGATTCTCTTCTCTGACAGCAGTCGTCTCTGTTCATGGATCCCACTCTAGCTTGACGTGCTAAAATTTTTTTTTAAAAACTATTTTAGGCATCCCACACAGTTCAGCAAGTCTCAGTGGAACGCAGGCGCCGTTAGTACCGTCCAATACTATCTTCTATCAACATGCACCTCCAGACTCGCATCCTTCAGGTAATGATTTACTTAAAACCAAAAAAAAAACTTTAGTGGATAATAGTTTTTGGGTGGATTATGTGGATGGATCTTTTTCAGCTGAATCTCTATCGAGCCAACACGGCAGTGGTAAATATGAAAACTCTGCTCAGGATTCGCTTGGAGATTTTGTGACTTTTGTTTGTCAAGAACCACCATCAGATATTCAGCAATTACAGGTACGTCTTTTAATAATCAGTAATGGTAATACCGTATTTGCAAAATCCATAAAACCATATATTTAAATTCATTCAGAACAAGCAAAGTACCAACATTTTTACTAAGGCTTTTGATAAAGTTGTTTTCTAAAATATAGTCGTTATGGTAAATATTTTATATGCGTATGTTAAAATAGTTTTATAATACAATCAATATTGAACTAATATATATATATTTTTTGTTTTTGTTTTTGTAATAAACTGATATATCTCGGAAAGTAGAAGAGTTAGAGAGCAACCGTGTAAAGAAGGATTTTGTTCAGTATTTTATTATTTATTTTGTTTATTCTTTTTAATAAATAACTATACTAGTATCTCGATTAGCGCGATCGTGTAAAGAGCGATTTCGTTCGGTATGACGAACACTTTTTGGTTGAAGCTGTTCTTTTGTCAAGGCACAGTTTGCACTCCCATGCTTATTATCTATCTTAATATTACAATATTAATTTCCACAGGTACATAGTTTATCACGAAGTCCAAAGCCACCATATTTCACAAGTTCAATGTTACCACCACCACCTTTACCACCAATGGCGCGACCGGTAGCTATTATAAGATCAACGGGTAACAACACCGAATACAGTAATTATTTGTTCATCATTATATTCATCTATGTTTTATGATACAATAATAATTGGTTATTTTTCCCGTGTTTTTCCATTAGGAGAGCTAGTGAGTGGCGGATCACCTGTATCTCCAGGTTCACCTCCTTCATCACCAAGACGAAGATCACCGGTGCATTATAGAAATGACTGTCACCCACCGATTTCACACTTCAATCACTTCCATACGCAACCATCGCAGGTCAGTTTCGATTGCAGTGAGAGTTGAATAGAGTAAAATATAATGAGGATTAAATTCGTTGTTGTTTGTGTATGCAGGTGTTCAGCTACGGGACTCTGGGTGTATCGGGCAGTGTGAGCGGGGTGGGTGCGGGCGGTGTGGGATCGGGTGGCGGGGCTTCGGTTGGGGCGGGCGGTGCTCTGTGTTCGGGCGCTGGGTTATCTCCACCAGGTGGACTGGGATTGTACGCACCCCGACCGCCGCACCGCCCGCCGCCTAGATACGAGTATGTATGCACTAACTGTAAATAGTGAAACGAAGTGACTAGAGTATAGTAAGTGCCATTTTTTCAGATGGAATGCACCATTTCCTACGTTGGAGGAGGAGTTTAACATCATGACGGCACCGGCAGGACCTGACCATGTCGTGTTGCTTGATGATGGTGAGCTTAAAATTTCCTTATTGGTTCCCATAAAATAAATTTTATTGATAATTGCATTTTAATGTTCCAGAACGTTTCTTCCAATCATCAGTGATAACGTCAGAAGCGACAGCTATGGACACAGCTACAGTAGGTTCATCAGTCGGGGTGGAACAGTCTGATGATATCGCTCCGGACAAACCGGCTCCAGACTTGCGGTCTCCGTGATGTCCGGCGTCGTCGTACGTCGGATCACCGGGTACGCCGACATTTACTACTTTAACGCCTAGTTTGGTGTCAAATGTTACCGAATCTGGACCTTCAGCGTCCTTACAAACATTGCCTGAAATAAGTAGTGTGGTTAGATGGAATCCAGCGCCTCCGCCACATTGGAGGCCCGTTACACATAGAGCTCTTTGAATTTTGTTTGAAGTTTAGCAGTGGCTTTCTAAAAGTGCTTAGTGGTTTGTTCAGAAAAATCTAGGGTATTTTAATCGTGTCAAAAATATAAGATTGTTGTTATGGTGTACATCTCAATGTGTAAAAAGGTTTTAAACCATCTCTTTCACATTGACAAATCGTCAAATTGACATTTAAAAAGCGAATTTGACAGAATTACAATGGGTTATCAATCATCATGCATAATTACCAATTTAATTGAAATAACTGCAATTTTTGTTCTTGGCACACTGTGTCGTTATTGTAAAGAGGATATTAGGTGATGTAAATTAAATAGAATTAAAAATGTTTATATTTATTGACTGTCTTTCTCTGTAGACTGTTTTGGTGTATTTATTTCCGAGACGATTATTATGTGAGCGAGTTGTAAATGCTTTAAAAGTGCTTTTGTTCAATCGATTACAAAATTTTTGATTTTGAATAATAACACAAAAAACAAAACTTGATTTGTGTACTTAAGTGAGCCCGTGCTTGTTTTTTGAGCTTTGTAAGCTCAGTTTTATTATTCTAAGTCTAAATTGGAGACAGACTTGACTATTTTACTACTGTCCTCAAAGAAAGTAAAGTCCAGAGAGTATCTTGCGAGTACATGGGAAAATGGTTAAATCTGCCAACAAAAAATTAACCTTAATGTCAATTAGGTAATCGATTGAAATTGAAATATAGCTTGACATAGAGAATAGTAATTTTAATTTATAAAAAGACAGTCAATAATAATAAAAGGGTGTTCACAAAAGAAATTCTGAAAAGATCGTGGGATGGAAAGTTACCGAGGCAAAGAAGATTGGAAGTAATGGAATAGTTACATAGAGGTTTTTAATTTATTGAAAAATTGCTTAGAAAAATTATACCTACATATACTCTTGCGGGTTTTCCTTTGCTAACTATATGTTGCGATGGACCGTGTTTACTAAACTCCAATCCAATTATATTATATTTACCTAAAAACTAAATTTGACTACATAATTTATATAATTCTTAGAGATAGAGCAAGCCATGTACAAATACTTTTCCTATTTTTGGGATAGTATATAAACCGTATAAGTTTTGTTTTTGGTATAATCCACACACACAAATTGTATTTTTTTGTGAACAATTTTTCATTAAAAATATATCTAGCATTAGAATTATGTGAATAACAATTAATTAAAAATGTTTTAGGAGACAAAATATTTTTATAGTTGAAATAAAATATGAAAAAGCCTTCCAATAATAATAGTCAATTATTAATTTTATTTAAATATTTTTTGAAACAAATAAGTTTTTTTAATTAATTTTCACTCTAGTTTAATTTTCTAAATGTTCACGATGTTTTATTGTTGTTATCTTTAAAATATAACGTCATATCTACCATGAGGCTATCATGAGACGATTATAATGCGCGAACGAGTTGATTGTCGACTTGAGCTGCGAAAACCGTCAAGATCAGCAGTAAAGCCCGTGAGCGATCAACTCGCGCGCGTTTATGAATACAAGTACTACATCTGACCACGGCCACACCTTTGGAAAAGACGTAATAAAACAAGAATAAAGAACAAACAACTTTACAATAGTGAAATATTAAGAATAATTAATGATTTCTTACTTAATTTTAGAGGTTTTGTTTTTTGAGATTTTGCGCGAACTTTTCACTTTAATAAAACTAATTTTATGGTTTACTGTGATGTTTAGTTTTCATTGTTTTTTTTTACTGCCATTCTTAATTTGGGACAATACTAGTTTTAACTTCTAATAAAAATAATGAATTAGTAAACACGATAACAGACTATAAAATTAGTTACTATTAAAAATGAATTGTCAAAAAGTGTGATACGACTTGTTCATTGTTTTGTTATTGTGTGTAATTTTGTATAGTTTTAAGGATATTGGTTTTTTTTTTATAAATAATAATTATTTATTAAATTGTTAATAATAAAGACGAGCCTTGCTTAGGAATTAGTTTAGTTTAGCGAATTAGGCCGTTATACTGTCTAATGTTTAAACATAGGTGCCTTTTCAAAGTGTTAATAAATATATTTGACAGTAGTTGTTATAATATGACTATGGTAGTAATTTTTTTAATGCCATCCGCGATTTCAAAACAGGATCGAATTCTTAATAACGTTGATTACTTCGCTTTTTGTCACGAGAAGTATGTTGTATGGGATTGATTTGTTTAATATATTTTTCTCTGAGTTTCGATTCTGTATTTTGAAAAAAAGATCTATTAAAGAAATATATACTTATTATAAGTAAATGATTAAATGTTATTTATATAAAAATAGAAACGGAAAGCAATAATTTTAGGGAAATAAACTATTTTAATAAGCCTTAATTTTAAAGGAGAAAGTGCTTATGAATTTTTGTAATAATTAATTCAATTTAATGTGTTATTTTGCTGAAACAGTGGCCATGTTGAGATAAAGCTAGTCATTAGTGTTACACTGTAAAATAATAATTTAAATTATTTACAAATTTACCCTTAGGCTGGTCACATTTTAGATTATTTGTACAATCGACGTACATATTCGTGTATAGATTTTAATTTTAAAAATGCTTAGAAATTAATTCAGCCGATTGATTGCGCTTTTATCGCGATAAATTTAAAGTGTGACCAGCCTTTAATTTCGGGGAAAAATTAAAGAGTGGCCAAATTATACATTATAGAAAAATATAAACAATTACAGTCTCTATTGTGTAGTAGTTTAAAGTTTATTTTTATTTCGCATAACTTTTTTTTCATGCATTTTTTTCTTTTGGGTCACAGTCAATAGTTATATATTTTTATTGGTTTTATTTATTATTTATATTAGCTCTTTTGCATTTTTATTTAGAGCTTTATTTCTACTACGAATTGTAAAAATACATGTTCATGGTAGAGGTCTTAAATTACTTTTGATTTTTACAAAAATCGATATAAAAAAATTAGTTAAAACTTAGATTATAGAGAAAATTAGCAATAAAAAGAGCAATAATTGAATTAAATTAAATTAATAATGGCTTTAGAATAAAGCTAGATAAATATAGATCTAAAATGAGGAAAATATTATATTTTTTAAGCATGAGCCGCGAAAAAAAGTAAAAAAATCGGACTGGTAATTATAAAAATTCTTTTTTTTTCTTTTTTTTTTTGTAGATGAATAAAAATTTCAGCTAATAATAGATTAGACTTCGAGATCAAATTGTAAAGAGATCGTCTTTATATTACTTATTTTCTGAAAAAAAAAAACGTACTAAACGAGTCGTTAGATCAAAGCTGTTTCAACTCAAAAATCGCGGCATGCAAAACAATGCAGTTTTACTATTTTTAAACGTGTTCCATCTTATCTTATAGAGTATTTTTCTACATTTTGTGTCATGATCAAATATCAATCAGTTTTCTTGATTTGCGAATGAAGTGTTTTTTTAGTTAGAGCAGTTTTGATCTAGAGATGCGATTTATAGTATTCCGGCGTGTTAATGTCGTCAATGTGATGTTAGAGAGTGCGGAGACAAGTACTGCCTACTACAGAGAAATGTCTATTGGCAGACAGTCACCTCCGCTACGTCGTCGGACTGAAGAAATAAGTGTGTTCCGTCTTGGTCCTAATCTTGGTTTTAAAGATATCGAGTCATCAGACATATAATCTCTTTTCAATTTGATCTAATTATACAATATTCTATTGCTAGTATAAAACGTGCTCTACACTCACGCCGCGAAAGATATGAAACGCCTTTATGTCCGCACTGCCATAACCTTAAAAATTAGTAAAAATTACATGTACTTATATTGTTGGCCGCATTGTCCTGCAAAAAACCGGACACCTAGTAGCCCTAGTCCGCAGTTCGCTCCATTTTCCGATCTCGCGCCACAGTGTTCGCGCTTGATTGTGTAATGTGTATGCTTTGTTACTTGGTTGTGTGTGGAACGACACTTTTTTTGTGGAGCTAAGGTTCACGGCAAGATTCGCGTTCGAGTGTAGAGCGCGCATAGTGTCATTTTAGGATATAAATGAGGACAAATGTCACTAAGGGCTTGTAAAGGAAAGTTAACACCCGTTTTAAAAATGCTGGACGAACGCCTGGACGCCTAGATGGGATAATTGGTGACGAATTTATAGCTCATTGGTGCCGAAATAAATTCTAGACTGTGATTCATAATTGTTCATACAAAACGTGTCTTATATTGAAATAGATAATAATTGATTGGCGTATTAAAAAAGCACCTTTATGTGCTAATAGTTAAATATTTTATTCATTATAACGTTCAATTGCATTTTGTTTTTGTCATAAAATTGAAAATATTTTTTTATAATTAGATTGTTTAAAATTAGTGATAACGTTCATCGCTTAAAATAGGTAGTGTACTGGGGGCTAGCACGAACCAACTTTCGAATTTAATGCTAGTATATTTTGTTAGCAACACCAAAGCGAGATTGTCCGAGATATACTCCGTCGGTGTTAACAATAAGTCTGCAGATGCCCGACATAATATATTGTTCTGCCAATTCTTAGCAATTCATTCGAAAATGGGAGCTTGGTTCGTTCCTCCTGGGCTGGCCAGTATTTATGTTGGAACAATAGTAATTTTTAGCAGTTCCAGTTGTAAATATTGTACCGGTGAAAAAGTTGTGTTGTTATTAATTTTAGCTACAGTTTTCTTTTATAATAAATAAAATAAACATTATGTGCCTTAGATACAACAATATAATAACGATATTTATGCGTTTATACAACGTGCGTACTAGATTAATTAATAATTTAAAGAGGAAATTTAATTTTTAACGCCTCCTTTTCCATAGCTAATATTATTGGCATTTCTAACTTCCTGTTTTCTAAATTTTGTCACCAAAATATTGAAAACTTGTCCTTTTATCCTATAGTTGTATTTCTTCATGGGCAATTACTTCCCAACTGAGTTTTGCGGTCTCAAAGTCCTTGATTATTAAAAGTATCTTCTTAAATTATGTATTTCGTCCTCATTTGTTATTTTTGGCATGTCTCCTGAGGTTCCTTTACTTGGCATAAGATATTTTATTATAAGGAAATAACACCAAATTTTATATAGATAAATATAGTATATAAACATTATTTTTCTCTTAAGGGTAAAACTCACTAAAATTAATTAATTTACTTTGTTATTAATTAAGCATTTTTCTAATAACGACAAATCACAATATTTTAACTGAAGTTCTAATTGAAACTTTATATGGATTTTTAAGACTTTGAGGTGAAAGAAAAAAGTGTTAATTGCTGGATTTACTATTATATTTTACTTTTTAATGTACAGGAAATCAATAAAAATTGAATGCTTATTAATTATATGTAGTAGCAGTTGTTGCTTTACATCAGGCCGAGTGTTGTGCTGAGCTACTATTAAAAATTCTCTTTTTTTTTGGCAATGTCAAATTTTACCTTAATTCGGGAAACTTGTACTTCCGGGGCTGTACTTAGTAATAATTTCTTGACATACGCTTTTGAACAATATTTATGTCAAAACTATGTTAGAGCACTGCTTTGCAACTAATTTCCTCCTACGGCTACGTCGGAGCGAAGTCGAAGCGACCACACGTCTTCTGAGGATGCCACGAGGAGTGGCGAAACGCGTCCAGAGGTATTTGCATGTTGGTGAACGGTGTAACACTGACAGTTGCTGTGACTGTGGGGGTACCTACCCTCGCTAACATTGATTAGCGGAAATTAGTTGCAAAGTAGTGTTTAAAAATAATTTTAGTTATGGATGAATAATTATGTCACTTTTTTATTTTAGCTAAAGTGCGATCTATGAACGGAGGCGACTGCTGTCACGGAAGGTGATCCGCAGACAGCAGTCGCGTCCGCTATGCTGTTTTTGTGGGATACCTCTTCATACTATGCTTGCAGTATCCCAGTACTTAGTGAGTTTTACCTTTAAAGGGACTATATTATATTATAATGAGCCTATAAAAATATTTTAGTAAAAAAAAACAGGATTGGCATATTAGTTTCGAATAAATAGTAAATATTTATTATGGATTCGTATAATATTATTAATAAATGTAATTATTAACGCTTCTAAGCGTAGTTTCAATATTTCTACATATATTCTAATTTAGTCCACAACATAACTTGCCTATATTGTATCCCTTGTATTTAAAATCATTTACGTAGGCGTCGCAATTAATTTATGAAATTCCCTGTAGAGAAATAATTGACAGCTTTTATTTATTCTTACAGTTCGTTGTTTTGTTTTGGGCGATTTTGCAGGAACTTTTTTTAAGAGATTTTTAAAGTTCACGCTAGAGTGAACTCACCTTTAAATTGTGTTTTCAAATTCAAACGCAAATCCGTCTTATATTTTATTAATTTTATAAAAAAAAGGTAAATAACATACGTAAATAGAATAAAAATAGTTAAGAATATTAATTTAACAATAGAGACAAAGTTGATAGAGTTTTTATTGTATTTAACCATAGATATGTACAACTAGAAAGTCAGATCACCATCTCGGTAAGGCCAATACCGTTAAAAAAAATCCCTAAAACACGGGAAAATAACACGTTGTTTTACTAGCAACACTGGACATATTTTTTATTAAATTATATTCCTATGTTGAAGTTTTTGTTTAGTTATTTAACATAGATGTTTTTGGCTTGCTTCAAATTGAACACTAACGCCTAAATTATGGCTGGAGCCTCGATTTATTTCGTTATAATTATTAATAAGGCGCGTATTTGCTAATTCTAGTTGTACATATCGATGTATTTAAGTTATTTTTCCTTACAAGTAACAATGTTTTTTTTGTAGTTTTAAATAAATCCACGTCCATGTTTTTTTATGAGTATGTTTTGTAATAAATTTAAATTTGTATATTTTAACTGTGTTTAGTAGAGTGCTAAATATGTTGTAAGTTACTATTTTATTTTTATGTAATCTTTTTCTATACCTCATATTTTCCCCTTCCTATTTGTGTTTTTCTTCATCTCAGAATCAAATGTTCTATTCAATCTCTTAGCACTAAAAACTGGACTATTATAGCTTATGAACTAGCTTATTTTGTATGGAAAGAACATAAATTAGCAACACTAGAATAGTCAGATTGAGACAATATTAAAAATAGTTTCAAAATAATTGTCTAAAATAAATTTAATTTTAGACAATTATTTTAATATTACAACCAACAAAATTTTACTCTGGCAAGCCTACTATGGTGTTGCCAACTTATATTCCCATGCAAAATGTGCTTAGCGGCAAGAAGTAAAATTACCAGCGTTGAAACATAATGAATGTAAGATAGATCATTTGATTCGAATCATTTATTATTAAAAGATAGACTCGTAAAAATGTTATTACATGTATTTTTAACCTATATGGTAAGATATTTATAGAATTTGTCGTTTAATTATTTCGAACGACTTGTTATAATGAAAATTGGTGCTTAATGCTTAAAAAAATATGAAATAACACGGTGAGACGTGTTGGGTATGTATTGTCATGGACGGACAGAGCATTATGACATAACATATGTTGTTATTGCTGGTTTTTTATGCGATATTACTTATAAAAATTGGTTGTGGATTGGTTGCGCCTGGACGGTAACATACATTACTATGCCTACATGCATGGAGCACTACACCAAGGGCGTCGCCAAGGGGGGGCAGGGAGGGGCAGCTGCCCCCCCCCCCCTAGAGATTCTAAAAAAGTTGTTAAATGTAAATTAATTTATTATTTACAGTCAAGAGCTCGTGTAGCTTTACACGTTAGACTCTGTACCGTTGTTATTAGAATCGCCGTAGATGTAAGGCTCGTACTACAAGTGAAAAGCTTTATGTGCTCTTGATTTTACCTACAATTCATACTTTTCTCATCCTCCATATCAACTTGCCCCCTCTACGCCATCTGCTGGCGACGCTCTTGCATTAAACATATTTCGCAACAGGTTATAGGTAAAAACTTTTAATTTTTTTTTTGTTGAAAAAAAAAAGAGTTTTTTTTAGTTATTATTTTTCATCTAAGATTCATGTTATAAAATGAGATATGTTTTTATCTTAGAAAATTATGTACTAATTTTTCTATTCAATTTAATAACATGCGTTAAATTATTGTAAATAATGTTATTTTTAAAGTAATTTCGCATGAAAATCATGGCAGTTATAATAATGTAAGTGTAAACATTGCTCAATATCGACAAAAACTAAAATGTTACAGTTAATGCAATACAAACGAACAAAGAGACTTTTGTGTTTTATTCCTTTAGTGTCCTAATCAGTTAGAACGCCTGATTCATAAAGGAAGCAATAATTACCTAATAGTCCTGGCGAGTGGTAAAATGTGCTAGGCCGCCTTTCTTTTAGATTATATTTTTTAAAATTCTGTTCTCCTATTCTGGGAAGATAAAGGGTTCAAATACCATACAGCTATGTCTACAGAAAAGGTGAATATAAACAATTTAATTAAAGGTACAAAGCTAACATGAATTTATGTTGAAGGAAGCTGGAAATTTTTACGATTCCAGTAAATCTAGTGAAAAAAATGTTGAATACCTACAACTCATTGTACAAAAAAAAAGAGAAATATAATGCTGAAGATGTGGCTGTATGGGCATTGACCCTTTGCCTTTCCAGAATGGGAGATCAGATTTAAAAAAAAGTAAAAACAAGTCAAACACACTTAAAATAACTGCTGGTTTATTTATTATCCTTAAATGAATTTTTAGAATAAAACTTAAACACTAATAGATCTAGAATCTACAGTCTTTGGATAATAAAACATAAAAGTAATTTAATTTGTTGTATAAAATGGGACGACTAAAGAAATTAGACAAGTTAAGCTTCTGAAAATCATAATATTTGCTCTCGATGTTGGTCTAACCGTATCACTTCACCGTTCAACATGGGGTTCTCTAAAATAGCTTCTATAATATTAACAAATTCTTTAGGATATTCCTTTCCAGACGGAAAAGATTCCTCAACGGGTTTTTTCAGATTTTGCTTTATTTTAAACACTTCCGGGATTACAGTTAACACTCTTATGCCTTGTAGACTTAAATCCCTAGTTATTGGTAATAACATTGAAGAGAGTCCATCTTTACAAGCAGAGTAGGCTTCTCGGCCAGTTTCACTATCATAAACGGCCGCACTTGAAACATTTATAATTACACCTCGTATTCCATCCTTAACTGGCTCATTCTCACCTATTAATCCTACAGCTAATCTTAAAACATTAAACGTACCAATTAAATCATAATCTAAAGTTTTCTGAAATAACTCGGTGTCAAATGGTTCTTTTTTTTTGAAGCTTGTTTGGTTATTCAAAGCCATGCTAGCACAGATTATAGCTACGTCCAGACGTCCAAACTTATCAGATGTAACTTTTAAAGCATTATTCACGTCTGTTTCCGATGTTACGTCCATTGGAACAAAGGTTGCATTTTCACCGAATTTCTTGATAAATTTTGACCCGCTACTGCTAGGCACGTCGCACATTACAACTTTGCCTCCTTGTTTGATGAGATTCTCTGCTGTAGCGCGACCAAGAGTCCCTCCGCCTGATATTAATGTAACCAAACCTTTAAACATGTTTTTAGGTTATCTTCTAACCACAAATAATAATTATGAGTGAAACTCAACTTCTTCTTTAGTTTAAATTAAATACAACTCTTCCTCTACCTAAATTATAATTACTAACTAAAGTAAGTTTTGTAAATTTAGAAATAAAATATTCAATAGAAATAAAAAACAAAAGCAATCCCACTACGGAGACCGAAGAACTGTCAAATTTTTTTTTTCATTTTTTTTTTTATTAATTCTCCCATTCTGTGAAGGCAAAGGGAATTGAGCCCATACAGTCATGTCTTCAGTAATATAATATATATCTCATTTGTACTAAATTCTTGAAGTTTTTACATCAAATTGCAATGGTGTTTTACAATTTGACGCTTTCTTAAAGTATTTGGCGGCAATTCACCCGGTTACGTCACAATATGAGCGTTTTCACGGCTTGGGATAGCCACAAAAAAAACCGCTTCTGTTGCCTCATATAAAGTGAATTTTAATGTTTCCACAATTACTCACATGCGCAGCATAAAATTACGCAAAATATCACCAATTTTACACAATAATAACCACTAGACTAATTAAGGAAAGGGATAAAAAACACCTCAACCTTCCCGGGCAAAAGCGCGCCAAACCTCTCATTTTTTTCATTGGATTATTTTAGCAAAACATTTTAAAAGTATTACAATTTTTTAAAAATTGGCACAATATTATTTAAACAATTAATTTGTATGACCTAATAACAATAACAATAATAATAAAAAAGTAATTTTATTGTAAATAGTTATTAAAGTTTTTTTTTGGGGCTCCACCTGTAAATAAATTTTTAAACTACAATATCCTAGTAGCAACCTAACGTTCACAATAATTTTAATATATACCACTAGATGGCACTGCAAACGTGTTATATATTTTAGCTTATTGTTAAACAGCCCTTTTATGAAATTATTACACTACATTATTACAGTATTACGATTGTTATCTTTTATAAGAAAAAAAAAAAAACAAACCTACCTCCTATTTAAAATCATGTATTACTTTATTATTTATTAGTTATGTATTACCTACTAATTAGAAAAATAATATTAGCATTATAAAAATCCCTCTATTCCTCAATAAAGACACTACACTATTACTAAATGGGTAAATGCCTAAGGACGGTGCCTTTTTAGTAGCAAAAAAAAACCATTAAAACTTTTTTAAATTGAATTTTTATTATAAAACATTTTTAACTCATTATGTTTTTTTCTTTATTATTAGTTAGTACTATAATAGTAATGTCGCAATATTTATCAGTTTTATCGAAAATCAATAAATTTCATATAATTTTATCTTTACTATCTATTCGTTCAATATTTATAATCGAAACTAGGCCCCAAAAAGGCAGAGGGATCGTGAGAATCAATACGAGTCGATGCGAGGCCTTCTCCCCTCACAAATATCAAAATCGCAAACAAAAATCATCCCTATACATCAGTAATAAATAATTAAATTGCTTATACACGTTAGATACTTAAAACATTATGCTTCTGTACAATAATGGATAATCGACGCCTAGCCTTGTGCGATATCGATTTTCCTCAGTAAAAGCTAACCTGTTTATATAAAGCTGTCCTTTTTCAGTTAAGGAGAAAATGTTTCAGTGTAAACGAGATAGATAGATATATTAAGATACGTCTATTACAGGGTTGTCTGGTGCAGGCGTTGCTATGGTAACGGGTCGTGCTCGTCTACGAGGATTTTCGTTTCACCGATCGCTAAGAATATTCGATATTTTTAGTTTACGTCGTTTCTTTTAATATATTGGTTTATTTACTAATTTGGTATGATTTAAGGTGGTTTTACTGTTTATTTAATGCAATAGGTATTGGTTTATATTATTGTTATTATTGATTTTTATAAAAATCTTAAAGTTTCTTGAGAAAGTTCGTAGTTCGTAGACGTCTACGGAATTTTCGTAGACTTTTAAATTGCTTTTATACTAAAGTAATGTAATAAAGATAAATAATCGTTTAATTATAATTATTTTTTATATTATTACTTAATTAATTTATTTTAAATAAAAAATTATAATTAAGGCTTAACCTAAACATTTTTTTATGCAGTTTTTCTTATATGACAACACTCCGCCCGATGTATAGCTAGAGTGCGGTCCATGAATGGAAACAACTGCTACTACATATAAATTTCTACAGGCTGCAGTCGCCTCCGCTATGCCGGTTTCAGAAGACGAATGTACACCATCCAGATTGATCTCTCGTTATACCTGCCCCTTCTATCAAATTGATTCTGAAACGCGACAAGGTCACTTCATTGGTGTGTAATTCGAATGTGGTGGTACTACCACCACCAGGACGGCAGACTAGGCTAATAATCATTGACATTCCTAATGTAAAGGTATTTAAAAAATAAAGATAGCGACAAGGTACATCTGACAGAAACGTGAGAAAGTAATTATAGAGGGAGAAAGTGTTGGTGACGATCACGCTTTTCTCTAGTTTACCAAGCAGCCGAGCATGTAAGGGAGTCTCGCTACAAAAACAAGTCACTGTTAGTAAAATACGAAATACGACACGTTTTGGTTAAAAATATTAATTAATAGAAAAAAAATACAATACAGTGGGCATTCCCCTCGTTTAAACGTTGTACGGCACCCCAACACATTATGATAATGTTATCTGACAGCTGCGCACGCGCACGCGCTATGTGTGACCAGGGCAAGTGTTAAATTTTCTTGTTTTAGTATTTAATTTTGTTTTATTGTTTTAAGTTTCTGAGCCAAATGTTACTGTCAAATACTCCAATAAAATATTGTAAAATATCTACAATTACTTAATTCCTCAAGCCGGTATAGCGCAGGCGACTTCTACATCTACAAACTCATCTGTAGTAGCAGTTGTTTCCGTTCATGGACTGCACTTTAGCTTAACATCCGACGGAGAATTTTTTATTTTTTTTAATTTCATTTCTTTATTTGCTGCGCCAATGGCATTGCCATAGTATACCGAGCTACAATAAAAAAAAATGAAACTAAACTGAAAAGCCTATAAGGAAATCTATAGTATAAATATCACGTTGAGAAAAAACTTAAAAATGGGGTAAAATTTAAAATTGCCCACAATAAAGCGTGCGCACGCGCCACCATCATATTGTGTAGTGACGTCATAGGCTATAGATTTTTTTTGCGTAAATCGATACGAACACCTGTTAGTAATTCACTTCCCAGTACAATGACCTTTGCGGAAGTTACTTTTTAAGGGTTTCTTTTGATATAGGGGAATATTTTTAACACATACTTTTGTGGGATTTTATCAAGAAGATTTTTTTTTATTAAATGCAAATAAGTGGGTAAGACTGGTAGGCAGACTGATGATGGTTACTAGCCCAGTCTGCCGCCCTGGGATAGTACCACCACTTTCGAATGTAACACCCGTGAAGTGACCTTGTCGCGTTTCGGGAATAGTTTGAAAGTAGTCAACTACAACGAGAGGAGTGTTCATAGTCAATCAAGATGGTACATGCTCGTCTCCTCAAGGCGGCATTTTTTATTGTAGCTCGGCATGTGACAACACTCCGCCTAATGTAAAGCTAGAGTGCGGTCCATAAACAGAAACAATTGCTACTACATAGAGAAACTAGTGCAGACAGCAGTCGCCTCCACTATGCCGGCTTTAGGAGACGATCATGTACCATCTAGATTGACAGTGCACACTCTTTAATAGTGCCTATAGGCACTGAGCGACCAAAGTACATATAACAAAGTTACATTGGTTCGGGTCAGAATTAGCGTGCAATAGCGATTGCATCAGTTCATATACTACATTCTGGTTTAATAACAGACGAAGCGTTGTCACAATATGCCGAGCCTATAAAAAAAACTATTAGTTTTTCTTTTCTCTTTATGGCATTATAACAATTTGCCAGTGTCAAAGTACATATTTTTGCATCAAGTTAATTATATTGTGCATCACGAGTCATTCATTCATCACACTAAACAGTCAGGTCAAGTCTCAGTCATCAAAAATTGCTTCAGTAAAGAATCTTTAATCTCTAGAATCTCGGATTTTTGGAAACAAAAATAGAAACCAACATTCCCTTCTTTTGAATTGTTTGCCCACACTCACGCACGTTCACGAACACTTAATGGTTAATAAACTACCATTATTACACATTAACACTCGAAGAATACACAAGTTTAGGTAAATAATTCAAGATAGATAACCTAATGTCTCCGGATTGCCGCCAAAACTCTAACTTTGATGGAAATATATCTAGAATTTTAATTAATAAAGAATATTAGGTACAGTTGTTAAAATAATTATTTAATGACGTAATTTTTAAGTCGTAGGTACTTTGTAAGGGCGCACCCAGTATAGTCACATAATAGTGATGGATTAATTAAATATCGATAGTTTTATTTTTGTTGTAGTTCGCCATGTAAAGCTAAAATCGATAAATTTCTAGAGACGGCCAGTCGCTTCCACTTTGCCGGCCCGAGGGGCGAATGTGCACCATCCTGATAGACAGTTCACACTTCTCTCGTTGATTATTTCCAAATTCCGTTGTTTTTAAATAGTAGTCTGACATGTAAACATATCAATGATGTCGCTAGAATCGGAGAAACACGGTGGTACTTCTCCAGTGCGGAAAACTGAACATAAACTCAGTCTGCCGAACACTTTACCCTGGCGATACAGCACAGCAAAGACGGAGGAGTGGCCCGTAGCAAGTGCATGGGAAAAACTGCCCGTATAGTCAGATTTTCTGTTATTTAAAATTACAAAATAAACCCAATATTTTATTTATTGTTTTAATCGTTGATATATACAACTAGATGTGCAATAACACTCCCGATGTGACGCGAGAGAAAAGATGACCACAGCCACGTTTAGGTTCTCTGTCGTTTGCAGTTAGTTTGACTTGACCTATGCTTTTTTTTGTTTCAAATGTATGAAGTTTGCACCTCTAGTATATATAACTCTATGGTTTTAATTATCAAGAATCGACACCAATAAAGGAAACATTGATTAAATCAATTTTTCAGTGTAAAATCGATATAAAAATCAAAATTGTAGCAGACACATCACTAAAATAGCAACCCCTAAGTTTCTGTGCGACATCCACCAGGTGTATGTCGTTATCAACTTATCATACACTATTTTATACAATTGTTACGCGTAGGGTAAAATTTTTACAATTGTAATAGAAAGTCCTTATTACCAAAGAAATACAGTTTAAAATTGACTAATTTCTTTTGTAGTCATACCTTCTAGGAACGAAAACATAATAATTATATTTTCAAAAATATTTTTTGTAGTAATTCGGCTTTTGTATAGCTAGAGCTTGAGCACTAGCCTCCGCTATGCCGGCTTGAGAAGATGAATGTGCACCATTATATGCATATACTATAATTGACGAGTTTCTTCTCACGCCTTTGCGAAGCCATAGTAGAGTCCGATGATTAGCAAGTAGAGCTAGGTCCATGCCCGTGCTAAGAAAATGCTTTCATTTCATTAATTAATTTTGTCTCAAAGATGGTACATCTACAATAAGAGCGGCCGTGGTCTAGCGGTAAGACGCGTGAACTCACGACCGATGAGACCCGTGTTCGAACCTCGCTAAAGACCGGTACCAATGTAACTTTGTTATATGTACTTTGGTCGCTCAGTGCCTATAGGCACTATTAAAGAGTGGTAGGCAGACTGATGATGGTTATTTGTCCAGTCCGTCGTCCTGGGCAGTACCACCACTTTCGAATGTTACACCCGTGAAGTGACCTTGTCGCGTTTCGGGAATAGTTTGAAAGTAGCCGGGTATAAGAGAGGAGTGTGCACTGTCAATCTAGATGGTACATGCTCGTCTCCTCAAGCCGGCATAGTGGAGGCGACTGCAGCCCGTAGAGGTTTCTCTGTGGTAGCAGTTGTTTCCATTCATGGGCCGCACTCTAGCTTTATATCAGGCGGAGTGTTGTCACATGTCGAGCTACAATAAAAAAATAAAAAATGCTTGTTTCCTAATAGCAGAGGCTTCTCTGTAGTAAAGACATATGTAAAAAGTAAATATTATTATTAATTAATTATTATCTTTTATTATTTTTTTATTATCAATTAAATATCTCTCACTAGTTCCTAATAATAATAATGTAATAGTATTATTGCGTGTAATGTATTTGCTAATGTTATTTACGATTTATTCAATGAAATTAAATTTATTTGCGGGAGCATTATTTAAGTGCTCTGTCTCTCGACATGCCAAATTATCTTAAAAATATACACACAATTTATAAAATTAATACATTATACAAATGGAATCAAATTATTAAACAATCATTAGCAAAAAAATTAGTAAAAATACAATTATTATAACATTTATAAAATAAGACAATATTAATTTTTTTTATTTCAGAAACATGGAAACAACTGCTACTACAGAGGAAAATCTGCAGGCGGCAGTGCCTCTGCTATGCCGGCTTAAGGAGGTTGACAGTGCACTGCAAATTTAAATAAACTAGATCAATTTAAAATCATTTCACAATGAGTCCAATCTTAATTTTTATTAAAAATATTATAGCGTTTTGTGTACTTTCATTCCTGTTATGTGGTATGGCGTTAGAGTGACAGTAATGCTCGAACGAGGGCAACTCTTCTACCAACATATACATGAATACACAATTTTCTTCTTACATGTTTCACTTTTCTAACATACATTACCGTTTTGTAATATACTGACACACGTCTGACCTTTTCATGGCAGCAATGTAAATCTAAGTCACAAATAAAACCGTTAATATCGTTCCTATACCTTTAGGGAGAGCTTAGGGTTGCATATTACCGGTTTCAAATATAAACTTACGCATATCAATTGTACTTTATACAATTATACCCCTTTTAATGAAAACAATAAGACGTATAGTCGCTCGAAATTGTATCGCAGTTGTGTCCTCTAACGCCGCTGGTACATGTAGTTAGGGGTGCCCGGGTAGTCAGTGAGGGTGAGGGTGTTCAGCGCAGGCGTGTGTCCAGTCGCACGCGCGACCTCGCCGCGGTCGGTCGCGCGCCATGGACGAGTCTCGGGGAAGAGATCGCGCACCTCTCACTGTCATCGTCGCCCCCAGCAATGCGTCACCACCTCGCCTGTCGCCGGCCGACCTGCTTCCGGACGGCGACGCCGCGTATCATCCGCTGGCGGCCGTCAACGGTAGATTAACACCGCCCGGATTGGAGCCGGCGTCGTACGCCACCCTCACGCCGCTCTTGCCTCTGCCACCCATAAGTACCGTATCGGACAAGTTCGCTTACCACGCGGGAGGTACATTCACGGTTATACAACAACAACAGAGCTACAATTCGTTGTCACCCGCACCGTACAACGAGCCGCTATCGCCACAGTCCGGTTACAGTCGAAGGAGCGCGTCGCCCGGATCGTACGAACGCAGATCACCGACACCGCCGGTGCCGAGTCCCGGATTAGATATAAATGCGACATTACTTAGAGATGAACAACAGAATCAGAACGACACGGAAGAGATTAACACAAAAGAGTTAGCCCAGAGAATAAGTGGAGAGTTGAAGAGGTACAGCATTCCACAAGCGATATTTGCTCAGAGGGTCCTTTGTAGGTCGCAAGGGACGCTCAGCGATCTGCTGCGGAATCCCAAACCGTGGTCTAAACTTAAATCCGGAAGGGAAACTTTTAGGAGAATGTGGAAATGGCTTCAGGAACCTGAATTTCAGAGAATGTCTGCTTTGCGATTGGCGGGTAAGCGTTGCTATTTATGCTTTGTTGTGTTGTGTTTTGTTTATGTTTTTTTTTCTATGTAAAGTAATTGGTAACTTAGAACAGTTTATGGTTAGAACAGAATATATTCTTAAATATCTATGTAATAGGTTTGAATGTTGCATAATTTCATGTTTACTTTTTTACCAAAAACATACAGCTTAGTTATTACTCTAAACTTTATTGGTACTTACAAATTCTTTGTAATTATAACTTGGAAAACCCTGAGGTTGATATAAGAATCTAACTGCACAATATAAACAATATTACAAAATTGACAAATTGACATATCAAAGGGAAAAAAATCGAAACGTTTACAAACATCATATGTTGTCACAAGACAGCTGCGGCATCGATTGTTTAAAATCGATGTTAGGGGTCAGCACTCGTTCGATAGTCCACGTCTCGCGGCCGCTTAACACGTTGAGATTACAGACAAATCGATATCCATTGCTCGTCGCGTTAGATAACGTTATAGCTACGTCAGGTGTAGACGCGCTTTGTATGACGGGTGCTACGGTTTTTGTGGTAGGGTCATATTTTTAACTGCGGTTGGAGTAGCGGTGTGTGTCGCGGCGTAGTGTTGTGTTGAATTTGTGATATCGATATGTGATTTTTTATTGTTTTTATATTTTTGTAATTCCTTTTAAATAATAAATTACTTATTGTTTACCATTACCCACGCACAAAATAAGTCTCTAAAAGCATTTACAAGAAAACTAGATAAAACAAAAGAATTTAATTTAAAAACAAAGCCTGTTTTTTTACCATTTTTTACATTTTACATTATAATACCTTTTTTTTTTGTTGATGATTAGTCGAATCGCCCTCTCCATTGTTAAAATGAAAAACAAAATTTGTTCAATAAATAAAAAAAAGGTAAACCTACTCTAGAATCCTACTTGTTCTTTTTTGTCTAGATATTTCTTTCCTTTTATTTATTGAGCATTTGATACAGTTTTCCTTAACAGTAATAAAATACTGAACCGATTCTGACAATAGTCATTAACAGTCTTAATAATTCTTTTTTATTTTTTAAAAAAATTATACCTGGTTATTATCCTAGTCTGCCGTCCTAGGGTTGTACCACCAACTTTGAAGTTGCCCACGCGTCTCCCGCGATTCGGGATCAGCTTGGAAGTAATCATATATAACGATAGACGTGTGCCCTGACAACCTGGATAGTGCACATTCATTTTCTCAAGCCGGCATAGCAGAGGCAGCTGCTGCCTGACATTTCTCTCTGGTGAGCAGTTGTTTCCCATCGCACTCTAGCCTGTAGTGTGTTCATATAAAATACTTCAAACTATTTCAAATTACTTATCAAGTATTGCAATTTTGGCTGTCTATAAAATCTTATAAAAAGCAGCCGTTGACACTTGACATGCTTTAGTCTCTACCTTCCCTTGAAGACATAGAAGCCTGAACTTCCTCCTTACATGTATCTACCTACCACACTTGTTACAAATACGAATATCTTTATTACCTTCATGTTGTACGTACATAAGTTATTATTTTACTATATTATCTAAACATGAACCCTGCTAGGGTGTTGCAATTTAAAATTTTATTATTATTTAAATCAATTTATTAAATATTAACATTAACACAAACAAAAACCCAAAAAGAAAACACTATTATCTTCGAAATATTCTTACAAATTATAATAAGATTTGTTTATTTAATACTTTAGTTAATTTAGTAATTTAATTTACGTTACTTATTTGTTTTAGATAATTATTTATGATTTTTAGACACAATATGTGTGGGTTATCATATAAGTAAAAAAAAAAACAATAATATATTGCACATGGCGTCCTCCTTGTGACGTCACACTATCCCCCAACCCCTCAGACAAGCTTGGGGCCGGAGATATCGATCCATTTTCCCACCCCATACCGACGCGAGTGAACTCTCGCCCTCTACTCTTAAACGTAGTGATATTACGTTTTAAAACCAGTTGGAATGTAGGCTTTATGGTAACAGGTTAAGGCGGCCGTGGTCTAGCGGTAAGACGCTTAACTCACGATACTAGTGTTCGAATTTCGCTAAATTCTAACCAATGTATCTATGTTTATATACTCTAGTCGCTCAGATATAATATGGGCTAATATTTAAGAGCGGTCGTGGTCTAGCGGTAAGACGCGTGAACTCACGATCGATGAGACCAGTGTTCGAACCTCGCTAATTCTGACCGGTACCAATGTAGCTTTGTTATATACATATACTTTGGTCGCTATTAAAGAGTGGTAGGCAGGCTGATGATGGTTATTTGTCCTGTCTGCCGTCGTGTCCTGGGGTAGTACCACCACTTTCGAAAGTAACACCTGTGAAGTGACTATACCGCGTTTCGGGATCAGTTTGAAAGTACGTATAAGGAGTGTGCATCTTCATCTCCTCAAAATTCTCGGTAAAAAATTCTCTGTGGTAGTTGTTGTTTTCTTTCATGGATGCACTCTAGCTTTATTTACATCAGGCGGAGTGTTGTCACATGCCGAGCTACAATAAAAAAGAAGTAAAGTCTCGGTCAATCCTCATAGTCATTCTGCCTACAATTCTATCTCACTAATTATTCAAAAGTTCTTATAGGCATTTTGGTCAGGTTTAAAAAATACGTTAGCGGGATTTATTAAACTTAACATTTCAGATAACCCGTCTCAAAACACGCAGAAAGGCGACAATGTAAACAACCAACCGCGGCAGCCGTATTGCCAGCAACCCCGAGACTATTATCCCCATCAGGAACCAATGGGATACCATCAACAATGGGACAACACATTCTATGAACCAGCTGGAGATATGCCATGCTTGTGAGTCCCCAAATTTATTCCCAATTTCCCCTCTTTCTCGTCCTTTTTATTCCATTTCCCAAAACATTAGTTACTCTATCAAAACATCCAAAAAGCTGTTAATTTATCAATTGTCATAAAGGGCCCATTTTTGGGCTCAATTATATCTAATTGTTTTTTAATAAAATAATGTAATATTATTTTTATTCACACATCGTTCACCAATCAATAGTCATGTATTAAAAAAACAGATATAATAAAATTTTAAAATAATTGATACCTCAAATATTACATCATGAAAACTCAAGTTACTCAATAATCCGGTTAAAGAAATTAAATCTCGAGAAAAAAAATTGTAAACCCATTTCTCTTAGGCAACAATAAATCTTTGGAATCGCGACTATAAATTACGACTGACGATTGTTATTAGCCGTCTGCTGTAGGAGTAGTTCACCCATGTGGATGAATATACCGAGAGAAGTTTACTCTGTCAAATTGGTTCGTGCACTTTAGTTTCACGTTAGTGTGCCTGCTAATGGACCGTACTCTAGCTTCTCTAGCTTCTCTCCGTACTCTAGCATCAGGCGGAGTACGGCCAACAAAAATGACTATAGCAAAAATATTAAACACATTGATTTGTACTTTAACCGGGTTTAGTTTAGGGTGATATTCCTGTCCTGAAATCCTGGTAGATATCCTTGTTCCTTGGCTGCGTAGCAGTGGATTTTATTTCTTATAGGTATAACGCTTGTCCCAAGGTAAAATATATAATAGTATGTATGTATGTACACATATAAATACATTTATTTTTTAATGTGTTATAATTTAGTCGATTCGCTTTGTGACAAGCCTTCATTAGAAAAGTAAAACGTGTTTTTTTTTACCAATCGATGTGTAAAGTTTAGAGCTCGGTTTAGTGGTATGTTTATTTGAATAGGCAGTATCGTTTATTTATTTATTTATATTTATCTATTGTCGGCATAGCGGAGGCGACTGCTGCCTGTAGAGATTTCTCTGTAGTAACAGTTGTTTCCGTTCATTGACCGCACTCTAGCATTAGGCGGAGTGTTGTCATATGCCGAGCTACAATTTAAAAAAATACTGCCTAGACAAAATAGAAGAGATAAATGTTAGTATTTTTTTTTTAGTTTAAATGTATTTTTGTTAGCTTTTTATTTGGAAAAGTCAAAGTTGTATGTTAGATGACTGCTACGGCTGCCATTCCTGAAACCCCTTTTTTGTTGTCCCTCCCCCGCCCGGGCTGAAATAGTTTTTCATGATTTTTTAGGTGCCTGCGAGATTACAGAACCTTTTATTAATGTTGTTTACATTGTCGCCAGGTATGCGTTTTATTTAAAATAAATTATATTTTAGCAATATATTAATTAGTACAGACGCTATTATGAGACGTGTGGTCTCCGCCAATGTATTATTGGACAAACTAAAAGACGTTTGCACTTAATCATTACGGATATGTAGCCATGTCCTTCCTCACTCAGCCTTCGCGTTATGGCATATATATACAACATTACTTATTTCTTTAGTAATAAACTAGTTTTTAAAATAAAAAATCAAAGATATAGCAAATTTAATATAAATAATTGATGATTAGTAACAATATTATTAATAAATTATTATAAACAAATCCGCTATGACTTAATTAATTTAAAATCTTATAAAAACCCTAATTATTTCGCGTATCTAGAAAAAGGCTGTTTTAACTCAAAAAAATACATTTTTTTTCGCAAATCAACGAGATGAGTGTGCCTTATCAATCTGTGCACATTCGTCTACTCTAGCCGGCATAGCGGAGGCGACTGCTCCTTTTTTTTCTATAGCAGTAGTTGTTTCTATTTATTCAATGATCAGGTGGAGTGTTTATGTCGGGCTACTGTAATAATAATCTGAAATTCGATCAGTATACATATAATATAAATCATGTTTCTAAATACTAGAATGAGATTTGCGATATACTGAAGCCCTTAATAGCAGCAATTGTTGAAAAATCTTAGAAATATTGAGGGGATAGAAATAGCAAATAGCTCTTTACGCTAAATAACACGTTCACATATTTCTTAATGACGTCTGTACATTTTCTTTTAGTAATTAGTTAAAATAGGTTAATAATATTCCATTGGTGTTTTTGTTTAAGTTCCTGGTTTAAAATTGATTAATAAATGACTATGTGCGTGAAAATACGAATCAAAAAGGTTGTAACTTCGATTCCTAATCCATAAATGCGCCAATTTTAATAAAATTTGGCATGAAAAGGACAGTGCAATGCAACAATATTCTAAAATAATATCTTATGTTTTCATTAATTTATTTCAATTATATCAACACATCGTTTACCAATCATTGAACAATGTTTAATTATAAAAAACAGATATAATCAATTATTAAAGCATTTAATATAATAATAACCTCAAATATTGCATCAGAAAAAATCTAATATGAAATGTAATATGAAATGTAGATTTATTTTCCTAGAAAATGAGCTAAAAATCATCCATAAACTCGAAAAAAATGTGGGTCTAATTCAGTTGTCTGCATTCTCCTTTATAAATAAATAAAAATCGTATTTAAGCGTGTTGATCATTAAATTTTTTTATTTGTCGATGTTGTAGCAGCATGGTTGAATGTTTAGACATCCATGTTTTAATATTTTGTTATATTTATTATTTATTTATTATCATTATAATAAAATAATTCGTATATTGTTTCAGCGGCCCAGATACCACAGAGAGGCAGTGAGTATTTTTGATCATTTTTTTATTTATTATTGTAGCTCAGCATATGACAATACTCCGCCTGATGTAAAGGTAGAGTGCGAATCATACTACAGAAAAATACTCGTATATACAGGCTCGCCTGCGCTATGAGCCAAGGTGTTACATTCGAATGTGGTGTACTACGACTGGGCTACACTTGAAGTGACTTTGTCGCATTTCGGGAAAAGTTTGGAAGTAGCCAGGTAACGAGAGGAGTGTGCACTGTAAATCTGTAATATTTAGTAGAGTAACACGTGGTTAAATAGATTGCTATTTGTCTGACGACTAAATTCGAAATAGAGTACGGTTGGCAACCCTTTTCTATTGTAGCACGGCGTGTGACAACACTCCACCTGATGTAAAGCTAGAGTGCGGTCCATGAATGGAAACAACTGCTACTACAGAGAAACCTGTGCGAGCAGCAGTCGCTTGAGGAGACGAGCATGTACCATCTAGATTGACTTCGATAATAGACCACACTTTAGTTGAACATCTGAGTTTGTTTAAATGTCGGACCACCTTAAAACTTAAAATATTGCTAACAAGATAATTTGGTTACATTTCAGGCTGCAAACGCAAGGAGGATTTGGGTTCGGATACGCATTCCCCGAAGAAGCCGCGTTTGGTCTTCACAGATCTACAGCGGCGTACTCTACAGGCTATTTTTAAGGTAACCACTCAATTAACAACCCTTTTACCACCACCATTCGTTTATTTAAGAGCGGGCCGTGGTCTAGCGGTAGGACACGTGAACTCACGAACGAGACCCTTGTTCAAATCTCGTTAAATTCTGACCAATGCAACGTTGTAATGTTATATGTACGCTCAGTGTCTATTGGCACTATTAAAGAGTAGTAGGCAGACTATGATGTTTTGCCGTCCCGTAATACTATATTTCGAATTACACACCCGTGAAGCGACCTTATCACATTTCGGGAACAGTTTAGAAGTAGCCAGGTATACTGAGAGTGTAAATTGGCAATTTGGATGGTACGAGCTACAATAAAAAAAAACTAATTCCAAAACTCGACTAAGTCACTTAACGGGTGTTACACTTAAAAGTGGTGCTACCCCACACTGCCAAATTGGGCTTTTAGGTCTATCAGTGCCTATAAGTACAAAGTAGGAGTAGTACTTTTTTTTTATTGTAGCTCGACATATAAGTATGACTACACTCCGACTGATGTAAAGCTAGAGTGCGGTCCATGAATGAAAACCACTGCTACTACAGCGAATCCTGTGCGAGCAGCAGTCGCCTCCACTATGCCGGCTTGAGGAGACGAGCATGTACCATCTTAGATTGACAGTGCACACTGCTCTCGTTATACCTAGCTACTTTTAAACGCGACAAGGTCACTTCACGGGTGTTGAAAGTGATGGTACTACCCCAGGACGGCAGACTGGACAAATAACCATCATCAGTCTGCCTACCACTCTTAGCTTTAACACTCTACTTTAAACTTCTACGACTTATTTTAAATAATAAAATTTCAGGAAACAAAGCGACCCTCAAAAGAGATGCAAGTGACGATAGCTAGGCAACTGGGTCTCGAGCCCACGACAGTTGGCAATTTCTTCATGAACGCCAGAAGGCGATCTATGGATAAATGGAAAGACGATGATGCACCCACAACGGAGATCATGGATCCAGACATGGATTGTCAAGAGTTAGAAATTGATACAGTACCTAGTCTAGACTCTGCTGAGTCCGAAGACGAACAGGATGATCATTTATTGTGACCCACAGTAACTCGGCATCAGCTGATAATGCTTTAAGTATCGATTTAAGATTTTAAACACACTGTAAATATCATGAGAGTTTTTTATGTGACTGGTAAAGTCATACAATTTTTTTAAAATGTCGTTGGTCATTTGAAATCTCTTAAACAGAAACAAAGTAACAATTTCGGTTAAGAAAATATTCGGTAACAAACAACTGAGGTCTATTCAAAACATGCCAACATCTTTGTCAATATTAAGCAAGCGATGTACGTTAACAAAGTTGACTTGTTTAATTTTAACAACAACGTTTCTGGCTCCGTCCGAACTCGGTTGCAAATGGCAATAACTTGTTTATTTGTAGTCATTACGTCTTCAGCTAAGATTATTGTGTGCATGTTGATTTTTTTTTATTAAGGTTTCCTAATAATTTAATAATAATAAGTAGCCTTTTATTATGACAAAAATTTATAAAGAAAATAACCGGTAAAAGCTTCTGCGTTTAAAATACGTAGGAGTTGAATACATAGAAATGTTTTTTAAGAGCGGTCATGGTCTAGCGGCAAGACGCGTGAACTCACGATCGATGAGACCCATGTTCGAATCTCGTTAATTCTGACCGGTACCAATGTAACTTTGTTATATGTACTTTGGTCGCTCGTTGCCTATAGGCACTATTAAAGAGTGGTAGGTAGACTGATGATGGTTATTTGTCCAGTCTGCCGTCCTGGGGTAGTACCACCACTTTCGAATGTAACACCCGTGAAGTGACTTTGTCGCGTTTCGGGAATAGTTTGAAAGTAGCCCGGTATAACGAGAGGAGTGTGCACTGTCAATCTAGATGGTACATGCTCGTCTCCTCAAGCCGGCATAGTGGAGGCGACTACAGCCCGTAGAGATTTCTCTGTGGTAGCAGTTGTTTCCATTCATGGACCGTACTCTAGCTTTACATCAGGCGGAGTGTTGTCACATGTCGAGCTACATTAAAAAAAAAAGTGTCTGAATCGTTTGATGCGTGGCGGAGTAATATTTCTATGCATTCGATTCTTCCTAAACAACCTTTAGCTTTAAATTAATGTTGCTAAAAGCTCTACATATTCTTCTATCTTTAGTCTGTCAAAAAATATTTAAGAGATTTAAAATTATCAACGTCATAAAAGTAGATCGATTCGAACGTCCCTCTTTTAGCCATTAAAGCTAATTTATTGAAATAACGTGATAATTACTGGCAATACAATTTTATATCTTACTTAGATATACATAACTGTCAATTTTGTTTAGTCGTATTTAAAGCTTTTCGCTGATGTCTTATTTAAAGGCGTCTACCTATTTGCTCGTTTATTGTCTATCGTTATTTTTTTTGTAGCTCAGCACTAGACAACACTTCGCCTGAGATTAAGCTAGAGTGCGGTCCATGAACGGAAACAACTACTACCACAGAGAAAATGCAGAATCAGTCGCCTCTACTATACTAGCTTGAGAAGACGAATGTGCACCATCTAGGTTGACAGTACACACTCCTTTCGCTATACGTGGCTAGTTCCAAACTTGAAGTTACACTAGAAAGAGGTGGTTCTTACCCAGGACGGGACTGCGTTGATAATATGTTGATAAAATGGACTTTAAGTTAAATCTTTAAATAAAAAATTTAAATAAATTATTAGCCAAGTAAAAGAACCTTCTCAAGCCGACATAGTAATGGCGACTGGAGTAAGCGGTTCCCGAGTCGTCAGTGCTCATGGACCTCCACTGTGCTTACCACCAGGCCAGTCGAGATCACATGTCGTGTCATAATAAATAATAATAATAATAAAAAAGTCTGTCATCCTGGCGTAGTACCTAGTCGCATTTCGGGATCAGTTTAGAAGTAGCCAGGGAAACTGAGAGGAGTGTGCACCGGCTCCTCAAGACGGAACAGCAAAGGGGACTGGTACAGATATTTCTCTGTGGTAACAGTTGTTTTCGATCATGGATCTTTATATAGCTTTTAACATCAGGTAGAGTGCTATGTCGGGCTACTATTTTAAAAAATTGATGTGCAACACTTTTTGATCTGATGATCGACAAAAATACGATGACGACAAATGTTGCTCACAAATTTTACTCGTCAGAAATCGAGCAAATATGTAGTGGACCTTTAAGTAGATTTTAATGGCATCTATAGATGGGTTACAGGCATTTGTTTGTGGGTAATAATTTCTTAATCATTCGATTGCAATATGTAGCAGGGTCTTGATTTTTTACTGCATTTATTGTCAACTGTAAAAGTAACGTAGGCTTATTGGAATTTATAGAAATATACGTACCAAGAATACACTTTAGAGTGTGTACAGTGGGCGTTAATGTCACTTTTGAGACAACTGTCAAATTATATAAAACTGTCAAGGTCATAAAAAATTTAGTAACATGTCATATAAAAGGTTTGCGGTCTGGGATATTACGCAATCGTGTTCGTAATTTTTTTCTTCCTGTTTATGGCATTATAACAATTTTCCAGTGTCAAACTAGAGTAGAAAATATTTTCAGTAAAGTGGTAGAATTTTTACTAAAACTTCCTACGCAGTTTTGAAGGGCAAATGGAAGCAAACGTTCTCTTATTTGAGATTGTTTGTCCACACTCACGCACGTTCACGAACGCTTAATGTGTAACAATCTACCATTGTTACACATTAATACTCGAAGAAACACGAGTTAAATTTACGGACAGTTCCATATGAAGATTAAGGTTCAATTGCACCAAAAGGCCTATTAGGTTATTTTGACTGTTACATTTTACGATAACTAACAGTTACGTTTACATTTACTTCACACGCGTTGCACCATCGTGTAAATTCATATTGTTATCGATAAAAAGGTGGCTGATGTAATTAGGAGTACATTACCGAAAAATTAATAGAAAAACATATTTGGCCTCTTTTCATACACTTGACGTTAGTGACATTGGTTTAACTATTGCTTTTATTATGACCAGCCAAATTTCGCTGGCTACGGTTAATGTTAAAGTAAGCGTCAAAACTAATAGTTTTTTTTAAGCAACCCAATTTTAATTTTAACCATTACTTTAACGTAAAAGTACTAAGTCATGTGGTGCAATTGGACCTAAAGGCAAGAAATTAAGCCTACCACGATATCCATTGAGTCATATAAAACCTCCCTAAACAATTATATTCGAAGTTTTAACCAGTTACAGACAATCCAGTCAATGTCAGGTAAACATGTACCTAATTATGCTCTATGCAATTTTAAATGTTTGCAGATTTATATAACTTTGACCGTTTGTATAACTTTGACAGAGAATAACAATATTATTTTAATTTCTAGTCAAACCTCGTCATTTTGATTTATTTCAATACATTCCCAAAGATTTCGTAGTTATAAAAAAATTGTACAGTTTTTAATAGTGTTTTTTTTTAAAGATAATTTATTTTTAATTTCGATTTAATCGAAAACATTAATTTACTTTATTTATATTATGCTTATTTATAAAAAATAATTTATTTATAAACGAAAAAAGTCATTTGAGTTTTGTTTCTAGTCGAGAGATCTGTTTTTTTGTAAACTTTTTAATATTACGTAATTGTAGGATTAGAGAAGACATCTTAAGCGTGATATTAAAACGAAAATAATTTAAAAATAAAGGTCTCTATCCACTAGACCGGATCGACAACTGAAAGTAGTGAACCTAACTTAGAGCACTGATTTAAAAAAAAAAAATAAGCCTGCCTGTGAAACAGTGACGCAGTCTATGGTAGAGCACGTTTGCCTATGAGGTACCTATTTACCCTCAATTTAAAAAGACGTCGCGTACTATCGACGTGTACTCAAAACGTTTCGTACGTACTTTAGGAACTATTTGTTCGTTCGATCCGTTCGTGTGGTAAGACCCTAAATGTAAACACTTACAATATTATTATTGTGAAGGAATAACGTTCCCTTAGAGCAGCGTTTCTTAACCTGAGGTCTCCTGAGGTCTATTGACTCCTAAGAGGTCCGTGCCATGAGTATCATGTGATATACGATTTATTCTTTTATTAATTCAAATTTTTAAAGAGGGCCACCACTACGGAAAGGTTAAGAAGTACTGCTTTCAGAGGTAAAACTCATTAATTTTTCACTAAACGGCGCAGCGTCAGCTTTGCCGATAGTACATGATTGTTTGAGCAAATTATTAAAGAATTTGTCCAAATCAAATTGAGCGTGTAGCTGAATCTTAACATAGTGAGTTTTACCTTTTAGGCTTAATAAACGTACCACTTTTCAACCACAAAATAATGGTTATAATGTGGTTCAACTGTCGACCGTATCTACCACTTTTGTAAGTAGAGTTCGGTTAGCATCTGCGATAGTTTTGTAGGCGACATCTACTACGCACGGCTGTTGTTGAAACCGATCACTATTTGTCGTTCGTCTGGGCGCTACCACGACATTACCACACTAGTAATGTGGGCGGAAAGTGGTACGAGTAAAACCTAAGGGAACGATATTATTCTATCGATCTAGTCAGAGTTGTGCAAAATATAATGTAGATTAATTTAGTAAATAATAAAATTAAATTGGAATGCTTTTTATAAATGAAATGTTTATTTAGTCCGCCTAATAAAAGCGTGACCTGAGAAAACGTGGTAAATTAAAAAAAATATATACTAGCGTCTGAGCCCTGAGCCACCATGATCCCTTCAACCAAAAAATTAACCCTCTTAGATTCCTATTCGATGTAGTTTTTTTAATAATATTTAATTTATGTGAATAATATCTATCTCCATTTTCCATTTCGTTTCCATTACCACATCGTTCAATTAAATTGTGGAACGACCTCCCAGGCACATCTTTCCACCTTCCTACAACCTGGGATCTTTCAAGCGCAGTGTGAGGAGGCATCTCACAAAACCAGCATTACGAGGGCGACTGCCGTCTGCAGATCCCCTTCTCTGATAGCAGTCGTCTCAGTTCATGGATCGCACTCTAGAAGCTTTTTTGAATTATCCCGCGTCTTTTCAGATCACGCGTTCGTTAGTCAGATTTTAGTAGACTTCTGAATTTAGAAACTGTTCGGTGTTTATTGTCGCTTGATTCGGAAGAATACTTAATTTTTATATAGATATTATTATTTAAATTCGATATTTATTATTGTCAGTGCTATATCGAATGTACTTCTAGATCATTTTAAAATAATAAAAAAAATTACTAACTGTAAATAAGTTATTTTAACAGATTTTTTAAAAATAGCTCTAAATATTAAAGTGTGTACCTATCTAGTCCATTTTTTTGAAGATAATGTGAAAATTAATTGTGCAATTTTACTATTTATAAATGTAAACAGATCATTTATATTGTTTTGTTTTTAAATAACTTGTAGTAATAGTATCTAATAAACAAGTGCCGGATTTAAGCATAGACAACATAGGCCACCACAAAAAAAATAAATTAAATCGATAAAGGCTCAGTAGAAACAAAAAAATACTGAGTTTTGTTTTAAATTTTGTGTTAGCCAACTTATTTAGTTGCTCTCTTCTTTACCTCGACCTTAATAGAAACTTTCAACAGTTAACCAAAAACGATTCGAGGGCCTCCACAATATGCTCTGCCTATGGGCCGCCGAAGCTAAATCCGGCGCTGTAATAAACATGATATCTATTATTCGCACAACATTATTTAAGAGGTTATAATTGAGAGTTAAGTTGGACATAGAACGTAAATTATTATAGTTGGCCGTTGCACAGCTTGCTAAGGTATGTTTTACGCACATCTTCCTCTAATCTCTCTTTCCATCGGTATATGGATCATATATGATGCCTCTGATACAAGTGCTAACTTAGTACAGACATTTTAAAAATAAATATATATTATTATTGCTATTTTTACCATAATTAATACTAGCAAACTCTACTTTGCTAATTGAAGTACTAACTAAAGAAGAACTACTATGCTACTGTCGTACTGGGTTAGTACCACCACTTTTAAAGTAACCTAGTCGTGAGAGGAATGTGTACTGTCTAGCGGTATAGCGGAAGCGACTCTTGCCTGTACAAATTCTCTCTTCATCTCTAGCTCAATATCAGGTAGAGTTACTATTTAAAAAAACTAAGTAAGAATTGGATTACCAATCTTTAGTTTGGTCTTTTATGGTCAACTGTATCAATTTACGTTTTAATGCATATAAAAATTAGGTCGTGTATAATAAGCGCTTGATTTTGTACATAGTACGTGAATATTTAAGAATAAAAAATATGTACATTTTACAAAGATTACAATCTTGGTTTTTTTTAAATACCCTATTATTAAAACAAAAATTAATTACAATTAGAATTGTCGCGCCTTTTTCCCACAGGGATAGGCAGAGACAACGGAGCGCCACTTACCGCGATCCTGACACAACACCCTCGCTTCCCTCACATTCACGAAATGTCGCCTGTTTATGGGATACATTTCGGGGAATGTGCGCAAGAGCTAGACAACTTAGTTTTACCGTCTCCTTTCTTCCATCGGATGTCCAGGCACCCGGAGAGGTACCATCCATTTATTCTATTTAAGTTCTTAAAATACGTACGAGGCGTTTTGACCACTGCTAGCGTACTGCGAAACTGTGGAACTCCCTCCCGGTGTCTGTGTTTCCCGACACGTACAACATGGGTCTCTTCAAATTAAAGGTAAGTAGTGTGAGGGCTTTATTTATAATTAACACAAAAATATATGTACGAGTATATGAACCCGTTTAATACTGTATTACATAATTATGAATATAGAAGTACAACCGTATTGCTTTTATTAACATATTACGGCTAGCACACTGCGCCGGCGGCCACTAACAACTCTTAACAAAATATGACAGTTATAGTGATGTGCGGGCGCAGTAGGGTTGTGCCCGCTACGATAATCGATTCGTTATGAATTTATGTTCTAACAGTAGGTACCTCATAGGCAAGCGTGCACTACCTTAGACCGCATCACTGCTTCAGGCAGGGTGCGATCAAACGCTTGTCTATTACAGGCTTCACGAACATACCACAGTCCAACCTTAACTGGATGTAATGTGGTTGGTTTGTCGACCGTATGCACCACTTTTGTGAGTAAGATTCGGTTAGCATGTGCCACAGTTTTGTTGGCGACATCAATCCATATCTAATATAGTATTTTATCAAGTCGCAATGGACGTGTAACATCGCTAACACAAGCACGCTCACCCCTTTCGCGAGGCCATCGCAACATCGAACGTTTATCAATACATTGCTCGTTTTTTGATATTTTAAGGATGCTTTTTTTATTGTAACTTGACATGTGACAACACTCCGACTGATGTAAAGCTAGAGTGCGGTTCATGAATAGAAACAACTGCTACTATAACTATATATTTTTCTGTATTTTCCTATATTTTCAGTATCATTTTCTGTTGATTTTGTTAAATTTAGGTTAAGTAGTTAAGGTGCTGTGCCTCCCAAATAAGCTCATGTGGGCTTTGAGAGGCACAAGATTTTTCTATAGTAAAATTGTAAAAATATAATGAATAAAAATTAGAACAATAAGAAAACAAGTCTCTGCAGGCAGCAGTCCCCTCCGCTATGTCGGCTTGAGGAGACGAATATGCACCATTCGGATTGGACAGTACACATTCCTCGCGTTATTGATATTGGATGACAAATTCTTACAGTGATAGGAAGACTGATGATGGTTATTAGCCCAGTCTGCGCTCCTGGGGTAGTACCACCACTTTCGAATGTAACACCAGTGAAGCGACCTTGTCGCGTTTCGGGAATAGTTTGAAAGTAGCCAGGTATAACGAGAGGAGTGTGCACTGTCAATCTGGATGGTGTAAGTTCATCTCTTCAAGAAGACAAGCGAAGGCGACTGCTGTCTATACAAATTTATCTGTTTTATTTCCGTTCATGGACCGCACTCTAGCTTTACATCGGACATGCAGAGCTACAATAGAAAAAATTACTTGCACCGCGTCAGTATGATGTATTCAACTTCTATTACACGGGGTTCCTTATGTCTTTTTACACCCAAAATAGCAATATCAAGACTCAGTTTTGTATCTCATTATATCTTGACCCATTTTCTGTTGAAACAGAAGCCTCTAGCTACATTTAATGTAAGATGAAGTGATGCTGCATATAGCTGACAACTTGACCGGAGAATATTAAGGTTTCCGTACATGATTTAATCCCGAATATAGGCCATAAAAATTGTGATTAAATATGATAAAAAAAGATTGGTGATGATGAAAGCTGAACACCAAGCTACACAGAGCTTAAGTGAACCGGTTAAATAAAAATAAAAAAAAATTAAAAAAAACTTGAAATATAATCGTTTGAAAAAAAAGTCGGTAATTTCAAAATCGCCGGTATTTAGATCAAATAGTAAAGAGCGAAAAATATTGTGTCTCTTGTCAGGTTCGGCAACTAAAGCTTCCCCTATGCCTGTGCAGGTTTGATGAGACGAGTGTATGTTAAGGTTGACAGGGCAGCCTTTTCTCATTATACACGACCACTTCACCTTTAAAAGTGGTAGTATTATGGAACAAAATACAGCTTATTTTATTAGTATGCTTTCTTACATACCAATTTCTACCTTTATTTCACTATTAATAATAATATTTTTAATAATTTATATACCAGGAATAAGGACCTTGTACATATCCTGAAATATGATTGTAGAGATAAAGAAAAACCCGTCGTTACAAGATACAAAAAGCTTTATTCAAATTAAATTTAATAAATCGAAAATGCTTCGTGTACAAGTGCCATTATTCATAAAAGGTCACTACAACTTGAGTGGAAAATGAAAAGGTTATATATGCGAAAATAGCGAGGGTGACAGAGATAACACGATGAAAATCAATTTATTAGGGGATGACGTCAAGACCGCGCTTGCGCTTTAAAAGCGATCCCAGACGGGTGGGTTGCTAGCTTTTGAATGTTTTCCTTAAATTTGCCCATTTCCTTTGAACTTCTGTTTATAAATTATAAATAATTAAATAATATTTTTTTTTAACATTTAAAATAGTAAATTGTATTATATTTAATTTTATTTCGATTAAATATTACCATTTTAATTGTATTGAATTATTGTTTGTTATTTAACTTATTATTTTTTATAATTAGATTGATATATTATTTTTAACTGCTTAGATTATATTAATAAACCAGATATTATTGCTGTTTTAAATCAACTATTTTAATCATTTTAATTAGAATTAAAGGTAATTTGTTCATACAAAAAATAATTCAATAAAATTGTAAAATTTCAGGAATGAAATAATGCGATTTAGCAAAGTATAGTGTTTAAATCTCACGTGCATTAATGTCCATCAATCAGGTATTTGTCGGCGAGCAATAGCAACTCTGTTCGTCTGGGCCGGGCTCGAAATAGCGGGCCGCGGGCGGGAGGGCTGGCGAGGGAGGGCGAGCTTCGGCGGCCAGTTGTAGTCGTGGCGCCGGTGAGGGGCCAGCGCGCGCCATGGCGTCCGTGGCCGCGTGGTTACCCTTCGCGCGCGCCGCCGCCATCGGCTGGGTGCCCATCGCGGCTCACCCGTTACCGCCGCCGCCGGTGCCCAAAGACCGCCGACGGGCGGAAGACGAGAAACTGCTCATCAACGTGTCCGGACGCAGGTTCGAGACCTGGAGGAACACGCTCGAGAAGTACCCGGACTCGTTGCTCGGCTCCACCGAGAGGGAGTTCTTCTACGACGAGGACAGTCGCGAGTACTTCTTCGATCGAGACCCAGACATATTCAGACACATACTCAATTATTATCGTACCGGTAAGCTGCATTATCCGAAACACGAGTGCCTCACCGGCTATGACGAGGAGCTCGCTTTCTTCGGCATATTGCCCGACGTGATAGGCGATTGTTGCTACGAGGATTATAGAGATAGAAAGAGGGAGAACGCCGAGCGCCTCATGGACGACAAGCTCAGCGAGGCGGGAGACCAGAGTCTGCCGCAACTCACCGATCTGAGACAAAAGATGTGGAGGGCGTTCGAGAACCCCCACACTTCTACGGCGGCTTTGGTATTTTATTATGTGACCGGATTCTTCATCGCGGTATCCGTGATGGCGAACGTCGTCGAGACCGTGCCTTGCGGCCACAGACCCGGTCGCGCCGGAACGCTGCCCTGCGGGGAGAGATACAAGATAGTATTCTTTTGCCTGGACACCGCCTGTGTCATGATATTCACGGCGGAGTATCTGCTGCGATTGTTCGCGGCGCCCGACAGATGTAAATTCGTTCGCTCCGTGATGTCGATCATAGACGTGGTGGCCATCTTGCCGTACTACATCGGTCTCGGCATCACGGACAACGACGACGTGTCCGGTGCGTTCGTCACGCTGAGGGTGTTCAGAGTGTTCAGAATCTTCAAATTCTCCCGACATTCGCAAGGTTTGAGGATCTTGGGGTACACGTTGAAGTCTTGCGCTAGTGAGTTGGGTTTTCTGGTGTTTTCTCTGGCGATGGCGATCATCATCTTCGCGACGGTGATGTTCTACGCGGAGAAGAACGAGCAGGACACGAACTTCACTTCGATACCGGCGGCGTTCTGGTACACGATCGTGACGATGACCACGTTAGGGTGAGTCGCGTTGTTTATATTTTGTTAACCTTGGTAGTATTTAACGGACACCTGTCGCGGATATGAAAAATTAATGTGGTGTGAATTGTACGTACAGTCGTCGGCGTCGGTCGACTTAAAAACCATTTAAACACTGGATTTTATGTTCATGAAATCGTTTAACAGCTTTTACTGTACTACATACGGGACACAATTTTATTTTACTAATGTACACTTTTATAAGTCGTTTTAATTTACTAAATTTCTCTATTACTGAAACTCTACTCTACTCTACTCTACTCTACTCTACTCTACACTACTCTACTTCGATTCTTTGAAGGGTCATATGATTCTACAACAACATACAAAGACTTCGGAAAGGCTTCAATGATATCATCGTCTGTAAAAGAGTTAGTAGTTAGCAGGAGCGGATCTAGATGTCGCCATATATAGAATACGATATATAGAGAAAAAAAATCATGGCAGCAGTCGCCTCCGCTATGCCGTCTTGAGGAGACGATAGTGCACAATCCAGATGGACAGTGTACACTGTACATTCATTTACATCACTATTATACAATACAATACAATACAATTGTCACTATTATGTCAGTAGTAGACTATGCTGTATATAAATAAATAAATTTATGAAAAGATAGTAGGCCACTTCGAACGATTTGACAATGTTGCCGTCATGTCAAATACTAACTGACAGAGAGCCTTAACGTGACTGTGGTCATCTTTTATCTCGCGTCACATTGGGAGCGTTATTGCACATCTAGTTTATACAACGAAAAATATCAATGAAAAATATCCTGAAAACTAGTGAAAGTGTGTGTACAAGAAAATGCTTTGTATGAACGCGAACTAATTTCATTCATGTTTTGTTTGAAGGCGGGATCGATTCAGCAATGAAATGCAAGGCCGCACCTTCTCACTATATTTTTTTAAATCAATGAAAACAATTACCCTAATTCTATAACATAGGTTTTGTACGTACAAAGTAGTCCCCGCTATACCTGCATAATGTTGTCGGGTTCATAAACTTTATTAATTTTTAATTACATACTATTTTTGCAAGCGTTTATTTGTTGAAAAATTCCCCTCTGCTATGCTGGCCTAGAGAATGATAATGGTTACTAGCCCAGTCTGCTGTTTTGGGATAGTACCAATACTTTCAGCTTGGAAGTAGTCGGATTTAACGAGAGCCGGAATAGCGGAGGCAACTGCTGTTTGTAGACGTTTCTCCATAGTAGCAGTTGTTTCCGTTAATGGATCACACTCTAGCTTTACATCAAACCGAGATACAATTAAAAAAAAATAAAATATTGTCACTAAATTATTTTAATAACACTACTTTGCAACTAATTTCCGCTAGTCAATGTTAGTGAGGGTAGGTACACAGTCACGAAGAGTCGTCAGAGTGAAGTCGATGCGTCCACACGTCTCCTGAGGATGTGGTCCTGGAGTGGCGAAAGTCGAGAGGTTTTTGCATGTTGGTGAAGGGTCTAACATTAACAGCTGATGTGACTGTGTCCTCCCTCACTAGCATTGATTAGCGGAAATTAGTTGCAAAGTAGTGTTTGTAAAATAATTTAGTTATGGATTTCCGCAAAGTAACACCTATTAAAAATATTGCCACATTTTTGTATATTTTCGTGTTTCGGGGATAGTTTGAAAGTAGCCAGGTATAAGAGAGGAGTGTGCACTGTCAATCTAGATGGTACATGCTCGTCTCCTCAAACCGGCATAGTGGAGGCGACTGCAGCCCGTAGAGATTTCTCTGTGGTAGCAGTTGTTTCCATTCATGGACCGCACTCTAGCTTTACATCAGGCGGAGTATTGTCACATGTCGAGCTACAATAAAAAAAAAAAAAAAAAAAAAAAAATATTTAAAGTAATTTTCCTAAATGATGAGTCTTTTAGCTCAATCGGTTCTTATATTTCGGACGATTTTCGAGGGTGTCACGGGAAAATAACTCCCAGTGGACTCCCTGAGAACTTGACGGAGACATTACGGACAGGCTCTGTTTCTTTTCTACTTAAATAAATAAATAGGTAAGCGTCTCTTTAGAGAGTTGGTCTACAATATAATGTACCACAGTAAATGATCGCATAATTTTTTTTTGTTTTATATGGCGTATAACAATTTGCCAGTGTCAAAGTACATATTTTTTTTTTATATTTTATATTTTTAAGGGCGACCAGTGGTGGGAATCATTATATATAACCTAACAGAAGTAGACCAATCCTATGGCGAATGATCCACCTTTAGGTGCCACATCTTACACAATAAACTGTAGTAAAAAAAAAAACAGAAAACACAAAACAAAAAAAAAATCAAAATTAAAATTAAAATCAAAATGCTTGCATCAAGTTAATAATATTGTGCATCACGTGTCATTCATTCTTCACACTAAACAGTTAGGTCAAGTCTCAGTCAAGTCAATAATTGCTCCAGTAAAATTGTAGAATCTCTACTGAAACTTCCTACGGAGTTTTGGAGGGAAAATGGAAACACATGTTCTCTTCTTTTGAATTGTTTGCCCATACTCACGCACGTTCACGAACACTTAATGGTTAATAATCCACCATTATTACACATTAACACTCGAAGAAACACAAGTTTAGAAAAATAATTCAAGACAGATAACCTGACGTCTCAAGATGGCCGCCAAAACTCGATCTCGTATTATGTTGTAACTTACAACAGTACGTCTTTCTCTAGCTCTCTCCGTACGCTAGCAGTTGTTACCGTTCATGGACTCGAGCTTTACATCAGCCAATTGCAAGGGTTTCATAAAACAAAGGAATTAGAACGAAGGATGAGGGTTCGACTCCCACCTCAACCCGAGCTGTTGCGTGCGAGTTGATTTTTATCTATCCAATTTTCATTATTTTTTGTTTTGAACGGAAATTGAACCTGGGTTCGCGGACTAACAGACCGACAAGCGCGCCATAACGACCAATGATTTTTTTTATTGTCCGCCTGATGTAAAGCTAGAGTGCGGTCCATGAATGGAAACAAATGCTATGGCAGATAAATCTCTACGGGCAGCAGTCGCCACCACTATGCCGACTTGAGGACACGAGCATGCACCATCTAGATTAACAGTGCACATTCCTTTCGTTATACCTGGCTACTTTCAAACTATTCCCGCAACAATTCGAAAAAAATAAATAAAAAAAACAAAAAAAAGTGGTGGTACTACCCCAGGACGGCAGTTTGGACAAATAGCCATCATCAGTCTGCCTACCACTCTTTAATAGTGCCTATAGGCACTGAGTGACCAAAGCACATATAACAAAGTTACATTGGTACCGGTCAGAATTAGCGAGGTTCGAACACGGGTCTCATCGATCGTGAGTTCACGCGTCTTACCGCTAGACCACGGCTGCTCTTCAACGATTTATTATAACGACCATATATTAAGACATGCCCCTTCACCTTTACTTTACTTTATCATAAAAAGTAATTTTGCGGAACACGTACGCACTTTTTGTAAGAAAAAAAGAGTTCGTAAAGATGCGTGAGTATTCAAAATAATATGTTTTTATTCCTCTAGAACTTCCTTGGATGTTTTAGTCTTTACTGAAGCTATTTTTGACTTGACTGGGACCTGATCTGACCATTGGTATATAACTAGATGTGCAATAACGCTCCCAATGTGAGGCGAGAGTAAACATGGCCACAGCCACGTTTAGGTTCCCTGACAGTTAGTATTTAACTTGACGGCAAGATTGTCAAACCGTTTGAAACGGCCCACGCTTTTTTTATGTCAGACGTTTCATACAGTTTGCACCTCTAGTATATATCTTTATGGATCTGAAATAATCTTAATTTGATATATTATTTAAATATATTATTTAATAAGTTTTAAAACCAATTATAAATATTACTAATTATTATGTGTTGATGGCAACTTTTCTTGCGAACGTTGTGTACACCAGTAATTGGCTGGTACATCAGTTATTATCTTTTAGAATATGTTATAGTATAAGTTCAATGTACTCGCTGTTGGTGTACCTAATTTGTATAAATAAATAAATAAATAAATAAATGATGCAAATATTTACATAAAAAATCTTTGAGATATATACTAGAGGAGCAAACCTCATACATTTGACATGAAAAATGCGTAGGCTGTTTCAAAGGATTTGACAATGTCAATCTCGGTTACGTCAACTCAAATATCAACTGCCAGAGAACTTAAATGTGTCTGTGGCCATATTTTCTCTCGCCTCACATTGGAAGCGTCATTGAAAGAAAGAAGTATATATCAATGTAAAAAATACATACAGCATATGAACTACAGTACATATATTAAGGCTTATACGTAATCCAATGATTAAGTCAATAAATAACAAAAAAATGTCATCAATTTCGTTATTTGCAGATCAATTAGGTATTTGCAGAACATTAATCATTGGAGAGCGATCGTTCGCTACGTCCAGACGGAAAGAGATTTCTCTCTCTCTATTGTATCACAAAAATACATTTATTTTATTCTATTTATACTATATAATATTTATTACTTTTTTAAAGGACAATTCCCATTTTTGAGGCTATTTAATACTACTACTATTATTTATTGATAGTTACGGAACTTTATTTAAATAAAAAACGTTAGAAGTCCACGAAATTACAATATTAATATTAAAAATAACAATAACAGATTTTGAAGCTTAGTAACGCGTTTATTTTGATTAATTTTGAACCGATCTTATGAAAGCTTTTCAGCAATCGTGGTCGCTTACTTGAAATATATTCACTAATAACATCTCGGGATACTCTTCCCGACCTCTGATACCTTTTTTTTTGTTTACGTGGTTGAATCTTTTATAGATGCCTCGCCGTCTCGGGGAAGACGACGAGGTTATGTCGGTCTCCCCGGTACTCCCCAATACTGGGTATACACGACTAAAAACCCCACGGTGTTCCTCTCTACGTCATATGGTGAGGTCACGGGCACGCTTTCGCATTCATCCGCGACCCCACCGACGCTTGACCGTTAGGCCCCACCTCATTGGGAAGAAACACCATTCCAGCCAAGTGAATGAGCGTCAGTCCAACCACGACACTACCGCTCTTGGCTTAGGGCGTAGGAGATAACGCTTGGTACCCCGCTAACGTTTCCGCCCACGCGATGAAGGGTGGTCTCTTACTCAGGACTTCTCTGAAAGCAGAGTGTGACCCGAGGAGAGACCCCACCTTGCTGGTTTTGGTTCGCGCCGGGGTACCTCAGGGAGGTATCCCGGGACCCACTATCCACCACCTGAGGACGCGCCCGAGCAACTCCAACAGTGCCTCCCATACGACACTGTCATTCACGATCAAAGGATCGCGAGCCACAAGAACCCCTGATACCCTGCCCGAAATACTAAGTCTTTGTTAAAAAAACACATTTTAAGCGATTAAATTATTAAAAAGAAAATTATGTCAGTAGAGAGGGAGATCTCTTTAGCTGACTCGCCAGAAAATGTTAATGACTTAACAATTTAGCGTTATCAGTCTGAACGTAGCTTAGGTATGACGCAAACGCCACCTTTTCACAAATTGCTGATAAAAGAATAAAAATCCATTTGCATCGATAAGTTGTTTGCTAATAAGGAAATTGAGCTTTCAGCCCGTATTTTAACTGGACGACGGAGAGATTGGAACTTTTTTATAGTAGCTCCGCATATGACAACACTATTTGATGTTAAGCTAGAGTGCGGTCCGTGAATAGAAACTGGGAAATTTTTGTAGGTAGCAGTCGCCACCACTATGCCAGCTTGAGAAGACAAATGTGTTGTCCACGTTGACGCGTACGTTACTTCCGAATTGATCAAGAAACGCGACTAGGGGTGTGTAATTTGAAAGAGGTGGTACTACCCCAGGACAGCAGACTGTGCTAATAACCAGCATCACCTGAGAACGCATTCGAAGTAGAGCAGCATGGTGTGAACAGCGATCGATGTGACCCCGTGTTCAAATCTCGCTAAATTCTAACTTATATGTATGCTGGTCTCTCAGTGTATATTATACAAGAATTAACAGCATCCTGAACAAGGTGCGTCAGTTTTTCGCGCCGGAGCACCGCCTTCTATTGTATAAGGCGCAGATTCGCTCCTGCGCGGAATACTGTTCGCACCTCTGGGACGGCTCTGCCAAGTATCTCCTCGATGCCCTGGATTCACTGCAGCGTCGAGCTGTCCGAGTAATAGGCGACTCAGAGGTCACAGGGAGCTTAGAGGCCCTGCAACTTCGCAGGGACATAGCCTCCTTGTGTGTCCTCTATCGCCTATACCATGGTGAATGCTCCGAAGAGCTCTTTAATCTAATACCTGTCTCATCCTTCCACAACCGTAACACCCGCACTGGGAGGGGGAAGCATTCACACTATGTCGACCGAATTGGTCGCCGAACAAAACGGTTCGGCGCGTCCTTTTTGTGTCGCACAATTGACAAGTGGAATGCTTTGCCCTCCCATGTATTCTCCCAATCCTTTCACCTTGGATCCTTCAAGCGGAGCGTGAAAAAGCACCTTCTCAGGCCGGCATAGTGATGGCGACTGGAGCCACCGTGCGAGCGGTTCTCTAGTCGTCAATGCTCATGGACCTCCACTGCGTTTACCATCAGACCAGTCGAGGTCACATGTCGTGCCAAAATAAAAAAAAAAAAAAAAAAAAAACTTAGTATAATCATCAATAGGAGACATCCTCATGAAAGCTGGGCTGCCTAGTGCCAATAACCGTCGGGCGTGCATGAAGAGAATTGTGGATGTGAAGGAAGCGAGGGTGTTGTGTCAGGATCGTGGTAAGTGGCGTTCCGTTGTCTCTACCTATCCCTGTGGGAAAAAGGCGTGACAATTGAATTGTATTGTATTGTTAACATTAAAAAAAAATTCCACCTACTCTATTTATGTTAGTATGATAGTTTGTGAGGTCATTGTGTATTTCCACTTCTACTTTTCATTTTTTACACAAAACAAAAGGAAGTATTTTCCACCCCGATTTCAAAGTAACCTTAACCAAATTTCGCGTGATCTTGGCGGTATTTTTTACAAACTATTTAATATTAAAACATTGGCACCATGCCAGGTGAAAGTGTCGTGCTTGTTGTGACCAAAATTTGGTGAAATAATAGTGGAATATTTTTTTTTACAAAATATTAAATCTAAACTTCTTCAGCTGCAATTTAGAGAGTTTTTTAATACCTATTTTTATAGTGTTTGTATAATGAGAGAAGCGTCGGACCGACAAATGCACGAAAGGAGAATGCCCAATCGCCTAAGAGAAAATGGCCCACAATTTTTTTCTCGAGTTTCACGATCAGTTGTAGTTCATTTTGTAGGAAAATAAATCTACATTATAACCAATCAGTTTTAAATTTTTCACCCAAGTTATTGAATAATTAGACTTTTTCTGATACAATATTTGAGGTTGTTATTGTATTAAACGCTTTAATTATTGTTTTTTTTTTATGTTATTAAACATTGTCTATTGATTGGGAAACGATGTTTGAATATAAATAAAATAATTAATAAATAAATAAGGTATTATTTTGTTATCAAACTATTAGGTATCAAGTGGGCCCAAAAATGGCTTATCCTTTGACGTTGCAGTTCGACGTCTCAGTTTGAAACGTTAAATTCATTTGTTAGTATAGTGCTGCTCTCAGCAATAGCAAATAACTCAGGATAGGCAGACTGATGATGGTTAATAGCTCCATCGCTAACATTCGTATCAAAGGCTGCTACTGCGTGTAGACATACCTCTGAGGTAGCAGTTGTTTCGACGTTTCTGGACCACACTCTATCTTAATATCTCTCATCTCCCCACTTCAGATTAATACGCATAACCGTATGAACGTCTCCGTCAGACACACAAGTGACGTCGATATTTACCATTTTCCAATCGTTGTCTAGAAATTAGGTTACAGCATCTTTTGTTTTGTGCCCGTTGGATCTCAGCCAATGGGTGTAAAATCTTTGTGTATACAATAAAATGTGTAAATAAATAAACTCAACGTATCGATGATATTTTTAAGGGTTACGACTGTTTTTGTGTCGATGTTTATGTGCTTTTTTAGCGGCATGTGACTTAGATGTTACGGGTTAGTGAAATTATTTCAATTGATTTATCGCATGAACTCAAGATCGATGAGACCTGTATTTGAACCTCGCTAATTCTGACCGGTACCAATGTAACTTTGTTATATGTACTTTGATCGCTCAGTTCCTATAGGCACTATTAAAGAGTGGTAGGCAGACTGATGGTGGTAATTAGCTCAGTCTGCCGTCCTGTAACAGCATCTAGCTATGTGTAGCAGATGTGTCTGGCGAAATATTGTCATATGCAGAGCTATAATACGTAAGCGTTCTTTCCGGCACTATCAGGATGTTTTGAAGTATCCTGATTATTGAGGAAGGTCATGTTTTTTCTGGATTAACAAGGGTTAATCTGGATTTCCTAAAGATAAAAAGGGAATAAAGCTGCGAGCAAAAGCTTGTTGATTAAATAAAAAGCAATTTGTATCGTTAGTGTAAAGGGTTGCCGCACTTAAAACAAACAGCTGCAATTAAATATGTAGTTTATTTAGTTATTGAGCGTTAATGTTACTTTATCTTTAATTAAATCTATTTAAATAAAACACTGTAACTATTAATTATAATGAAAATTGAATAGAAAACAAAGTGTAAAGTGATCTTCTCGCATTTCGGGACCGGTTTTAACGAGAGGACCATGCACATTTTTTTAAAATTTTATATTTTTAAGGGCGACCAGTGCAGTGGTGGGAATCACTGAATCATGCTTTACAGTGATTGATTATTTTTTTGGTAAATGATCCACCGTGATCCACCATTACGTGACATATCGTACACATCGTGAAATTAAAAAAAAAAAGAAATTAAAATCAAAATTAGAATTAAAGTAATCTGTATGGTACACAAACAACTGCTACCCGTAGAAATATATTTGTAGTCAAGCGAAGTGTTGTCTTATGCCGAGCTGAAAATGTTGGTAATAAATAACCGATAATTAAATAAATAATTATTAGTTTATTTATTAATAGGTATATACAACAGGTAACAATCATAATAATACAATAATAGTTGAAACCACAGATCAGAACTAGAGATTATTACCCTACACGTAGGTACACATCATGATTCATGCAATATTACAAATTATAATATAGTAAGTTATATGAATTACAAATGTCTTAAAATTAAAATTAATGTCAAAAGTTAAATTATATTTATACAGGAATACAGTGTTAATAATATTAATAAATAGCCTATGATGATGACTGGTCGAGGAGAGATTGGATATGCCTCTTATAGGTTATGTTATTTCCATTAAATATGTCAATTTCTTTATTGTTTATTGAGATGTCATTGTATAGCCGACACATCTGTACTATTGGATTAGTGTAAAGTACTAAATAAAAAAACGTGTATTTATAAAATTCTGGAAATATCCTGATACGAACGCAAAATGATGGTGTTAAGAATGTCGTGAGTAAATTCCATGGCGTGCTAACAGTGACTCACAATAGTTTTCACTGAAAAATTGTAAACACGAGTCTCAGACAGTATAAATATGTTTTACAGACTTACCCTTTCAACGGATAGGAAGTACATTTACCGGTTTATGAACTCACTTCTTTAAGAAACTCTTAAGAGCGGTCGTGGTCTAGCGGTAAGACGCGTGAACTCATATGATCGATGAGACCCGTGTTCGAACCTCGCTAATTCTGACTGGTACCGATGTAACTTTGTTTTATGCACTTTGGTCGCTCAGTGTCTATAGACACTATTAAGACTGATGATGGTTATTTGTTCAACCTGCCGTCCTGGGGTAGTACCACCACTTTCGAATGTAACACCTGTGAAGTGACCTTGTCGCGCTTCGGGAATAGTTTGAAAGTAGCCAGATATATCGGAAGGAGTGTGCACTGTCAATCTAGATGGTACATGCCCATCTCCTCAAGCCGGCATAGTGGAGGCGACTGCTGCCAACACAGTTTTCTTCATTCATGGACCGCACTCTAGCTTTACATCAGGCGGAGTGTTATTACATGCCGAGCTACAATAAAAAAAAAATTTAGAGTGGTAAGCAGACTATACCGGCTTCGAGGAGACAAATGTGCACCATCCAAGTTGACAGTGCATACTTCTCTACCCGTCTACTTCTGAACTGATCTTGGATTGCGACTAGGTCGCTTTACAGGCAGGCAGGCAAAGCCAGACTGGACTATTAACCATCATAAGTCTGACTAACAGTGGCGGCGCTAACTTAGACTCCAGCGCTACTAGTCTTACGAGGCCCGCCAAATCTGAACGTCAGCGACATCAGCTTTGCGACGCTTCTTTCATTTCACAGTCAATTAAAACAGTTTTTTTTTATCTCGGCATTTAGCTTGTCAACTATAAATTTTTTTGCGAGGCTCCCTCAGGCGCGAGGCCATGATTGTACGGATTTGCAAATCAAAAGCGACCTAAATGCATAATGAATAGATCTCTGCTACCCGTAAATAAGGGTTTAATCAAAGCGTTGGGAGTAGAATGCCCATTCGCCTAAAGAGAAATGGGCCCACTATTTTTTGATAATCTAGAGTTTTTTTTCACTCATTTTGTAGAAAAATAAATCCACATTCATGATCGCCGGTCAGTTTTTTTATCCGGATTATTGAGTAATTATTCTTTTTCTGATTCAATTTGAGGTTATTATTATATTAAATGTTTTAATAATTGATGATATCTGTTTTTTATTACATCTAATTAAACATTATCTATTGTTTGCTAAGCAATATGTATAACTATTAGGTTTACAAAATTTGACTTGTCTTTATTTATGTATTATCTTTCTTGTATTACTGTGTTTTGTAAACTGTTTGTTATACTATTTAAAATAAATATAACTGAAATAAATTCATGAAAATATAATATTATTTCGGTATAATGTTTTGTTAACTATAAGATATAATACTAAGTCAGTACGCGTGTATCTAATATTATGTCTTATCATGTATATATGTATGTGTATCATTGTATAGTTGTTGTATTGTGTTATATTTCGATTAGTTTATGTATATTATAAGTAATGTGTGTTTGTGTGTGTATGTGTAGGTATCTGAATAGAGTTAAGTATGTCTAAGTTATATATAAGACTTTTTTTATTATTATTATTTACTACCCAAGGTAGAACCTTTCTGCTTCCTGAAGGCCAGCTGGAAGAAAATGCCTCGCGGCATTAAGCTCGCCTTTTGTTTTATGTATAGCAATAAAGTTTTAAAATAAATATAAAGTGGACCCAAAAATGGACATTGTCCTTTATACTACTGCCTTTTTCTGTTAAAAACCTCCCTGGCAGTTGGTATTTATTGAAAATAATACTCATTCTTTTTGTTTATGAGTTTAGCGAGAATGCTTTGCATGCAAGGCTTGAGGTTAAAGTCGACCGTGAAAACGCTCAGTCGCAGTCGATCGCACGCCATTTAAAGGTGTGTTTTGTTCAACAATTTCTTTGTGAGGCGATTTGGTTAGCGACAAGGCAGACTGGGCTAATAACTATTATCAGTCTACCTATTACTATTACTTGTTCCTGCATTAATGTATGGAAGTGAATGTTGGGTATGGCAGAAGCAAGAGAGGAGGATTAATGCTGTAGAAATGCGGTCATTAAGGAGTGTATGTGGAGTCACGATAGCGGATAGAATGAGGAATAGTGTTGTGCGCGATAGATGTGCTTTGAAAGATGATGTAGTGACGAGGGTTGAGAAAGGAATGCTTCGATGGTTTGGGCACTTGGAAAGGATGAATGAAAAGAGATTGACGAAAGGAATATATAAATCTGATGTGAATGGATGCGTTAAACGAGGCAGACCCAGAAGGGTGTTTTCCGATCAAATAGGGGACATCCTCATGAAAGCTGGGCGGCCTAGTGCCGATAACCGTCGGGCGTGCATGAAAAGAATTGTGGATGTAAAGGAAGCGAGGGTGTTGTGTCAGGATCGTGGTAAGTGGCGTTCCGTTGTCTCTGCCTATCCCTGTGGGAACCTATCACTTTTTTAATTAATGCTTAGGCGAGCTACCAAAGTACATATAACAAATATACATTGGTACCGGTCTAAATTTTTACGGGTTGTAAACAATGAACAACTACGGCCACACTGTTTGTCCCAGTTTTTTTTAAATTATTATATTATGAATAAGTTTTTTTTTTATTATTTCGATAATTACTAATCTAAACAAAAACCCGAAAATTTTAATATTACTCGTATTACAATTTTATTTTTATTATTGTAGCTCGGCATGTGACAACACTATGCCTGATGTAAAGCTAAGCTGGTCCATGAATGGAAACAACTGCTACTACAGAGAAATTTAAAACTATAGTAATAATAATAAAATACAACAATGTTATACAATGTAAACTAGAACGTACATAGCTCTAAATTCAGATAGCAATTTCAAAGTTTTAATAATGCAATCTGGAACGCATCCGCTCGCAATGTCGCGTTTCATTCTCAACGGAATGTAATTTCAGTTAGTATTCGAAATGCGATTCCAATTTCAAAATCAAATTCTCGTTTCCGACAATTATTTATTTTGTTCTGTTTCTGATTAAGGCAAAGAGATCTTTACCCATACAGCTTAGTTTTTAGTAATGTATTATTAAGGTTTTTAAGAGCATCCGTGGTCTAGCGGTTAAATGCGTGATCGAACCTCGCTAAATTCTAACCGGTACCAATGTTATGTGTACTTTGGTCGCTCAGTGCCTATAAGCACTATTAAAGAGTGGTAAGTGACTAGGTAGGAAGTACCCAGGTATAACGAGAGGAGTGTGCACTGTCAATCGGGATGGTGCAGTATCTTCTGAGGAAATTGATGCCTGTAGAAATTTTTCTGTACTAGCAGTTGTTTCCGTTCACGGACCGCACGCTAGCTTTACAATAAGGCTGATCTGCGTACAAATCTTTGTGATAATGATACTATTAAATAATATTATTATAAAAAATCTAAAAATAAAGCGATGTACGAAAATAACTAAAGAATTTTGTACCAAAAATAAAGTTGCAACAATTAAGTCACTCGCCACGTCCGCCTATAGAACGCGCCCGCCCTACAAACCCCTCTGAAACTGGGTCACGCCGTGAATAGAGTTGAAAATCTATTACCAAAATATTTATATTATTATTGTGCTTATTATACTGTTATAATTTGGGGTAATTATATTTTGTTAGGCTTTTCATTTCACGCGAGGTTGTAAATCAATATTTGACACGATATAACATGTTTTAATTATTTCTATACAATGCAGGCTTCGAATGTAACACCCGTGAAGTGACCTTGTCGCGTTTCGGGAACAGTTTGAAAGTAGCCAGGTATAACGAGAGGAGTGTGCGCTGTCAATCGGGATGGTGCAGCATCTCCTCAAGCCGGCATAGCGGATGCGACTGCTGCCTATAGAAATTTATCTGTAATAGCTGTTGTTTCGCTTTACATTAGACGAAGTGTTGTCATATATCGAGTTACAATTTTAGCCCGCACCTACAAGATGGCGCCAACCACTATATCCCATCTCACAAAGCGAAAATTCTCGCTAACGAAAACCCTGACTAAACTAAGACTAATCCTAGTGAAATTAAAAAATATCCTAACAATTTTGGTGATGATAACGGTCACGTTTTGCTTCAGTTTGGCGTCTCTAAGGAATCTTCGCTTTGAAGATATATGTGACGACATTTTAAATAAGACAATGCACACGTGCTTTGAGAACGCATCGGCGCGCGTGACATTCGAATTTGGAATATGTACGTGATTTTCGCACGATTGAGTGACAGCTACGTTTCCCGCTTTTCCATATCGAAGGATTTTTTTGGCTTTGGCTTCCTATATTTTATTCCTTTTGCATTTGTTTACCGGGGAAATAATATTTTATTTTACTTGGCATTGACTACCAACTGCCACTGAATGAGATAGCTATTTCTTTATTTATTTATTTATCATTTGTTCTTCCTAACATAATTTTATTAACCATCATTGGTTTGAACTAAATTATTTTAATTTTTTATTTATTATATTTATTTTATTTGGTAAATACAACAGGCCACAGTCAGCATAAAATACACAACAGGAAAATAACAGTAACTGAACTAGCTGAGGCCCAAAGCGTATTGGACACGGTGAATATTTTAACAGAAAACATAAATGTCAAGTTAACAAAAAAAAAAAAATTAAAAACATTATAATAATAGAATAATACAATGTCTGATGTTTATCAACAAAATCAACTTGCATACACAGTGCGCGTCAAAGGAGGATTTATAGTGGATACGACTGTTTTCGCAGTTTTTTTTAAAATTTTTTATTGTAGCTCGGCATGTGACAACACTCCGCCTAATGTAAAGCTAGAGTGCGGTCCATGAATGGAAACAACTGCTACTACAGAGAAACCTGCGCGGGCAGCAGTCGCCTCCACTATGCCGGCTTGAGGAGACGAGCATGTACCATCTATTGACAGTGCACACTCCTCTCGCTAGTTTCCGCAGTTCCGCACTTTAGCTTAACATTAGACAGAGTGAGGTTAGATGCTGGGCTACTATAAACAATATAGATAATATTTAGCGCTTTTTTTATTGTATTGTAGCTCTGCATATGCCAACACTTCGCCTGATGTAATGCTAGAGTAATGGAGACAATAACCACAGAGTAATTTCTGTAGACTGTGGGACCATAGCGGAGACTCAGTATGTCGGCTTGAGGAGAAAGAAGCTACTTAAAATGATCCAGATAAGCGACAATGTCACTTCACGGCAGGTGTTACTAACCATCATCAGTCTGCCTACTCTTTAACAAAATGCACCGTCTTCAAATTCCATCACACTGCAATAAATAAACAGGAATTTCATTGGGAAAACCACATTTTCCTGACTAAACCGACTATAAATAATCTTTTACGACACATAAGGCTTCTTTCTAGACTTAAGGTAGTATCTTGTAACTTTATTAAATTATACATGCCCTAGATTTATGCAAAATCTTTTACCTATTATGTAGTAGACCATCGCACAGCACCTGATGTTAAACTTGATAATTGCTGCCACGAAAAAATCGCCTCCACTATGCCGGCTGGCTTGAGAGACGAATGTATACTTTATATTACTCGCTAATGGACCGCATTCTAGCTTAACGCTGTAGACGCTAGCTAGTACTTACGCGATAGAACCGCTCGTTGGAAATTTTTTTTTAACGTCCCCACGGTGGCCTCGCAAAAAAGTTTAATAATTTAACAAGCCGAATTAATAGCGATACGGCGAGTTAAAACACATTTAACTAAGAAGAGGCTTTACAGAGCTGATGTCTCCGACGACGTCTGGTTTAGTTTAGAGCAGTGGCGAACTAAGGCTCAAGCGGGCCCTAGGCAACATTGTAATTCCGGATATTTATTTTTCAGTCATGATGCATACTTTGCGTCCGTGGGCCCCAAAAATTACGGGCCCTAGGCATGTGCCTAGGTTGCCTAGGCCTTAGTCCGCCCATGGTTTAGAGCCACCACTAGTAGGCAGAGTGATTTTTTTTTATTTTATTGTAGCTCGACATGTGACAACACTCCGCCTGATGTAAAGCTAGAGTGCGGTCCATGAATGGAAACAACTGCTACCACAGAGAAATCTCTACAGGCAACAGTCGCCTCCACTATGCCGGCTTGAGGAGACGAGCATGTACCGTCTAGATTGACAGTGCACACTCCTCTCTTATACCTGGCTACTTTCAAACTGGTGATGATGGTTATTAGCCTAATCCGCTGTCCTGAAGAAGTACCACTATTTCCAAGTGTTACTAGTAGCGTAACTATGGCAGGGCTAAGCCGTGCTAAAGCACAGAGGACCGAGTAAAATTAAAATCTAGATTCCAGACTAAGAATCTTTTAGGGCCCTCGATGCCTAGCACAGCCGTAAAGTGATACGAAAGAATTAAGAAAAAGGAAAATAGCAAATATCCTTGATGTCTGAGTCTAGATCATTACCAAATAAGACCTATTTCATTTTTGTTTTCGGAAACTCTGGCATTTACCCAAATGTGTAAAAATGTGTAACAAAAACACAATGCAAATGTACACAATAAACTGTTAGGATTCAATAGATAGGGATTGGCAGGGAGCCATCTTTTTTCTGATGAGTGTGATCTTCATAAATGTATGAAAAGATAAATAAAGGAAATGCCCATTTTTGGGCCAACATGCTATCTAATAGTTTATTAACAAAACAATATCCTAAAATATTATCTTATTTTTTTCATTAATTTATTTCAATTATACAAACACATCGTTTATCAATTAATAGAGAATGTTTAATTACATAAAAAACAGATATCATCAATTATTAAAGCATTTATTATAATAATAACCACCAAATATTGCATCAGAAAAAGTCTAATTTCTCAATTAGTGATAAGGAATGTAGATTTATTTTTCTACAAAATAAACTAAAAATTATCGAGAAAATTCGATTAAAATAAATTATGGGCCCATTTTTCTTAGGTAAATGAGCATTTTCATGGTCATTTTCGGGTGGCAGAATGGGTTAACAAACAAAATTGCACGTAAAATAAAAAAGAAAAACGATCCCAAAGAAAAAGTTTAACGAAACGATACGGCTTAGTTAACTCTGTAAATATTAATGGATAACTTTCTTTTACGATTTGGGGACGAAATATTAAATGAAATTCCCAAATGCCTATATTAAAACTTACTTTTTAGATTACGTTATTTCGTTTACGTATTTAATTATGCATACATCTGTTACGCTTGAAGATTCAGTTTTGTTTTTTTTTTAGTTAATTTGAGAATTTGAAAGCACTGTTAAAGTTACTGGTCTCCCGTCGGATGGTGGTCCTGGGCTACATCCCTGCGCGTACCAAAACCTCTGATCATACATTGCTTTTACTGGCGTGTATTGGGGAGTACCGGGAGTCCCAAAATCACCTCAACGTCTTTCCCGAGACGCGAGGTATCTATAAAAATTTTCCCCACGTAAAAAATGTATACGGAGCACTCAGAAAATGAAGCTCTGACAAAGTACCAATTTGGCTTGGTAATTTTTTGAAAAAAATATTCGGTCATATACTACCAAGACCTATTCAAAATGGGCAAACAGCTTTGTTAATATTAAACAGGCAAGGTATGTTAACAAAGGACCCATTCGCCTAAGAAAATTGGGCCCACAATTTTTTTCTCTAGTATCATGATGATTTTTAGTTCATTTTGTAGAAAAATAAATCTACTTCCTTATTACCAATCAGTTTTAATTTTTTCACCCGGGTTATTGAGTAATTAGATGTTTTCTGATGCAATATTTGAGGTTATTATTATTTTTAATGCTTTAATAATTAATGATATCTGTCTTTTATGTAATTAAACATTATCTATTGATTAGTAAATGATGTGTTGATATAATTAAAATTAATTAATAAAAAAATAAGATATTATTTTAGAATATTGTTTTGTTACCAAACTATTAGGTATCAAGTGGGCCCAAATACGAATATTCTCCTTTAATTTGTTTAATGTTAACAATAAACTTTGGAATCCCTTTGCTTATTTAGAAATATTAAATATGTTTATTCGAAATTTTAGTTATTTTTCGACTTGGACCATGGATGCAATCCTGCCCAGAGGATTCGAGGAATTTAAAGTTTAAAATATTACTAAAAAAATAACCGATAAAGTTCAACTTTACGATTTTTTTCTGCCTTTGTAATTTAGTTTTTTTTTTTGTTAATGTTATTTTATAATCGTATAGTTTACAATCGACGATTCTTGTGTCAGTTTTTCCACAATCATGGTAACGTGGCATCAGAGCCATGCTTATGCCGATGAAAAAAAAATTCATTTCATTTAACTTAAAATGAGGCGGTTCAAATATGCGATGCAGATACCCGCATAATACCTGAATGCGCAAAAAAACTGTATTAATATTTATTACACTGGCAACACTAATCGATAATGCAAATGAATAACTTTTGTATGCCCAACACAATCTGTATATTTATCAAAATCTATCAAAATTTTGGCGGCAAGCCATTTCGTTTGTGAAACAGCTACGTTTATAAAGAACAGCTTTTTTTTTACTTTTATCTCCTTTAAATGTCAACGGACGATGAAATCTCGCATTGCGGAACCAATGAGCGGCCGTGGTCTAGCGGTAAGACGCGTGAACTCACGATCAATGAGACCCGTGTTCGAACCTCGCTAAAGACCGGTACCAATGTAACTTTGTTATAGGTACTTTGGTCGCTCAGTGCCTACAGGCACTATTAAAGAGTGCTAGGCAGACTGATGATGGTTATTTGTCCAGTCTGTCGTCCTGGGGCAGCACCACCACTTTCGAATGTAACACCCGTGAAGTGACCTTGTCGCATTTTGGGAATAGTTTGAAAGTAGCCAGGTATAGTGAGAGGAGTGTGCACTGTCAATCTAGATGGTACATGCTCGTCTCCTCAAACCGGCATAGTGGAGGCGACTGCAGCCCGTAGAGATTTCTCTGTGGTAGCAGTTGTTTCCATTCATGGACCGCACTCTCGCTTTACATCAGGCGGAGTGTTGTCACATGTCGAGCTACAATAAAAATAAAAATAAAACTTGTTATATTAACCCAATCTATTATAATTAATCTATACCAATATTATAAACCTGAAGAGTTTGTTTGTTTGTTTGTTTGAACGCGCTAATCTCAGGAACTACTGGTTCGAATTGAAAAATTCTTTTTGTATTGGATAGATCATTTATCGAGGAAGGCTTTAGGCTATATAACATCACGTTGCGACTAGCTATAAAATAAGTAGATAGTGATTTTGTAAATAAAAAAAACATATACTGTGATTTTTAATTGACATACCTAATTGAATGTAATGGTTGATTATATACATTAGGTTTATCGAAAGTTTTGCCGCTAAATGTGGCGAAACATGTGAACAAATTTTAGCCCATTTAATAACACCATGTTTCACGCAATAAAGTTTATTTCATTTCATTTCATAACCCAATATATCGTATTGGGTCAAGTGTAATCTGTAATGCATAAAAGTGAGTTTATCGCATTTCGGAATCAGCTACAATAAAAACATTTGTCACACCAAGCCGGTATAGCTGGATGGTGACATTTGTCTGTAATAGTACAACTATATTCTAGACTAGGGCGGATTTTTGTCACACACACTTTTTTTATTGTAGCTCGGCATATGAGAACACTCCACCTTGAACTGCTACTACAGGTTACTTTCTACAGCAAGCAGTCGCCTTCGCTATGCCGGCCTGAGGAGACTTCACGGGTGTTACATTTGAAAGTGGTGGTACTACCCCAACACGGCAGACTGGGCTAATAACCATCATCAGTCTGCCTACCACTTTAAAATACACTATAAATAAAATAATTAATAAATCTTAGAAATATGTACACAGGAAAATCGTACGACACAGTTTCAACTGGTCATGAATATTATTTAATTATACAATAAACAATTGCAAAGGAAACAAAACGTACACCACGACATGGCGACAATTAATTTTCCTCTGACAAATGTTAATTGGCTCCCATTACGATTTCAGAATAAATATTTGCGGTCGAAGCAACTGATCCTGAAAAGTAAAGGGGTAACATATTCTATTGTTTTCTTGTCCAAAATGGTTAACAGCGGCAGACCCGTGTTCGAACGTCCCTAATTCCATAAATAACCAATTTAAAAGGTATCAATTTATTTAAATGTTACTTTGTTGTTGAGTACCTATAGGCACTATTAAAGAGTGGTAGGCAGACTGATGATGGTTGTTAGCTCAGTTAGCCGTCCTGGGATAACACCACCTCTTTCGAAAATAACATCCGTGTAGTGGTCTTGTCGCGTTTCGGGAGCAATTTACTAGTGTGCACTGTCAAGCCGGCATAGCGGGGGCGACTGCTGCCTTTCTGTCTATAGAAATTTCTTTGTAGTAATGTTAGAGTTGTGTCCGTTTATGTGCCGCATTCTAGCTTTACATCAGGCGGAGTCATAAGCCGACTAAGGCCTAGGGAACCTAGGCACGTGCCTAGGGCACGTAATTTTAATTAGAAAGAATAAAAATAAAATACTTTATTGCACAACATAAAAAATTGCAAAAGGCGAACTTAATGCCTTGAGGCAATGTCTTTGGGAGATGTGAGAAGTGTTTTCAGTGCAAAAATTAAAATATAAGAATAAATAAATGAAAAATAAAAATAAATCTAGTATAAGAATTTAATAATCTAACATACATATACATAAATATATATATATACAAAAATAAGTTATGCTAAAAATACACAGATACTCAAAGTAATAAACTAAATACATATATTATAATATAAAATAAATAAATAAATTATGGAATATCATGGAGTTTATTCATATAATTTTACTCAACGTTCTCACGAGAATAAAGTTAGATAAGGTTCCATTATCTGGATCAAATGCTTAAATAGTTTGTGTTTAAAACAGTTCAGAAGAAATAAAGAAAGAAACTACCAAACGTAAAGTATGTATGTATCATGACTGAAAAATAGGCCCGGAATTACCTAGTTGCCTAAAGCCCGCTTTAGTCTTAGTCTGCTACTGGGCGGAGTGTTGTCATATGCCGAGCAACAATAAAAAATATCTTAAGATATAATAATAGGTAGGCATTCTGATGATGGTAGTCTACAACAACGGACGAAATAAGGCTTCGAAGGAAAACTGACAAGTTAAAATAACGTTATTAATGAGTTACATGTCACTCTACCTGTTGGAGAATGAACTCTTTGCTAATTTATATTACATACTGGCCATTCGTTACTGGTTTAGTTTATAAGTATTATGTTCTCTTTTGCTATCTGTTTTGTCACTCTGAATTACAACCCTTTGACGGCGAGACGAAGTTTCTTTTACTCCGATCTGTTTACCCTTAATATAGTCTAAATAGGCAAGTTCCAACAGGTTATGGGCCCAGAATAACGTTGAGGATCAAAATAACATATTACATAACGACTAGACTAACTTTGAAAAAAATGGAGTACAATAAGGGCAACAGTGGTACATTGGGGATTCAAAAGCTGCAAGGAGCCTGTAATTACGCAGACTGGAAATTTGCAGTGAGTAATTATTTGGAAAATAATAACTGGTGGCACGTTATCGAAAGCAACGATGCCGAATCGATCGACAAAGAGGTAGATCGTAAAGCCAGGACGACCTTATGTTTGCTGATCGAGCCGTCATGTTATAGTCACGTATACGATGCTAAAACCGCGAAAGAAGTGTGGGAAAACTTACAGCGCGTATACGAGGACAAAGGTTGGGGTCGACGTATAAGTCTTCAACGGACGCTCTGGCAATGTAGACTCGAAAATTTTGATTCTATGGAAGAATATATTGCCAGGGTCATGTTCCTGACAAATCAGTTGAAGAACATAGACGCAAGAGTGGAAGACAGCTGGACGACGTCTATTCTCCTGAGCGGGTTGACGGCTGAGTATGGGCCGATGATTATGGCTATAGATAATAGTGGCCAAGAGGTAAAGCTGGAGCAGATTAAAACAAAACTCCTCCAGGAATATAACCGCCAAGGCGACCAAGCCGGCAGTTCTGGAGAAAAAGCTTTTGCTGTATCTAAAATCGATAACAAGAATACCGCAACGAAACCTTATTTTCGAAAGGCATTTAAGTGCTTTAAATGCCACAAGCCTGGGCATAAAGCTTCGGATTGTAGAGTTAAAAACAAAGAAGCTAATGCTAATATGATTTGTATGCAAGCTGAAACTGCACCATCCGATAACAATTGGTACGTTGATAGTTGCTGTAGTCATCACATGACTAATAATGAGGCGAATTTGATTAGATATAAAACAGAAAATAATGGTTTGAAAGTGAAGGTTGCGAATGGGAATAAGTTATCGGTACAAGGAAGAGGAGACATCATCGTAAAGAAAGAAAATTCTGAACATCGTTTATCGGATGTACTCCATATACCAGATTTGTCAACGAATTTATTATCAGTGAGTAAACTTATTGAAAAAGGTTTCAATGTTCATTTTGATAAGACAGGATGTATCATTACAAATTTTGAAAACAAAACTGTCGGAAATGCCAAAGTCACCAATGGCATATATTTATTAAATGATGAATGTTTACTAAATTGTCATTTGACAATGACTGTTGACAAAAATTTGTGGCATAAAAGATTGGCGCATTTGAATCGAAAATATATGGAGATTTTGAAGAATTTTGTTACTGGAATGGAAAATATTGAGAGCTCGGTTGAGCCGTGTATTCCATGCATTAAGGGGAAGATGTGTAAAACTCCGTTTAAAAAAGGTAGTACGAGAGCAAATAACGTACTGGAAATTGTTCACACGGATGTATGTGGTCCGATGGAAGAACCATCTTATGGTGGAGCGCGCTATATGTTGCTATTTATAGATGATTATACAAGGAAAACACATGTTTACTTTATTAAAACCAAAAGTATGGTATTTAACAAATTTCGCGAGTATAAAGCCTTAGTTGAGAATGAAACTGGAAATAAGGTGAAATGTCTGAGATCGGATAATGGTGGAGAATTTTGCAGTAATAAATTCGAGAATTATTTAAAGTCTGTGGGTATAAAGCACCAAAGAACTGTACCTTATACACCTGAGCAGAACGGTGTAGCTGAAAGAGCTAACCGGACCATTATTGAGAAGGCAAGAACTTTATTATCGGAGGCGAATCTTAATAAAAGATATTGGGCGGAAGCTGTTAGTACAGTAGTTTATCTCAAAAATCGTAGTCCTACTAAAGCAGTAAAAGGCTGTGTTCCAGAAGAGAAGTGGACGAATAAGAAAATAGATGTTAGCTATTTGAGGATTTTTGGATGTATGGGTCATGTTTTAATACCAGAACAAAAAAGAAGGAAATTGGGTTCTAAAACAACAGCTATGATATTTGTGGGTTATAGTCTGGATACAAAAGGCTATAGACTGATGGATCCGAAAACACATAAGATTAGTATATCTAGAAATGTAAGGTTTTTTGAAAATATTTTTCCTGGTGATGTAAATGATGTTAAAGATGACGTAAATGTAGCGAAAGATGATTGTGTGAATGTTTCTATTGAAAAAGAATGTTTAAATGAGGATGACAGTGTGAATGGTGTAACTGACTATCAGGATGAATGTGTAAATAAAGAAGCATGTGATAATAGTAATATAACTGAACCTATTGAGAATGTTTCTGATGCTGAAGTAGTTAGACGATATCCTCTTAGAAATAGGAAACGGGTCGAATTCCCTGATTATGTAACTTACAGTGTGCATTCCGATCCTGTTACAGTGAAAGAAGTTTTTTCCAGACCAGATCGTGAGTTGTGGTTGAAAGCTATGGAAGATGAACTTAATTCACTAAAAGAAAACAATACGTGGATCCTTGTTGACCCACCAATTGATAAGAAGCCTATAAAAAAAAAAAAAACAAGTGGGTACGGTAAATTGAATGAGGATATTTACATGTTTCAACCAGAGGGAGCGGTAGTGAAAGGTGAAGAAGGCAAGGTTTGCAAGTTGCAAAGATCGCTATATGGATTGAAACAAGCCTCATTAGCCTGGTTTAATGAATTGACCAAGGAGCTACTAAAGATTGGCCTAAATCAATCTAAGATAGAACCGTGTATGTTTTATAGAATTAATGGTAATTCTAAAATAGTTATATTGTTGTATGTAGATGACATGTGTGTTTAAGTGAAATGAAAGAATGATATAGATAGTAAAAATATCATGGATGTAACAAATGTTAAATGAAATTGTTTTTATTTTATTTTAGTTGTAATATAGATTAAGGGCGCGTGTTGGAGAATGAACTCTTTGCTAATTTATATTACATACTGGCCATTCGTTACTGGTTTAGTTTATAAGTATTATGTTCTCTTTTGCTATCTGTTTTGTCACTCTGAATTACAACCCTTTGACGGCGAGACGAAGTTTCTTTTACTCCGATCTGTTTACCCTTAATATAGTCTAAATAGGCAAGTTCCAACACTACCTCCCTCACGGTCCTTTTCCTCTAGGTGATTAATTACTAACTCCTCCCCGCCTGAATTCCTGTACAGCCTCCTCCTTCTCTCCTGTACGGGACGTGTTCATTTATTACATAAATCGTGTATTAGGTTTTGTTAGTATTTACATCCATAAATCAGGTCACAAATTCTTCTTCTGTTTTTCTTTTCTATACACTCCGCCTGATGTTTAGCTAGAGTGCGGTCCATGAACGGAAAACTGGAGACAGGGAGGAGGTTTTAGAGCGGCCGTGGTCTAGCGGTAAGACGCGTGAACTCACGATCGATGAGACCCGTGTTCGAACCTCGCTAATTCTGACCAATGTAACTAGGTTATATGTACTTTGGTCGCTCAGTGCCTATAGGCACTATTAAAGAGTGGTATGCAGACTGATGATGGTTATTTGTCTCGTCTGCCGTCCTGGGGTAGTACCATCACTTTCGAATGTAACACCCGTGAAGTGACTTTGTCGCGTTTCGGGAATAGTTTGAAAGTAGCCAGGTATAACGAGAGGAGTGTGCACTGTCAATCTAAGATGGTACATGCTGTTTTCCTCAAGCCGGCATTCTGGAGGCGACTGAAACCCGCACAGGTTTCTCTGTAGTAGCAGTTGTTTTCATTCATGGAACGCACTCTAGCTTTACATCAGGCGGAGTGTTGTCACATGCCGAGTGTTGTCACATGCCGAGCTACAATAAAAAAAAGGTGCTCCAACCACACTTCTCTCGTTAAAAATAGCTATTTTCAATCTGGGATGTTAAATTTGAAAGTGGTGGTACTATTACGAGACGACAGACCGGACTAATAACCATCATCAGTCTGCCTACCACTAAAGACTAGAAGTTTTTCATAATAAATGCTCTGCGAAATGCGGGAGAATTTTGGCGCGTTTTTAAAATGGCCGACATTTCTTTTGAAATGGTAAATGGTAATCCTGTCGGATTAAATTAATGAGGTGGATTTCATTAGAGTACGGTGTTTTAAGCACCTCTGTTACTTTTTTGGTTTAACTTAGGTAATTTGGGGCTTTATTTTAAATACATATTTTAATACTGTACTTGTCTTTGTAGCATTATATATAATCACAACACTCCGTCTGATGTTAAGCTAGAGTGCGGTCCATGAGTCGCCTCCGCTATGCCGGCTTGAGGAGATTAATCTGCATCATTCATGTTTGACAGTGCACATTGGCTACAAGGTCACTTCATGGGTGTAATGTTAAAGACAGGTACTACTGATAGATGTGGTGTGAGTTGAGAAAGGAATGCTTCGATTGGCTTGGGCACATGGAAAGGATGAGTGAAGTATATGAATCTGATGTGGAGCGGTGCGTTAAGCAAGGCAGACCCAGAAGAGTTTTTGAGCGGCCGTGGTCTAGCGGTAAGCCACATGAACTCATGATCGATGAATCCAGTGTTCGAACCTCGCTAAATTCTGACCGGTACCAATGTAACTTTGTTATATGTACTTTGGTCGCTCAGTGTCTATAGGCACTATTTAAAAGTGGTAGGTAGTCTGATGATGGTTATTTGTCCAGTCTGCCGTCCTGGGGTAGTACCACCACTTTCGAATGTAACATCCGTGAAGTGAGCTTGTCGCGTTTCGGGAATAGTTTGAAAGTAGCCAGGTATAACGAGAGGAGTGTGCACTGTCAATCTAGATGGTACATGCTCGTCTCCTCATGCCGGCATAGTGGAGGCGACTGCTACCCATAGAGATTTCTCTGTAGCAGCAGTTGTTTTCTTTCATGGACCGCATTCTAGCTTTACATCAGGCGGAGTGTTGTCTCATGCCGTGCTACAATTTAAAAGAAAAAACAGAAAAAAATATGATGACCAGCCTCGCTACCACTCTTACAAGTTTTTCGAATAAATCGCTTATCGCCAAAACTAAATCCATTATTCAGATGACAAAGGACCCGAGTAAAAGTTAAAATGAACTTTATCGTTAATCTCAAGGTATTAGGATGCGGGCGTAACTTTGATTGCTTGAGGTTTAAGATGTTTCAACTAAATATAAGTAGATACTTGTAAATATATAACTATATATACAACCTAACAACAATGGGCAAGGTCTTCAAAAACTAACCCATGTTAAATCGAAAACCATTTCAAGATATCACTTCAGTTAGATGTACTGGCTAGATGGTGCATACTCGTCTCCTCGAGCCGGCATAGCGGCCGCGACTGCTGCCCATTTCTCTATAGTAGCAGTTGTTGACCGCACTCTATGCTTCACCTTAAGTGGAGCGTTGTCATATACCGAGCTACAATAATAATGTGTTACTGTGGTAGATTGGGCTGATAACTATTCCCACTATGCCTGCCCCTCTTAATAGAAATGTATGTTAAAATGTAGGTTGCAGATGTTTAAGAACATTATCACTGAGTTTCACATGAGTGCAAACAGATTGTTCAACATTTCAGCGCATCTGAAACACTATCTGAACACACTTGAAAGCATTTCGTCGAAGCATCCACTTGACTTCGTTCGCTTCAACAAATTCTACACTCTAGAGCTTTTTATAGTAGCTCTACAATCAGTCTAATATTAAGCTTGAGTGCCGTCCATGAACCAAAACGACTGCTAAGACATCTCTGTAGGGAGTAGTCGTTTCTGCTTTGTCGGCTTTAAGGAGAAGGAGGATGCCGACTCCTGCCGTTATACCTTCCTACTTCCAAACTGATGCAAGCTGATCATGAAATGCGGACCCCTTTTCACGGGTATTATAGTACGCACCACGAATAAAGAATGCTGACCTTAAGATGCGCGGTAGACATTTTATAGGTCTGTTTAATGAGGTACTTCTTCTTTTCTTTCTTTCTCTTTTTGTTTTATATGGCATTATAACAATTTGCCAGTGTCAAAGTAAATATTTTTGCATCAAGTTAATAACATTGTGCATCACGAGTCATTCATTTATCACACCAAACAGTCTGGTCAAGTCTCAGTCAAGTGAAAAATTGCTCAAGTAAACTGGTAGAATCTTTACTGAAACTTCCTAGGGAGTTTTGGAGGGAAAATGGAAACACAGGTTCTCTTCTTTTGAATTGTTTGCCCACACTCACGTGCGTTCACGAACACTTAATGGTTAATAATCCACCGTTGTTACACATTAATACTCGAAGAAACACAAGTTTAGGAAAATAATTCAAAACAGACAACCTGACGTCTCAAGATGGCCGTCAAAAACTGTACTCCTTCTTTGTTGCGTATATATTGTTTGCTTTGTCTACAAAAAATAGTCAACAACAAAAGTGTTATCAATAATATAAAAATATTATCAATTTAAACGCGTATTTAATAAAAAATATGCATTATGTAAAAAAAATCTTGTAAATAAATATGATAGTACTGACCCGGTTAACTTCGTACCGCCTCAGAATCAATAAATAAAAAGCATTTCTGAACGACGTTTTTTAATTGATTATTGAACGACGGGACGAACATCAAATGTTGGACATTCAAAACCAAAGGAATAGTTTCTAAGGGAAAGCGAAATTGTTATTTTAACTACATTCCAAGCATTTTTTTCATATTTACTTACCTTTTAAACCTTCCCTGGACTTCCACAAATAATTCAAAACCAAAACTAGCCAAATCATTCCAGCCGTTCTCGAGTTTTAGCGAGAGTAACGAACAGCAATTGATTTTTTATATATAGATGTAAGTAAATATAATATTCATATTTTTTACATGCGATTCATTTTTATGTTTTAGGAATTTTGTGCGTGATTGTACATGCGCAAACTACGCCCTCCAGCGCTCTTAACTCGTGGCGTTGTAGCTAACCTAACACTCGAAAGTTATGGTACCTATAACCTACTTACCACACTTGAAATATATATAAAAAGCGAAGTGTAGTCGCTAAAATCATTACGGATATCTTAAACTTAGAAAGGAGTGCGCAGTGAAGAGATTTCAGGCTGTCCCGGTTAATAAAAAAATCCCCTTTTCAACGTGTGAAAAGATTTCCATAAGGCAAAGATGCTATCCTCGGAATTGCGGAAGGATTTTTAGGGAAAGGAAATCCTTATTTTATTATGTAATTTGTTTAGATATCTGATTTTTTCTTACAGTAGCTCTGCATCTGCCTGATGTTAAGCTAGAGTACTGTGAATAGAGACAAGAGTCACCTTCGCTATATATTTAAAGATTGGTAGACACACTGATGATGGTTATTTGTCCAGTCTGCCGTCCTGGGGTAGTACCACCACTTTCGAATGTAACATCCGTGAAGTGACCTTTTCGCGTTTCGGGAATAGTTTGAAAGTAGCCAGGTATAGCGAGAGGAGTGTACACTGTCAATCTAGATGGTACATGATCATCTCCTCAAGCCGACATAGTGGAGGCAACTGCTGCCCGCACAGGTTTCTCTGTAGTAGCAGTTTATTCCATTCATGGACCGTCCTCTAGCTTTACATCAGGCGGAGTGTTGTCACATGCTGATCCCGAGACGTGACTTCACGTGTGTTAGACTTGAAAATGGTGGTACCACTCCAGGATGGCAGTCTGGGGTACCATCATCAGTATATCTACCGCTACCACCATACAGCGAACACGCGAACCAGAAGTTGTACACATCATACTGATGCTGTCTAATTATTTCTTTTTTGTGGCTTATCAAGTTTTTTTGACATTTTATTTTCTTTTTAACCGACTTTAAAAGTAGGAGGTTATCAATTCGTCGTGTATTTTTTTTTGTGGCGATTTTATTTCATATCTTCGCCGTTTGTGGACCGATTTTGATGATTTTTTTTTTGATGGATAGAGTAATTAACTTCTATTTTGATTCTGGTTTGACATTATATTGTTTATTTCATTACAAATATTCATTTGTCCCATGGGTAAAACATAGAGAACTGTATAAATTATTATGAACATCTACAACAAATGCAAAATAAATTATTTTAACTATATTTAAATCATCTATTTAAAAATAAACGCTAGTTTTCATCAATGCTTTTTCAGTAACGAGGGGGTGTGCTCTGAAAATTCATTGCAAAATCTATTTTTAGACTTGCTGACGTCACCGAATAATAGCGCTGCCTGAAAATTATTTATATATTTTATTATTATTATTTAGTATTTAACACTTAAATGCATGATTTTTGTTTTGAATTAATAAAATCGTATATTGTAGGAAAGGAGAATGCCCAATTTTGAGCCCACTTGATGTCTAATAGTTAGTAACAAAACAATATTCTAAAATAATATCTTATTTTTTATTAATTTATTTCAAATACATCAACACATCATTTACCAATCAATAGACAGTGTTTAATTACATAAAAACAAATGTCATCAATTATTAAAGCATTTAAATAATAATAACCTTAAATATGGCATCAGAAAAATACTAATTACTCAATAACCCGGGTGAAAAAATTAAAATTCCTAGGTGATAAGGAATGTAGATTTTCCTAAAAAATAAACTAAGAATCATCTGTGTTTCCCGAGAAGTACAATATGGGCCTCTTCAAATTAAGGGTAAACAGGTACCTCATAGGCAAGCGTGCTCCATCTTAGACCGCATCACTGCTTAACATCAGGCAGGGTGCGGTCAAACGTTTGCCTATTAAGCATAAAAAAAAAAAATCTCGAAACTCGAGAAAAAAAATGTGGGGCCATTTCTCTTAGGCGAATGGCCATCCTCCTTTGTTATAGATCACGTAAATAGTAAAAAAAAAAACTAAGTAATAATAAAGAATGTATACTTTTGGCAACAATATGCATTTATTGCTAAAATTACTGTAGACTTAAGTTTAAATAAAACAAATACTCATATTATAGTTTTATTCTTTAGTATATGAATTTCCTTATTATTTATGAATAAAATTGAACAAAGCAATTAGTTATGACACAAAGCAACCGTTGCATTTGATGCACTCGGTACTCGAAAGTCTTGTGCAAATGAATGTAGACAATTGGCAACGATATGCATTTTAAGGTTAAGCATTCACTACCTATCTTAGAAGAAGTATTATATATTTTAAAGGCGACCGTGGCGTCACTATCAAAGAGACTAGTATTCAAATCTAGTAAAAATTCTGACCAGTACCAATGTAACTTTGTTTCTTTGGTAGATTAGTGTACTCGTATAATATAGGAATTAAGTAAAAGATTGGTAGGCGCTGTCCTGTGACCTAGTCGCGTTTTCGGGTCAGGATAATCTGTCAATGTATTACGCACATTCGGCTCCTAAAGCCGGCATAGCGGAGGTGATTTCTCGCATTAGCTGCTACCTATGAACTCGTTGCTATTTTTTAACGTTTTTTATTAATGTTAAACATATTAAAATGCGTCAATTTTTGGCAACATCTGGCAGTGCTGGTATTGTTGTGACGTCATGAGTATGGGCGGGGAGACGTGCCCCCGGAGAATCAGGTCACAGTACAAACTTATTCCAGAACGACGACCGTGAGCTCTTTGATGTACTCTTGCAACTCGAATATTAGATGAGTGACATTTTAGTGATAAGCGCAGGTGTATAACTTGTTATAAATACATATTTATACATTATTATGTAATTAGGATTTATTGGTAAACATGCCGCTTGATGTAATGCCAGAGTGCGGTCCATGAACGGAAACAACTGCTACTACAGAGAAATTTCTACAGGCAGCAATTCAGGTTTACAGTTCACACTCCTCGCGTTACACCTGGCTACTTCAAAACCGATCTCGAGACGCGCAGTCACTTCACGAGTGTTACATTCGTAATTATTATTAGCCAGGTATAACGAGAGGTGTGGAATTTTGCGGACTTAGTAACATTCTCATTTTCGAGTTACATTATCATCTCTTTCCAATAAAGCGGGCCGGATGATGCTTCAGATTTATGATGTAATAATATCGGACCATTACTTATTTTTTTGTCTATTTCTTTGTATAAATTACATAATACTATATCTATAAGATGGAGAAGTCCACTTGGATAGTGCACTTTCGTCGTGCAGCCGGCATAGCGGAGGTGACTGCAGAATTTCTTAATGCTACCACTAACACTTCAAATATGCTCTTCAATACTTACTATTAAAACAGAACTACCCGTAATAATTTTTTTTTAAGTAATTTATATTATTTATTTATTATGTAATACTAGCTGACCCGGCAAACTTCGTACCGCCTCAGAATCAATAAATAAAAGAGCATTTCTGAACGACTTTTTTTAAATTGATTTCTAAACGACGGGACGAACATCAAATGTTTGACATTCAAAACCAAAGGAATAGTTTCTAAGAGAAAGCGAAATTGTTGTTTTTACTATATTCCAAGCACTTTTTTTATTTACTCACCTTTTAAACCTTCCCTGGACTTCCACAAATGATTCAAAACCAAAATTAGGCAAATCAGTCCAGCCGTTCTCGAGTTTTAGCGAGATTGACGAACAGCAATTGATTTTTATATACCCAGGGTAATTTTTTTAACTGGGACAGTATGGGGAAATCCTAAACCACAGGAGATACGGGAAAACTGTCTTAGGAACCATTTGCTCTTTTTTTATAAAAACGAATTTGGCGTATTAAATTTTCTGGTCAAGCTTGAGTTGTCCATGGAAATGAGTCATTTTCAAAAAATCGAAGCGGATTTTTTTCTTCCGATACAATGAAATAATCTTTACACGAAGCTGAGTCGAACCGCATCAAAACAATTTTTCATCAAAATGACTCATTTCCATGGACAACTCAAACTTGACCAGAAAAATTACTATGCCAAATGGTTCCTAAGACAGTTTTCCCGTATCTCCTGTGGTTTAGGATTTCCCCATACTGTTCCAGTTAAAAAAATTACCATGTATATAGATTTTAACGCGCTAATTATTGCGCTGTTTGACGCGGGTGTTAGTATAATAACTAATATACAATATATTAAGAAAAATATTGTCATCATCGTGGGAAATTCCTTATTCTGTTATTCACTTCAAAAGCAATGACTCGATGTTTTCTATTTGTAAAGCTAATGGCGGTACTAATGTGGATATTTACAAAAAGGGGGTAGTGAGGGTGCTTTTAAGGGGTAACAAAAGATTTATATATGAATTTTGTCTTCTTTGTGAACTCACGATCGATGAAACTCATGTTCGAACCTCGCTAAAGACCAGTACCAATGTAATTTTGTATGTACTTTGGTCGCTCAGTACCTATAGGCACTATTAAAAGAGTGGTAGACGAGGTCAATCTTGATGTTGCATGTACGTCTCCTGAAGTTAGTATAGCGGAGGCGACTGCTGCCTGTCGAAATTTCTCTGTAGGAGCAGTTGTTTCTTGAGTCTTGTCATAATATGTCGAGTTACAATAAGAAAAAAACTGTAGTAGCAGTTGTTTTGGGTCGTGGACCGCACTTCAATTTTAATAATTTTATTGGTGTCTGGCGAGTGCATTTATTTAGTTATATGTGTTGACATCGTAGAATGTGCGTAAGAGCATTATTGTAACCACGCGTTATTTTTGCTCCAATCTTAAGACAATCAAACTTGAACACAAGACAAACGAACCGCACCGATTCTTTTCCACGAGCCTGCATAGCGGAGGCTACTGTCTGCAGACATTTCTATGTAGTAGGAGTTGTGGTGTAGTGGACCGCATTCTAGCTTAACATCAGGCAGAGTGGTATTAATTATTATTAATAATAATATTATTATGTTTCTTCCATATTCTTTTATATTTATGCATTTTATCTTTCCTATACAAACTACTTTCCATAACTATTCTATTACACCCCTTCCCTATCACTGCCCCTTTGCCACTTCCTGCGGTGTCAGCCGAAAATCAGCGTTCTGACATCTGCCAGAGCATATGCTGGCTAATTTTCCTTTTGTCACCTCACCCTATACATATCTAAAAACATCTGTACTGTATGACAAATTCAATTCAATTCTATTTTATAGTTTTTTTTTTTTTAACTAAAAGAAAGGTTTCGTAGAAGACGAATCAATTATTTTTAAAAGGAGAAACGGGCCCGCAATTTTTTTTCTCGAGTTTGTCGATGATTTTTAGTTCATTTTGTAGAGAAATCAATCTTCATTCCTTATCACCAATCTGTTTTTTTTTTTACCCGGGTTATTGAGTAATTAGACTTTTTCTGATGTAATATTTGAGGGTATTATTATAATAAAAGCTTATAATAATGGATGATATCTGTTTTTTTTATGTAATTAAACATTTTCTTTTCATCGGAAAACAATGTGTTGAAATAATAGAAAAAAAAAGATATTATTTTAGAATATTGTTTTGTTACAAAACTATTAGATAGAGCGGCCGTGGTCTAGCGGTAAGACGCGTGAACTCACGATCGATGAGACCCGTGTTCGAACCTCGCTAATTCTGACCGGTACTTTGTTATATGTACTTTGGTCGCTCAGTGCCTATAGGCACTATTAAAGAGTGGTAGGCAGATTGATTATGGTTATTAGCTCAATCTGCCGTCCTTAGTACCACCACTTTCGAATGTAACACCCGTGAAGTGACTTTGTCGCGTTTCGGGAATAGTTTGAAAGTAGCCAGGTATAGCGAGAGGAGTGTGCACTGTCAATAGATGGTACATGCTCGTCTCCTCAAGCCGGCATAGTGGAGAAGACTGCTGCCACTGCTAAAAAGATATGAAGTGGGCCCAAAAATGGGCATAGTCCTTTTATCCCAATAAAAATTAAAATTCATAGTCACAAGAGTAATGACGCGCGTAAAACAGCTGTGTGTTGAACGCATCACAAACGCATAGACGCACGCGCATGTTACCAAAATACACTCGCCTATTAACTGTGCGCTATATAAGTATCACGAAATGTGCCGATAAGTCGCCGTCATAAATAAACAACGATGTTTTACGATTACCAAAAAACAATATTTTATTTTTTATTTTTTTTATTGTAGCTCGACATGTGACAACACTCCGCCTGATGTAAAGCTAGAGTGCGGTCCATGAATGGAAACAACTGCTACCACAGAGAAGTCTCTACGGCTGCAGTCGCCTCCACTATGCCGGCTTGAGGAGACGAGCATGTACCATCTAGATTGACAGTGCACACTCCTCTCTTATACCTGGCTACTTTCAAGGACAAGGTCACTTCACGGGTGTTACATTCCAAAGTGGTGGTACTGACCCAGGACGGCAGACTGGACAAATAACCATCATCAGTTTGCCTACCACTCTTTAATATATGAGTTATTGTTAAATCCTTTTTAATTTTACGTAGGCATAGCTATAGGGCGTTCCTAATTTATTTATTAGTTTTTTTTTATTTATTGTAACTCGGCAGTGCAGTTCATGAACGAAAACAACTGCTACTACAGAGAAATTATTGCAGACAGCAGTCGTCTCCGCTATGCCGACCGGCTTAAGGAGACAATTGACAATGGGTGTGCATTGTGCCTCCCCTTAATTGAATTAAAAAAGTTTACCATTTTTATGTTTAGATGATTTAGTCGCGTACCGCGATCAGCATGTCATTCAAACCATTTTCCCACAGGGGTAGGCAGAGTCCACGGAACGCCACTTGCCACCATCCCGATACATCCACAATTACCTTCATACAACCTTTATGGTTAGCAAAGTATAACGAGAGGGATGTGCATTGTCAAACCTGGATAATGCACTCCTCTAGCCGGCATAGTGGAGGCGACAGTCGACCTGTAGAAATTTGTGTTGTTTTTTGTTTCAGTTGTTTCCACTCATAGACTGTACTTTAGTTTAATATCTTAGGATATTTAAGGATCTTTCTTTAGAAAAATAAATACAAAATATACATAAAAGATGATGATAATGGTGATGTAGGACAAAGTATAATGTTTCAGCATGTTTCGACTGAAAAAATATTTTCAGTGAGCATTTTCAGAATAAATTAAAATGAAAACAAAGTTTTCAAGATAAAAGTTTGGGCGGAATTTTCAATATGGCCGACAAGGATGATATTGTAATCATTTCGCGACGGAAATTATGTTTATCTATACCTACCTATATCTTTTTTTTATTTTTTTATTTTTTTTATTGTAGCTCGACATGTGACAACACTCCGCCTGATGTAAAGCTAGAGTGCGGTCCATGAATGGAAACAACTGCTACTACAGAGAAATCTCTACGGACTGCAGTCGCCTCCACTATGCCGGCTTGAGAACACGAGCATGTACCATCTAGATTGACAGTGCACACTCCTCTCTTATACTTGGCTACTTTCAAACTATCCCCGAAACGCGACAAGGTCACTTCACGGGTGTTACATTCGAAAGTGGTGGTACTGCCCCAGGACGACAGACTGGACAAATAACCATCATCAGTCTGCCTACCTCTCTATATATTTATACACAAACTCTTTGCAATAAGGTCGAAAATTCCAAATCATTCTAATGGTTATTAGCCCAGTCTGCCATCCTGGGTAGTACCACCACTTTCGGATGTAACACCCGTGAAGATACCGTCTCAAGAACGGTTGGAAGTAGCCAGGTATAACGAGAGGAGTGTGCACTGTCACTCTAGATGGTGCATACTCGTCTCCTCAGGCCGGCATAGCGAAGGCGACTACTGCCTGTTCATGGACCGTTTTCCAACTTTACATCAGGCGGAGTGTTGTCATATGCCGAGCTACAAAAAAAATATATACTTGTTACCGCTTGTTATTGCTTGTAGCTTGCGTGAACCTCGCTATATTCTGACTGGTATCAATGTAACTATGTTCGCTACTTACTCGAAAGAGTAGTAGGCAGACTGATGATGGTTATTTGTCCAGTCTGCCGTCCTGGGGTAGTATCACCACAGGAGTGTAATTTGTCAACTCTGAATGGTGTCTATTAGTCTCCTCAAGCCGGGATAGCAGAGACGACGGCTGCCTGCCTCCTCTAGCCTAACTTTTACAATTAAAAACTTTAGTATGAAAATGAACAAGGCGTTTTAGGGAAATTGATGCGCATTATTTTAAAAATAACCAGTAAACAATAACATCATTTTCACACCTACGCGTGATCTTCATTACACTATTGTTCAGAATTATAAAGCCTATCACAGACTATTGTTATATTATAATAGGAACCCCGAGCAGTTAAAGGATATTCTCGGCCGTTTTGACACCAATAGAACTTGGTTTTACAATCTAAGAATGATTTTCTTCTCCTGTCCCCTATATGAGTTTTTTTTTTTATATTTAAATTTTTTATTTATTTAATATAAATATAAATATAATAATTATATTAAAGAGTGGTAGGCAGACTGATGATGGTTATTAGTCCAGTCTGCCGTCCTGGGGCAGTACCACCACTTTCGAATGTAACACCCGTGAAGTGACCTTGTCGCGTTTCGGGAATAGTTTGAAAGTAGCCAGATATAAGAGAGGAGTGTGCACTGTCAATCTAGATGGTACATGCTCGTCTCCTCAAGCCGGCATAGTGGAGGTGAAATATGATCGCTCCGACTTCTTAAAATCTATTCACAAATCCATTCCTTGCCCTACTAACATTTCTAACCTTCTCTCCATTTCGTTATCATCTGCTGCTATTCTTCATTCCATCGCTAAGTTCATTACTTTAAATAAAATTAAACTATAGTTCTTTATTCACTCCATTTACATTCATATGAAAAAAAATTTCCCTTTTTTGTTTGTCTTTCATTTTCTGTTCTCCTATAACTTGATTCTGGCAAAATGCCTAAGGCGGATGCCATAAAAAATCCAAGAGTGGTAGGCAGAGACCCGTGTTCGAACCACGCTAATTCTGACCGGTACCGATGTAACTTTGTTATATGTACTTTTATCGCTCAGTGCCTGTAGGCACTATTAAAGAGTGGTAGGCAGACTGATGATGGTTATTAGCCCAGTCTGCCGTCCTGAGGTAGTACGACCACTTTCAAATGTAACACCCGTGAAGTGCTCTTGTTACGTTTCGGGAACAGTTTGGAAGTATCCATGTACAACAGGAGGAATGTGCAAAGCCAACCCTCATTTGTTCTCTCTGGCTGGTGTAGTAAAGGCGACTGCTGCCTGCAGAAATTTCTCTGTGGTAGCAGTTGTTTCCGTTCATGGGCCGCACTCTGCGTAAATCCACCTTCCTATAACATGGGATCCTAGCGATCCAAGCGCAGTGTGAAGAGGCATCTCATCAAGCCGGTATAGCGGGCGCGACTGCTGTCTGCAGATCCCCTGCTCTGACAGCAGTCGCCTTCGTTCATGGATCGCACTCTGGCTTAACATCAGGCGGAGTACGGTCATATGACGTGCCAAAATAAAAAAAAAATAAAAAAAAATAAGAGAATATGTTTTTCTCGGTGGAAACCCCTTGAATAATTGTAAAATCACGATTTAAATAGTTTTTTTAAATTTTATTTAATGTAATCAGAAAATAGTAGGGGTTTTGTTTACGAGCTACAATAAAATACTTGGTTAAAAATAAATAGGGACCCCGTGTCTTGTGCTTGTGTAAGGTGAAACCATTATTTTCTAAAGCGCTGCAACGCTACTATGGTGTTCGTACGTTATAGTGTGTTACAGCCCTAAAATTTCAAGTCGATCTCGAGTAAAAATTATAAACAAACTTTACTACTTCTATATTTATAAGATAAATCACGAGTTTACTTTGAAGATTGCAGCTTTTAATTGATCCGAATTTTTATTTAATAATGTTTTTCTTTTTCATCAAGTACTAGATGAATAACTAGTTTTACAGTCAAACATAAACTACATTTTAGAAGGTGAATTTTATTAAGCAAGGTTAAATTAATTATTGAATGTTTTTTTTTGTTTTGACACGACATGTGATCTCGACTGGCCTGGAGGTCCATGAGCGCTGACGACTCGAGAACCGCTTACTCGGTGGCTCCAGTCGCCATTACTATGCCGGCCTGTGTTCATCTTCTTCTTCTTTTGTAAAATGGCCTTAAATGTCATAACAACGACAATTCGAGGTCGAGTGGTAAATTCTTAATGTTTTTGCATCAAATTACAATGGTGTTTTACAATTTGATGCTTTCTTGGAGTATTTGACGGCAATTCACCCGGTCACGTCACAATATGAGCGTTTTCAGGGCATGGGATAACCACAAAAAAATCCGCTTCCGTTGCCTCATATAGAGTGAATTTTAATGTTTCTACAATTACTCACCAGCGTAGCATAAAATTACGCAAAATAACACCAATTTTACACAATAATTAAGGAAAGGGATAAAAAACACCTCAACCTTCCAGGGCAAAAGCGCGCCAAACACTCCGGATACAATGTTAAAGGACTGGGAGAACATATGGAGGAACATGAGGAGACGAGCATGTACCATCTAGATTGATAGTGCACACTCTTTTCGTGGTATTCAAAAGTGGTGGTACTACCTCAGGACGGCAGACTGGACTAATAACCATCATAATTCTGCCTACCACTCTTTAATAGTGCCTATAGGCACTGAGCGACCAAAGTACATATAACAAAGTTACATCGGCACCGGTCAGAATTAGCGAGGCTCGAACACGGGTCTCATCGATCGTGAGTTCGCGCGTCTTATTACTAGACCACGGCCGCTCTATAGTATGCGTGTAGACGGGCCATAAGAAAGCTATAACTACGCCATTCTCCAATGAGATGAGAGACAACTGGTCTCCAATCTTGCTCGTAGTTCTTCATCGAGTTGATCGTAAAAAACGTAATTATGTAGTAATAAATATAAACACAAATTGCGCGTATATTTCTGAAACATCGTAGGCGGACACTTTGTTTAGATATTTTGCAATTATATGGTAATAAATGTAATTACTGTTATACATAAATATTTTTATGTTATTTAAACGTGTGTTTAGTTATATAGTATTTTAGAATACAAAGACCGACCGTGGTCTAGCGGTAAGACGCGTGAACTCACGATCGATGAGACCCGTGTTCGAACCTCGCTAATTCTGACCGGTACCAATGTAACTTTGTTATATGTACTTTGATCGCTCAGTGCCTATAGACACTATTAAAGAGTAGTAGGCAGACTGATGATGGTTATTTGTCCAGTTTGTCGTCCTGGGGTGGTACCACCACTTCCGAATGTAACACCCATGAAGTGGCCATGTCACGTTCGCGGAACAGTTTAAAAATAGCTGAGAGGAGTGTGCACTGTCAATTAGGACGGTGGTTTGATATTCATCTCACCAAGCCGGCATAGCGGGGTCGACTGCTGCTTGTAAAAAATAATAATATAAAAAACATTAAGAAAATCAATAATTTTTGGCGCAAAACGTATTCTTTATTTGACATTTCTGTGTAACAGTTTGTTTCGGCCATGGACTGCACTTTAATTTAAAAAAAATAATTAATTAGTAAAGAATTTCGACTGGTGTCCGTAAAATACAGATATACATATTTACAGAAAATTGTTAACAAATTTCAAATAAATAGAAAACAACGACTACAAATAAACAAGTGTATTGCTATACATAAAGTATGTTGTTAAAATTAAACAAGCCAACTTTGTCAACGTACATTGCTTGCTCAATATTGACAAAGCTATATTTCACGTTTTAAATAACTCTTGGTTGTATATTGCCGAATAATTTTTAACAAAAATTTATACTTTGCTAGAGTTTTGTTTTCTTAGAGCTCCTGATTAATTTTATCTACCTTCTCATTTATTTTCAGCTACGGTGACATGGTACCGGGAACTATAGCAGGGAAAATTGTGGGTGGTGTGTGTTCTCTATCTGGTGTGTTGGTGATTGCTCTGCCTGTCCCCGTTATTGTCTCCAACTTCTCCAGGATTTATCATCAGAACCAGAGAGCTGATAAGAGGAAAGCTCAAAGAGTAAGTTTGATGGATAGGACACATCTATTAGTTCGAAATCAGGAACGAATGTAATACCCGTGAAGTGATCTTGTCGCGTTTCAGGAACAGTTTGTAACCAGGTATAACGAGAGGAATGTGCACCATCAATCTGCCTAGTGCATATTCGCCTCTTTAAGCCGGCATAGCGGAGGCGACTGCTGCCTGTAGACCTTTATCTATAGTAGCAGTTGTCTCCGTTTACTCTAGCTTTAGATCAAGCGGAGTGTGCATGCCGAGGTACAATAAAAAAATGATAGGGAAACGGATGATGGTTTTAGCCCCAGTCTTTCGTCCCAGAACAGTACCACTACTTTCATGTGGTGGTACACTAACACCAGTTTTAAAGTCAGGCTTGTCAGGTGACCGCTGCCAGTAAATGTTTCTTTTTAGTAGCAGTTGAACATTAATCGTGATCCATTAAAATCAAGCCGTATATCAAATGGTTAGCTGGGAGAAAATTCCTAATGTCATCAAGCTCGCCATTGTACAACATTTATTTGTGCATTAAAGAATTATTATTTATATATTTTATATATTTTTATTTATACTAACAGATTTTTTACGAATAAATTTCAGAAAGCACGTCTTGCTCGCATCAGAATCGCAAAAGCTTCGTCAGGGGCGGCGTTCGTATCTAAGAAGAAGGCAGCTGAAGCCAGACTTGCCGCGCAAGAGAGTGGCGTGGAACTCGATGACGCTGGTAGAGACGAAGATATTTTCGAATTGCAGCATCATCATCTGCTTCGATGTCTCGAGCGAACTACGGTATGGGATTTTCAACCTAAAGTTTTGTGTAGTTGGAGTTAATTTGCTGTACACAATTTGATATGGCTTTGGATTGTTTTATTTGATGTTGTATGTATGTATGGCTTTGTGGCATGGTTTACTGTCTTGGATACACCATGTTTCTAACTGCATCTTAGATGTTATATCAAGGTTAGGGTTATCCACCAAGGCGTCGTCTCCTTCTAAACGCGTCATGATTAATATCAAACTGTATAAACGTAGACTTTTGATAAAATTGTACGCGTCTATGACGATACGCTTCAATAGATAGACTTACAGTGGATAATTCAGTTATTGTTCAAAACAGTTCAAAAGTCAGTCCCAAAAAAATTAAAAACCTTAATAGCAATTAAACCCTCAAACCCTTTCAGGATCGCGAATTTGTGGAAATGGAGAACCCATTCAATGGTGCAGTTAAAAGACCAGGGTCACCTTCTCCTTTAGCATCCCCAGCTCATTCTGGTCGTGCACCAGCACTGTTGTCATGTTGCACTCGTTCTGGATGCTGCCCACAACGGTATCAGGTATCTTGGTTTCTGCTTTTTATGCAAACCCTCCCCTCTTTGATTTGCATTGCGGTATCCATTTCTTAGGGGATTAATAATACGGTCTTTTAATTCACCAATCCATTTTTGTTTCAGTGGATTTCTAACTCTGTATATTTTTTTAAAATTGTACCAAGTCTTTTTAAATTAAATATTTTTTCTAAGGATTTTAGAAACATGGTTCGGTGTTTTTTTATTTCTTTTTAATTAATTAATTTAACGTTTTTTATAAATATATGTACGCCTGTATTAGTAAGGTATAGGCAGATAAATAATTTAATTGAAAAATAACCGTATTATTAACCCTAAAACGTACTCACAATGATTTTTTAAAAAAGGATATTGTAAAAGTCAATCTGACTTTTTAAGTTTGTGTAACTTTTTAAGATCATTTTACATTGCGAGTACGCAGTCAGAGAATATTGTCCCTTATGGTGATTGAGACAAAGGCTGGGTGTAACTAACCGCAACGGAAAACCGCAATGTATTGCGACTGCAAATCCGAGTTAGCGACTTGCAGTTGCGGTTAGTGTTATGTACTCGTATTATAGTTAATTAATAGATTTTTGTAGATTTAAATTGTCTCTTTCATCCAAAATTACATTGCCATTTTATGAATTATTTTGGCATCAATTTAAATAAGGATGTCTTAGATGTCTTTATCGATGTTAGGTTAGCATGGATAAATAAAACTTAGATGTACAAATCTTTTTTTACATAATCATTAGGTTAGATTAAACTTCTACATCAATTAAATTAACTAAAATTCAGTTATTTATTCAATTGATGTTTTTGTTAAAAAAAATGATTTATAGTTTTATTTAATTAAGTCCTTAACTTCTTCTAATTGAGGTAAACAGAGATGATTAATTTTTAGAAATAAATATTAGATTATGTAGCAGTTAACTCGGCTAAACGACCGCAGTTTAATTTTGAAGTGCGTATCGATGAATCCTACGTATAAAGTCTTATAAGAATTTTTATTTTAAAGTTCTGATTTTTTTTTACAAAATTCTATAATACAGAAATTCAATTTAGTTCAATTCATCTTTCTTATTAAAATAGTATAGAATGTTATGTTCTAAATATACATTGTAACTAAAATATGACTTTCAACGACGAACACTCGTTTATAAAGCCAAAGACATGGAGGAGATGACTGCTGATACATTCCGTCTGATGTTAGCTAGAGTGCGGTTCATGAGCGAAGGCCTACTTGATGAGATGAAAGTGAACTATTCATACACCTGTCGTTAAACCCGGCTACTTTTAAGCTAATCCCGAAACTCGACTAGATCTTTTTACGGGTGTTACACTCGAAGGTGATGGTGCTTCCCCAGGACGGCAGACTGGGCTAATAACCATCACCAGTCTGCCTACAGCTCTTTGAAGTTTAAAAGCATCTCGTGAACCGCACTCGAGCTTAGCCTGAATGCGGTCACATTACGGTTTATTATGCAGAAATATACGTCCCTATACAGGAGTGAAAAAAGCTTTGATTCCAAAAGGCTTTGAAGTAATATATAGTATGTGAAAAGACAGCTAGCAATCCCGCGAATCAGATGTTGTATACATTAAACTGATACGGTCCAAATATTTCTTAGATTACAATTTAAAAGAAAATTACTTCATTGTTTGACAATTAATAATCTAATATCAAACTACATGACATTATAGCACCATTATTTGAAAAAAAAACATAGAAATATCAAAAAGAAGCAATGTAAATGCAAAGATATACGACTGGTGTCGCGACGCCTTCGTGGCGCGCGCAAGGTATTTCAATCCACAGCTGATACAGGGCCGAACGCGCTGGCGTTATACATTGCGGTTTGATTTATTTGAAAGCTAATAATAATAAAAATACCTAGCAAGTTTTAGTATTAGGCCCTGTTGACCCAAAAGGCCCAATAAAGTTACTTTGACTGTTACATTTATTTATTTATTTTATTTATTAGGGCATCGAACAGCTTTGTATTAAACATATGTAAATATATATATATATATATATAAAGAGCCATTAATTGATACCACAGATGTGCAATAAACTAGTAAAACAGTACAATTCTTGGACACAATGCAATACAAAGTAGACTAAAATAATTATAGATTACAAAAGATAGTGTTACAACGCTTACTTTAACGCTAACTGTAACCAGCGAATTTTGGTTGGACAAAACTAAAGCAATCGTCTATCCAATGTCACTAACGTCAAATGTATGAAAGGAAGCCAAATATGTTTTTTAATGTTTCGGGAATGTACTCCTCATTACATCAGCCCTTTTAACGATAACGATATGAATTTACACGATGGTGTAAATGTAAATGTAACCGTTAAAAAGGTCACCTTAAAATGTAACAGTCAAAGTAACTTTAACGATCCTTTTGTTGCAACAGGGCCTCAATAGTGTAACATGTAGTTAAAAGGATTTCTAACTGTCTTTTTAGTTTATTTAACTGTTATTTTTTACAATAATTGATTTAATGTAAAACAGAGACATCGTCGGTCGTTACGCTGTGTCAGTCCAATTGGTGAAACGTACACGCGTCGTGAGGTATAACCGCTTTGAAGCGCAGTGTTATTGCTTTGTAACGCTAAAAATGTGGTTTATAGAGAGATGGAGTGTGTTTATAAAACCGACCGTCCACGGAGCCGTTGTATTTTTTAACCATCTCTCTAAGCTATTGCTATAGTGTGTAATGTACCGGATTTGTAAAAATATGGCTATGAAATTAAAAAAAAAACAAATCGAATGTAACACCCGTGAAGTGACCTTGTCGCGTTTCGGGAACAGTTTGAAAGTAGCCAGGTATAAAGTGTGTACTATCGATCTGGATGGTGCACACTAGTCTCCTTAAGCCGGCATAGCGGAGGCGACTTCTGCCTGTAGAAATTTATCTGTGGTAGCAGACCGCACTCTAGCTTTACATCAGGCGGAGTGTTATCATATACCGAGCTACATATAAAAAAAACCTTTTTAAGTCTATGTTATATAATAATATTATATGTAGAAATGTAAGCTATAAATATTGTAACATAGGCATTGAGCGAGCCTTGTTGACAGTGTACATTACTCTCGTAATGTTTTATGGAAGCTTAAACTTGATTAACAATACTGTAGACTATTTTTAAAGTATAATTATTTTTAAAGAGTGAATTTTACTCGCTTGAATAAAAGTAGTTTTTTGTGGTTTTTAAAAATTAAGTCAAATACGTTTTTCTTATTTTTAAATTAATTGCAGTGTATAAAGGGAGTCAATTTTTTTAATCAACATGAGTAGAGAACTACTCGTAATTTTTTTATAAATAAACCTGTAAATAAAACTAAAATGTTTGAGAAAAGATTCCAGGTTGTAATGACTGTTTTGGGTTTGACGTCTTTCCTGTCAACCAAAAGACAGCAGAGGCGGCTGTAATTTCTCTGTAGTAGCAGGTTTCTTTTCAACTGCTTCCACAGAGAAAATTCAGCAGACAGCTATCGTATCAAAATTTATTTTAAACCTAAAAAATAGTACAGCCCTGCAATTGGCAATCACAGGTGCTTCTATTAGACAATAGAAAACGTCACAGAAGTGGAGGTCGTCGTTACACAGCAACCTCACGACCCTCCGATACGTCAGTTTCTGCTGCACCGAGCGAGGATGCAACACTCACATCGCGTTTACCAGTATGTGGGACCCAGGACTCTATGACATAGAGGTCTTTATATCCATATAGCATAGATATACGTTGGTTCAGAAAAGTTAGAATTTAAATTTTGTTTTTCATTTGAGCGGTTAAGAAACTCACGATCGATGAGACCCGTGTTCGAACCTAGCTAAATACTTACTTATGTTATATGTACATTGGTCCCTCACCTCAGCTCCAACTAGCTTCTCTGAACTTTAAAGTCAAAAATATTAGTAAATAATTAACTGCCTCTATAAACATATTTATTATTAATTATATAATTTAATTTAGTTTTATTATTTTAGACTTATTTATGGTTTAATTTATTTTTATGTATGTATATAAAATTATATATATTGTATAAGTGGATAAAGTTTAAATAAAATTTACATATAAAAGCTCTATTCATGTCTACGGACGCCCTATAATGCAGACACGTGCCACCAGTCCAGCAGGGACACTAAAAATTCATATACGCTGCTATATCTAGCTGAAAATCAATATATAACTTTTTCTTTTGTATATCGAAATAATCCCCTCGCGGACTAAAAAGTTCGGGCAGTCCTTCTTCTATCGTCCCATCAAATTGTGGCCACGTCAAGCGCAGTGCGAAGAGGCATCTCACAAAGCCGGCATAGCGACCGCGTCTGCTGTCTGCAGATCCCCTCCTCTGGGATCTCTTCTCTCTCTATATACGAGTATATATGCTTGTATGTACAGTATCTGCAGACGTGAATGAGCTTGATACGTATTTTTCCATTATTTTATTAAAATAAGTTTATAGAGCAGTTAGTATTAGCTATTGCACTGTAAATAAAAAAAAAGGAGTGGATTTTAGCCTGTCTACCCCTCGGCGTCTATGTCATATGTCTGGTCGTCGTATTTGGAAATTCGTCGTCGGTTTATAGTAAATTTTTTTCTATGGCCAACCACACAGTTAAATCAGCATAACGGTGGCGAGTGCTACCATCAGATATTTCTCTATGGCAGCAATCGTGTAGTCTACCTTAGATTAAAACAAAAAAAAGGAAGATACGTTACGCACAATAAAAGCGTGGATCCGGCAAATTAGTCTAACTGCCATACTTTGATTTTTGCTAGCACAGTCGACCTAAATTTCGTACCAAGTACGAGGTTGTATTTTCTCCCTGACAGCGTATCGCGATATCTCTCCACCAATCCTGGGGCTATAAACAAAAGCTAATCGACCGCCTGTCACTTGATCGAATCGAAAACAAAATACTGACGAAGATTTGACGTTTCATTATCTTTTTCTTTTGTTAAATGGCCTCAGATGTCATAACAACGACAATTCTGCCAATGTTGAGTAGTAAATTCTTAATGTTTTTGCATCATGTTGCAATAGTGTTTTACAATTTGACACTTTCTTGGAGTATTTGGCGGCAATTCACCCGGTCGCGTCACGGCGTGGGTTAAACCGCAAAAAGAAACCGCTTCCGTTGCCTCATATAGAGTGAATTTTAATGTTTCCACAATTACTCACATACTCAGCATAAAATTACGCAAAATAACACCAATTTTACACAATAATATACCACTAAACTAATTAAGGAAAGGGATAAAAAACACCTCAACCTTCCCGGGCAAAAGCGCGCCAAACACTCCGACGTTTCATTATCACTTGGGTGACAGTGAAACGTTTAACTTTTGATTATGGCCCCTGTCACCTATCACGACGTAAAAACAACCTTGGCCCTGTGTACGCGCACGCGTCCAATGATTCAAATTTTTTATGATAAACTACTACTACTTAGCTCACGCCCTGTTCGCACTAGGGGTAGACAGAAACAATGAAGCGGCAATGACTTCTCTTTCTACATACCACCTTCGCCTCGACCTCCTCACCTGACTCTTTTCGAGCTATTGATCAATCTGGCTGCGAAAGGTCTTCCTAGTGTAAACCAGGTAAATAACTCATAAAAACATGTCTCCTGTACATGAGTATCTGTGTAGGTGGCTGCGTGTAGTTGCGTAGTCCCCTTTCAAGAACGTACCGTATCTTAAATCTTCATCTTTTTGTTTTAATCTAAGATTTTAACTCGATATCAGACGTAGATCAACTACGATGATTAAATATTTTAAAAGAACGTTTTACTTTTAAAACATGTGTGGTTGGGTCATTTTAATTGGCGCTTTTGATGTTCTGCAGGGTGTTGGCTGCCAAAAACCATTCGCTTTACAATTGTTGTGTAATTGTTGTATTATTAAGTGTTTTAAGCTTCTGCTATTTATATTTTATTATTCGTTGTATTTTATTATTCATATTTATGTATATGAACAAGCAAACAGTTGTTTAAGGGTGGTGATATTCGTAAAAGCGCGTGTGGTATATTTCAGATTTATCTTCCAAAATCTTCCAAACGAAAATTAAAAAAAATGTATGTATAACAAAGTTACATCGGTACTGTCTATGATTTAAGGAAGATGTTCGTTGCTCGTGCATGAATCTTCAGTTTTCTTCTTCAAAGTATGAAATAGTACATTTTGTAAATATAGTGGAGTGTGCACTGTCCATCTAAGATGGTACACGCTCGTCTCCTCAAGCCGGCATAGTGGAGGCGACTGCTACTCGGACAGGTTTCTCTGTAGTAGCAGTTGTTTCCATTCATGGACCGCACTCCAGCTTTACATCAAGCGGAGTGTTGTCACATGCCGAGCTACAATAAAATATATATATAGACTGACTGATTTCTCAAATTCCAAGGACAAGATGTCCAACGCAATAAACCGGGAAAAAACGTATTCGTCACCGTTTACTTCTCCCTTTATTAACGCGTGGTTGTATTAGGTTTACAGCGACATCTAGTTAATTTATGTAGAAACACAATATTAACTTTTGTTTTTACAGAATTGGGGAGGTGTCTCTGGTGACAGCTATCTTTTTTACATATTTTTTAGATAATATAGATTAATTTAGTCGACACGTGTTTCTGGAAAACTTTTGTAATTGCTTTGTTCTTTTTTTATTAATTTTTAAAAATTGCGATCGTAATATTGGCAAACCTGAGGATTCGTTCGGAACTAAACCATTGCCAATGAACAAAAAAAAATCGTTTGTCAAAAGTTCAAACAAAACTTTTCATTTTTAAAAGTTCCTGTTAATAAAACATCGTGTTTATAGTGTAGTTTTGTTTTAAAACTTACAATAGTTATTCGTATAAAACACTGTTATTGTTAGGAAACACAAACAAAAGATATTTGACAAACTTGTGAGGCGACAACCATAGACAACATAATAATCTACAAAACTGTTAGGTTGGTACTTTGTATTCTATCTTGTCAAACGGTACGAAAGTCGAAGTAAAAGGTCGAAGACGGTCATTACAGTTTTTCAAATATCTCCTCGATTTTTAAGTATTTTCAGACGAGAATCAAAAAATTCTTCTAATTGAAGTGATATCTCGAAATGGTTTTCGATTCACCATGGGTTAGTTTTTTTGGACCTTGCCCATTCAATAGATGAATAAAATGTAAAAATATATTATAGCTAGCTTTAGACGATTTCATACTTCCATAGGCCCCGGTCCATACTTCGCTTCTGTACCCCGACGTCGCACGCGAATAAATCACTAGAAAACCCATTAAAAATTGTTTCACTGTCTATTGTACATTATTGTGTCGTAAAAAAGTTGTATTTAGCATCCCTATAATCTAATTATAGCTTATATTTTATGCTTTTATATGAAATATATATTTATATGTATGTGTGGTAGGCCAACACTATGCATCATTGAAGCACACAATTTTAAAAATAATAATCATAAAGTATGAGAATAGTTTAAAAAAAACCTACAACTAGAGAAGTGCTCACTGCCTGAAAGTTCGTCAAACGAATCGTCAAGCCAGCATAGCGGAGGCGACTGTAGCAGTAGGTGTCTCTGTTCAACAGATCACATGCCAGTCTCTTAAAACAAATTAATTTATTGCTGACAGTTTTACGCTCTGCAAAGTATTAATAAAACTTGCATAGTGGAGGCGACTGTTGCCTGCAAAAAGAGGAATACAAAAAATTACAAATCTGAGAACGGTATATATTCACTTGCGGCTAAAAGCTCACCTTTATTTTTTTTTTAAATTATTATTTAATTTATTACATAATAAATGTTGTAAAAGTCTGTGTGTTTGTGTAACTGTAACAATTATATTTGTATACTCGTATATTTATAGTTGGATAAAATGTAGTAGATTTTATATAAAGAAAAAAATCATGTCACATTATTATCATTACAAAAGAAGAGGTAATTGTTTTTAAGGAGCAAATTAAGTTTTTTTTTTAATTTTCAGTTTTTTTTTCAGCTCATACATGTAACATACATACAGCCAGTACGAAAAAAATGTAAATAAATATGTATTATACACTTAAATACCTAACAAAAAAAGAGAAAAAAAAATTGCTTCCTTATAAAAAAGTTAATCAATGTTTAACTCAGAAATACCGTTACTGTCAACTATCACTTTCTTATATTTGTTGCCTCGATGACGGGGTAACGTTATGGAATAACGGTATTTTATTCGATATCAAAAATAACGGTATATTTTTTAATTACGTTACTTTTCATGGCGCCTATCAATCCCTAGTATAAACACTTATTTTTAATAGTAGCTCGACATGAACGGAAACGACTGCTACCACAGATAAATGACTGTAGATAGTAGTCACATCCGCTATGCCGGTTTGAGGGGTCGTCAGTTGAAGGATTACACAAGCGTTTAACTGAAATATTGAATAACTTTTTTATGAGGAAAAGAATAAATGTTTATTTTTTTTTAACAGTTTGACGCGTTAACTTCAGTCCACATTCCTCCTGAGAATTAGGGCGAGCGTCCAGAGGAGGCTAGTAATATTATTGTATGCTTTATATAGTATATGTATATCTACACATATTCAAAAGATAATAATAAGCCTTAAAACCAATTACACAAATTGCTAGCATATCATTAATTCCATTTGTTTTATGTTTATTTTTTTTAAAAATTGCTATTTTTATTTGATTTAATTTAAGTGTGTGTTTTAAACGAAGCTTCCTTTCGGCTTTCATTACAAAATTAATTTAAATTTCAATGATTTTATCTTATTTTTTATATTTTACAATAGCTGGGGTCGAAGGCGTTTTACGATTGGGAGATCCGAGTTTAAATATTGCAAAATTCTGACCAAACCGATTTTTTAAAAAAAATGTTACAAAACTAGTGCTTTAGGCACTGAGCAACCAAAGTATATAGATACATAGGTACCGCTCATAATTTAGCGAGATTTGAACGGTTCTCATCGATCGTAAGTCATCAGTTTGGAAATAGCCAACTACGAGAGGAATATGTTAACCTGATGGTGTACATTCGTCTCCTTAAGCCGGCATACTCTTAAGCTGCGGAAATTTCTCTGTAGTAGCAGTTGCTTCCGTTCATGGACCACATTGTGGGTTAACATCAGGCGGAGTGTTACGTTCCAAATATCCAAGTTTGTTCAATTATTTAGCCGTAAAAGTGTAACAAACAGACAGAGTTACGTTCGCATTGATAATATAATATGTAAAGAACAGATATAGATTTTGTAATGAAATTTAAAACGGAAGTCTTCGTTTTAAATAACTATGTGAAAATATTAACTGGTTATTTGATCAGCAGGCTTGTGGAAAATACATTCCTGCCGGCAGCACAGTGCAAGGCAATCAACCAGGAGGGGGAGCTGACGGAACTTACCTAGTCGAAGCCTCATTCTGAAAACTGAAAAAAAAAACAGGTCCTTAATTATTTAATTTTAATCAATTTATACTTGTATAATATAATTTTAGTTTAATTAATTAAAATAAAAGTAACAAAATATCGTTAAAATTGGAATTTTTGTATTTTTTAATTGAATACAATTTTAATTGAATTATTTTTAGCTTTTTATCAATTATTAGAATATCGGATTGACTGCCGAACGCTTAGGCTAACTCATGAGTACCACTTTCCAATTATAAAACAGTTTGTAATGTGGTTGGATTGACGACCAAATTTACCACTTTTATGAAAAAAGTTCAGTTAGTTTCTGCGACAGTTTTGTGAACTGTTGTTGAAACCTACTACAATTCCATAGCAATTTAGTACTCTCAACAAACCACTTTTTTTTAAATGTGGGCGTGGGTTTTGTGGTTGGAAAGTGGTACGCGTGAGTTAAGCATTAGTAAGCACGTTAAGAGGAAAATCATCTGGTTTATTTAAACTCAATTTGTTAACTTAGTCTTTTAAGATTCGTGTACATTGTGTTACATTAGTCATCGTTTCTCAAGCGGGGGTCCGGTCGCGACCCTTGGGGGGGGTCGAGTTTGTTTTTTTTTGTGATCGCAATCTGTTGAAAAATAATAAATACAAAGTACATATAGGTACAAAAGATTCATTTATTAAAGGAATGAATTTTAGTTTAGTGTTATAAAACTAAATATTAAGATGTAATAAATAACATGAAAAAATAAACTTATAGATTATTATTATATAAATTGTACATATTATTATAATGTTATAGTGACGGGGTCGCAAGACTTTTTATTTAACTTTTTGACTTTTTCGAGGGTCGCGACATAAAAATGGTTGAGAAACGAACGTTTCATAGACTTTGGTGTCGTAGATAGATAACACGAAATATTTAAACAATTAGTAATTTTAAATTAAAAGACGTTTAGCATAGACATTTGGTAATCGTGTTGCCAGATTAAATTAATATAGGCGGGAATAATCTAGTCGAGATTGCCACTGTAAAATTAAATTTGCAATCTTTTAAAAAGCCAGTTAATGGTACGAAATCCGTAGTTTAAGGTAAACCGTGATTTCATTGTCTAATTGTATGACTCTACGTAATGGTAATAATGAATCGTTTTAATAATGAATTCGAACCAAGGTTAAACGTAGTTGGTGTTTTACGTAAAATTTAAATTGCGATGATACTGCCTAACAACCTAATCTTATCATTTAGGTAGAAGTAGATAAAACCTGTGGTGTTATTAAAAAATTTAATGTGAACGAATAGTGCGTGATATCCTAATTTTGACCCTGTGAAATTTGTGAAACTTTTTCATGGTTCTTTCCCTCATAATTATAAAAAATATAAAATCAAACAAACTTTATATCCTATAGTTTAATATATATTTTATTTAATACTTGTAAGTGTATGGTTACCGAGTAAAATCGTTTCAAAAAAGTAGCCGCAGTTTTAACCGCAGTAAAATGTTTTTTTTTTAAATATAATTTTCAGTTGTTTTTCAACTAAGATTTCACGCACTATTAAAATATCTGTTTTTGTTAATTATATTGTAGTTGTAATTTACGGTTAGTGGTATTTTAATAATAAAAAAAACTGCAGTATTAAGATTATTGTGAATTTGAATGTACGAGTATCTTGAATGAAAAAAATGTTTGTCATCGATTGTAAGTTTTACCGAAGATAATTTTTATTTATTGTAGTAAGTATTTCCTGTTATTTTTATTTTTTAAATTATTGGTTAGATATTTTAAATTTTAGATTTGTTTTCTTTCTTTTCTCTTTATGGCATTATCACAATTTGCCATTGTCAAAAGTAAATATTTACATCAAGTTAATATTATTGTGCATCACGGATCATTCATTCATCACACTAAACAGTCAGGTCAAGTCTCAGTCAAGTCAAAAATAACTTTAGTAAAGTGGTAGCAAAATTTCCTACGGAGTTTTGGAGGGAAAATTAAAACAAACGTTCTTTTCCTTTGAATTGTTTGCCCACACTCACACACGTTCACGAACACTTAATGGTTAATAATCCACCATTATTACACATTCAACACTCGAAGAAACACAAGTTTAAGAAAATAATTCAAGATAGATAACCTAATATATCCAGATGGCCGTCAAAATTCCTAAATTTGTATTTATTATTAATTATACTGAAAAAGAGATCCTTGTTTGTGGGCCCCTAGCGTCTATTGATCTTAAAAATTATAACCATTTTATTATAGTAAATAAGCAATGGATTATATAAAAATCTAACCGGAATCTAATCAAGACGGAACGTCTGTCCGGGCTCTTACCTGTGATTTGATTCCGAAAAAACTTATATATATTAATTTAAATTATTAAAAAATGTGACTATTTAGTAAGTGTACTTTAGTAATACCTATCCAAAGGTTCTGCTTACCCTTTTCGGGGTAACGTGAATGTTTATTTATTGAGTGTGGTCAGAGGCGGCTTTACCTATAGTGCAGGGTGTGCGGCGCACACGGGCGCGGGGTCTAAGGGGGCGCCGAGCACCCTCTAATCTAATGCGACGCCTCCAAAAACACTACTCATTTCCCGACATCATTTAAAATTGCACTATTTGCACCCGAATTTCTGTTTGAAAATATAACTGTAAGTATTCCATTTTCACCCCGCTTCTACTAGAGGGCGCCATGGTACTGGTTGCACACGGGCGCCACAAGGGCTAGAGCCGCCTCTGAGTGTGGTTCAAGTGTAGATATATACTACTATACAGTATTTTTAGAGTATTGTCATATTTTTTTTAATCAAAATTTTCAATGTTTTGTACGTGTTAAATATTAAAATGCGTACGTCCACACCGAAGTTACTTTTTGTGGAGAAACGTTTTGCAACAATAACAATTATTTAAAGAGTGGTAGGCAGACTGGTGATGGTTATCAGACCAGTCTGCCGTGTTGGGGTAGTACCATCAACTATTAAGTACTCGTAAAATGAGTTATCGCGTTTCGGGAACAGTTTGAATGTAGCCAGGTATAACGAGAGGAGTGTGCACCGTCAACTTGTGCCAACAGAAGGTTCTCTGTAGTAGCAGTTGTTTCAGATCGTGAACCGCACTCTAGCTTAACATCAGGCGAGGTATTGTCATCATCTCGTCTCCTCAAGCCGGCATAGCAGAGGCAACTGCTGCTCGCACAGGTTTCTCTGTAGTAGCAGTTGTTTCCATTCATGGACCGCACTCTAGCTTTACATCAGGCGGAGTGTTGTCACATGCCGAGCTACAATAAAAAAAAGCTTCACGGGTGTTATACTTAAAAACCATGATCTACCACTTTGAAATTAACAATATTTTACTAGTTTTTAGGGGTTGATATAATTTTGTCACGAAAACATTGAAATGTAAGACTTAACGTATCGTCATAGACGTGTACGAATTGATTAAAACATTGCATACATTACCGCAGAATGTTGAGAAAGTTTTCGTGTAGATATCAATCGTGTCGCGTCTATGACGTAGCGCCTGTGTGGATAGTTACGTTTAGATTTAATAAACTTTCGTAATAAACGTATAAAATTAATAATAATTCATTTACGTGAAGTGACATAGCTATCGCATTAGATGCAAGTTTACTCTTAATTAACATTTTCAATTTAAAAAAAAAACCATTTCCAAAAATCAAATTAAAAAAAATACAGACAATATTTTTTTTTAAATCGGAGAATTAGGCCCGTTAGCAAAGCTTTTATTAAAATAGTAATCGAATACTTTTTTGTTGTAAATTCATTTCTCATGCGCACGTAAATTATAAAGTAAACTTAGTAAGATCCTTACACTGCCTGAAATATCCTGAAACATTATAATCGTCGGTGTTGTAGAAAATTTTGTATTTTAATCCAAATAAATAATTCAGGAGAGCAATTCTTGAGTTTTTAAAACAATTTTTTTAAAATCTTTATTTTATTTACGGACTTACAAAAAGAAAAAAAAATCACGAATAAAAAAAAAGTTAAAATTTCCAAAAAAAAATTAGACCTATCCACTATTGCCCAGAGAATTGCCCGCCTGAAGTATATTTTACTTTCTAATAGATAAAATTTGTTTGGATCAACAAGTTATACATACAGGCAGGCCTGGCCAACACGCGGCCCGTGTTACGTAAAATTGTATGTAAATCTAGACTTTAAATTACATTCTAAATTAACTCTTATTTTAACGCAATAAGGTGCAAAATATTAAAACTCTAATAGTTTACATTTATTTACTATAATTTTAAGTAGTATTTAATATTATTTTTAAATTTATTTTCCTTTCATTAAACATCGAACGGGCAGGCAGATAAACTATAATGTTTTTAATTGAGACTTGTTACATAAGGCCGGTAATTCATTTCTGATTTAAAGTCAAGTGATAAACTAATATAAAAAATTTAGCGCTTTAAATCGCTTTGAGCGATGAATTGTAGACTAAGGTCGCTTTACGTTTAAGGAAAGATTGAATTACCAGCCTCATTTTCTTCTTGAAGACCTGCTGGTGACTACGCATTAAAAAATCACTTAGCATCTTTATCAAAGTATCTTGGTTAGCTCATCTTCATAGTGGAAGTGACTGACTACAAACCTTTAATGCTGTTTATAAAAAATACATGTTTATCTGCGTGTCTGTGAATTTTAAGGGTCGTTTGCACCAGAAGGCTGGTTAAAGTAACTTTAACTATTACTTTTACGGCGACGACGGCCGTTAAACGTTTATATTTACTCCACACGCGTTGCATTATCGTGTAAATTCAAATTTTTATCGTTAAAAGGGTGGCTGATCTTAAAAAAATAATAGAATAATAGAAAAACATATTTAGCTTCTTTTCATACATTTGACGTTAGTAACATTGGTTTGACGATTACTTTAACTTTAACCAGCCAAGATTTGCTGGTTACAGTTAAGGTTAAAGTAAACGTCAAGAATGACAGGCGCGACGATGGTGCAACTCGTGTGGAGTTAACGTAACGGTTAAAGTAATAGTTAAAGTTACTTTACCCGGCCTTCTGGTGCAAACGACCCTAAGGTTTAAGTTGTTGGCTCAACGAATAAAACTGTAAATTTTTGGATATTACGAAAAACATATGTTGTATTAAAGACTGTTATGTTTTGATTATGAAAAAAGTGGATATTATTATCATTGGTGATGTTCTGGGAACGATTTTTATGTAACATAATTTTGGATTTTATTTGGTTTGGTATTTATTGTGAGATATCGTCGGACCAATCGCCAGGTACTTCGTCTCGTGTGTAGTAAAAAATAAGTCTTAAAAGTAGGTGTGTTGTAAAATTAATTAATTAAAAACTTAGATATTTAATTAAATTTTTAAAATTATCTCGGTTCTGAACCTTCTAGCTTAAAACTCGATTCTTTGTTATTTTCGAAAAAGAAATTAAAATAAATATAAATGTATATAATGAATAAATTACTTGTTTTATTGCTTTTAATTCAAAAAATATATTTGAGGGCAATTTTTTTTTAGTTATAATTTTGCAGCGCCATCTAGTGGCAATTGTATAAAACATTTACATGTGGGATTTGTCATTGTATTTAATTCATTAAAGAATTTATTTCTTCACCACTAGATGGCGCTAGAATTTAGTTCATACAACAAAGTATAGATGGCGCTGTATAGTTTCTATTTTATTATTGCGCGGATTTTCTATGGAGTAACATTTGGCAAAACCAAACAAAAAATTGAAAAAAGATTAGTATTCACACAGCAGATTCAATTCGACTTCGTAGTTAAATAAGAACTTTTCAGGTATAGATTTAGCAAAAATTATGCTAATGCAGTTATAATGTATAATGCAATTATACTAAACACCAAAAAATCACTGGCATAATTTTTTTGTACGCCTATCTAACCAGATTTTAATGGGGCATTTACGGGCAGGAAGTAGGAATTTTAAGGAGTAAGTACTGTAAGCTACTTTTCACCCTGGATATATGTATATAATATGTATATTTTGGCGTAAAAAAATTCAATATTACTTACCAACTAACATTTTGTTCAACATAGTTAAACCCGCGGGTTCAAGTTAATAAAAATTTCAAAAGAGAAGTCGATGGAAATCGTCTTGTATGCAGAGGCCCGAGTATGAGTTCAAATTTACGCCCTCACTGCGTAAACTGAGATCTCTCCAACAAAAGGGACGCTTCATTTAGTTTTTTTTACTTCGGCGGTATTCGCTTCACGCCGTGACATCGTAAATGTAAATTCATACTTCACCCTCTACTACCTAACGAGAGTGGACAGACCTACCTCGAACTGTGTTATTTAGAACGAACAAAGAAACTGTCAAATAGAAATATCTGGCAAACGAAAATGCAATCCGAGTACGGTAAATTAAATCTATGTAGAAATATGCCCGCACTCCTGATGGTAAGCTAGAGTGCGAACCATGAACGGAGGCGACTGCTGTCAGAGAAGGGGATCTGCAGACACCAGTCGCATCCGCTATGCCGGCTTTTTTTTTAAATTGTAACTCGGCATGTGACAACACTCCGCCTGATGTAAAGCTAGCGTGCGGTCCATGAATGGAAACAACTGCTACTACAGATAAACCTGTGCAGGCAGCAGTCACTTCCACCATACCGGCTTGAGAAGACGATCCAGATTGAATGTGCACACTCCTCTCGTTATACCTGGCGACTTTCAAACTATTCCCGAAACGCGACAAGGTCACTTCACGGGTGTTACATTCGAAAGTGGTGGTATTGAACCAGGACTGCAGACTGGACTAATAACCATCATCAGTCCGCCTACCACTCTTTAATAGTGCCTATAGGCACTGAGTGACTAAAGTACATATAACAAAGTCACATTGGTACCAGTCAGAATTAGCGAGGTTCGAACACGGGTCTCATCGATCGTGAGTTTACGCGTCTTACCGCTAGACCACGGCCGCTCTTCACACTGCGCTTGAAGGATCCTATGTTATAGGAAGGAGGAAAGACGTGGCTGGGAAGGTCGTTCTGTATTTTATTTTAGGTGATTTGAAAGTAGCTCTTCAGAATGAGTTGATGTAATGAGTACATACGCTACTTACATACAAGTGTGTTGACCCTACCCCACCTCGGCACGTGCCTCAACATTTATTTATCAATTACAAACGAAGAAGATTTGAACTTCTCGCTCTACCGGCCGACTGTGGCGAGCTGGAACGAACCCGCTACGTACAACTAAAGACTATATTGTTTAGAATAACAAATATACTGCTTAAATGGTGGTAGGAAGACTGATCGTCCGCCTGTCGGACCCCCAGGTTCTCGGGGTCCTCAAAGTACCCGAATAAAACTATTGTGAACATAAAATAATAATTAAAAAAATAATAATCATAAAATTTACAACGTATAATTAATCTTTTTTCGTTTTTATGGGGGCAGGGGGGCCTATCTTTATCAGGGCCTAGGGCCCCTGATCTTAAAATATGGCCCTGTGATGGTTATTAGCCCAGTCTGTCACGCTAATAATACCATCGCTTTCAAGTGAAGTAACGTAGTCATCTTAGGTATAACGAGAGTAGTGTGCCCTGTCTATAGATGGTGCATGTTCGTCTCTTTAAGTCTAGCACAGCTTCCGTGACTGCTGCCGAATGAATTACACTCTAGGTTAACATTAGGCGGAATGTTGTCATATACCGAGTTACTATAATATTGGTTAATAAAAATAAATAGTAGTAGGCAGACTGATGGTGATTACGAGATCAGGAACTCTGTCAATCGACTTACCGGAAACGACTGCCTGCACGACAGCATCTGCTTTCCTTTGCCCTATATCAGGAGGATAAATCGATTAAATAACATTTAACACTTTCGAATGTAACACCCGTGAAGTGACTTTGTCGCGTTTCGGGAACAGTTTGAAAGTAGCCAGGTATAACGAGACGAATGTGCACTGTCAATCTAAGATGGTACATGCTTGTCTCCTCTAGCCGGCATAGTGGAGGCGACTGCTACCCGCACAGGTTTCTCTGTAGTAGTTGTTTCCATTCATGGACCACACTCTAGCTTTACATTAGGCGGAGTGTTGTCACAAGCCGAGCTACAAAAAAAGAAATCAATTAAACAAAAAATCTGTGACATCACTATATCCACAATAACCGTCGCCTGTACTCTTCCCCAGGTACAGGTAAAGCACGCTTAGAGCAATTTTTTTATGCTTACAATCAACTCTGCGTGTGTGTTGGTGTGTCCATTACCGGGTTAACTGTAGATGTATAAAGTTAGATTTTTTTTACTTTTACTATTAAAAATATAAGACAAAAGCAAGTAATAGAGCGGTCGTGGTCTAGTGGTAGAGGACAAACCCCAAAACCGATGAGACCCGTGTTCGAACCTCGCTAAATTCTGACCAATGTAACTATGTTATATGTACTTTGGTCGCTCAGTGCCTAGCTAAGTATAGGTATTAAAAATAAACCTAATCCTGAAGTTAAGGCAGTTGAGTGGAGACAAGCCACTAGACCGCTTTCGCTATACCGGCTTGAGGAGACGAACACGATATGTGACCTCGACTGACCTGGTGGTAAGCATAGTGGAGGTCTATAAGCACTGACGACTAAAGATGATTGATGAGCGGCCGTGGTCTAGCGGTAAGACGCGTGAATTCACGATCGACGAGACCCGTGTTCGAACTTCGCTAAAGACCGGTACTAATGTAACTTTGTTATATGTACTTTGGTCGCTTAGTGGCACTATTAAAGAGTGGTAGGCGGACTGATGATGGTTATTTGTCCAGTCTGCCGTGTTGGGGTAGTACCACCACTTTCGAATGTAACTCCTCAAGCCGGCATAGTGGAGGCGACTTCTGCCCGTGGTTTCTCTGTAGTAGCAGTTGTTTCCGTCCATGGACCGCACTCTAGCTTTACAACAGGCGGAGTGTTGTCACATGCCGAGCTATATTAAAAAAAAAACCGTTACACGGTGGCTTTAGTCGCCATTACTATGCCGGCCTGAGAAATTCCTTTTTCATACTCCGCTTGAAGGATCCGAGGTGAAATCTCATTATATCAAGCCACTTCCAAACTGAGGGGAGAGAACTACATCTTCGATCCTGAAACGCGGGGTGTTACTTACCAGCAGAAAGTCACCACTTTTTAAGGAAATCTATATATATAAAAATCAATTGCTGTTCGTTAGTCTCGCTAAAACTCGAGAACGGCTGGACTGATTTGGTTAATTTTGGTTTTGAATTATTTGTGGAAGTCCAGGGAAGGTTTAAAAGGTGAGTAAATATGAAAAAATGCTTGGAATATAGTAAAAAAACAATTTCGCTTTCTCTTAGAAACTATTCCTTTGGTTTTGAACGTCAAACATTTGATGTTCGTCCCGTCGTTCAGAAATCAAATTAAATTTGATTTTTTTGGTTTGATTACGAATTCTTTTTGTTCCGATTAAGTTTTGACCACATTTTTTACTAAAGTTGAAACATTCTGCGGTGGTACAAAGTTTGCCGGGTCAGCTAGTAATTTATATATATTTTTTAAATTGTAGTTCGGCATGTGACAACACTCCGCCTGATGTAAAACCATGGTCCATGAATGGAAACAACTGCTACTACAGAGAAATCTCTACAGACAGCAGTCACCTCCACTATGCCGGCTTGAAGAGACGAGCATGCACCATCCAGATTGACAGTGCACACTCCGCTCGTTCTATCTGGCTACTTTCAAACTATTCCCGAAACGCGACAAGGTCACTTCACGGGCGTTACATTCGAAAGTAGTGGTACTGCCCCAGGACAGCAGACTGGATCATCAGTTTGCCTGCCACTCTTTTTTTTTTAATTTTAAATTTAATTTTAAACGATTCATAGTTTTTAGTTTAAATATGGGCGTTACTAAATAAACTCTGAGTTCGTACGTTACCGTCTCCAATTATGTTCTGACTAACCGTGTGAAAGAATCAGACACACCGTAATTGGACGCGTATGAGCGAGATAGTCTTAACGACTTAACACAAGTAGATGCGCACGCGTCGTTTTTTCTCCAATTTACGCACGCACACATATGCGTCTATTTGTGTGTTGTTACTTTATGTAGATGGATATCTATGTGTTAACGGAATATTCTAGGTTTTTTTATTTATTAATATAATTTAAGATTACAATTGTTTAAAACGCTCTTTGGGGAAAGGGCGTAAGGTTCAGAATTGTTTGATTTATAAAGTCTATTATTAGGCAGGACCACACAGGTTTTAAAAGGCTAGATTATTAGAAGTTATTATGACGTATAGTAAATAGATTTAATCATTGATATATACAACTAGATGTGCAATAACACTCCCAATGTGACGCGAGAGAAAAGATGACCACAGCCATCTCTGTGCCGGCTTGAAGAGACGAATGTGCACCATCTAGATTAAGAGTGCACATACCTGGTTATTTTTGAAACGCGACAAGCTCACTTCATCGGTGTTACGTTCGAAAGTGGTGGTACTGCACCAGGACGGCAGACTGGGATAATAACCATCATCATTCTACCTACCACTCTTTAAATTTAGATTTTTTATGATACGAGTATACTAGCAAATTAGAATGTGTTTTTTTTTATACTTAATTACAAAAAATATTTCGTAAAGGAAATTTTGCACAATGTTTACCGTATACTAAACAGAATATTTCATTAAAAAATTTAGATCTATTGTTGAGATTAACAACTCGCATGTTTACCTAGGTTTATTTATAGTAGCAGGTTTAACCACTAGAGTGCGGTCCATGAACGGAAACCACTGTTACTACAGATACATTTCAGTATGCAACAGTGGTCTTTATTCCAAGCTTATCCAGAAACGCACTAGGTCACTTTACAGGTGTTAAGAGTGGTTGTCTGGGCAAGACTGGGCTAAATAATCATCACCACTCTGCCTACGACTTTTTTCCGTCGCCTCCACTATGCCGGATTAAGGGGACAAGCATGTACCATCTAGATTGACAATGCACACTCCTCTCGTTATACCTGGCTACTTTCATTTCATACCTGGGTTTCATACATTCGAAAGTGGTGGTACTACCCCAGGACGGCAGACAGGACAAATAACCATCATCAGTCTGCCTACCACTATTTAATAGTGTCTATAGGCACTGAGCGACCAAAGTACATATAACATAGTTACATTGGTACCGGTCAGATTTACCGAGGTTCGAACAGGGGTCTCATCGATCGTGAGTTCACGCGTCTTACCGCTAGACCACGACTCTAGTACAGTACGAGTTTGTACCTAGATACACAGGTAAATGTTTTTTTTTTATTATTGCCTGTACTAACTTGTATTACAGGCACTGAGCGACTAAAGTACATATAACATAGTTACATTGATTAGAATTTAGCGAGGTTCGAACACGGGTCTCATATATCGTGAGGCCTGTCTTCTACCGCTAAACTTAAGAGGCGATTTACGCCTCGGTTTACATTTGAGTGTCTCACTGCCATGCTAACCAGTAACAGATTCTATAAACTATGTAAAAGTACATTTCTAATAGTTCTGTATACCCCTAAGTGGTAATTATAGTCGTAAACATGGCAGCTGACAGTAATATCAACCTATGTAAGAGCCCTCCTTGGCCGTTACGTTTTGTTACTACTTTCTTCGTCTCGGCTCGCCGCTCGCGCATCACGGGGTTGTCTACTAGTGAAGGGGGTGATATCGATACTTTACTCAACTTATATCGATTTAAATTATTTTTTTAAATATAAATTACGCGTTTAGTTAACTTAATAGCTAAGGGTCAAGATGTTATGTATTTTTAAATAGAAATATTAATTATTTATCGGTTATTTTTTTTATTATTGCTAAATATGTTTTATTATTAAATTCAGATGAAAATTTAATATAAAAATTCATCACAGCCCGATCTGAGGTGAGATTCGAATCCATGATATCCATAACCATATCTATTTTATCTTTTCATCGGCATCCTTTCCATCTGCTGGGTTACTTCTATAACATTACGTCTTTTTACACCACGATTTTTTTTTAATTGTAGTTCGGCATGTGACAATACTCTGCCTGATGTAAAGCTAGAGTGCGGTCCATGAATGGAAACGACTGCTACTAATTACTAACAAGCTCTACTTTGCAGTCGACTTCATTTGTAGTTTTTTTAACAGACTTCAAAAGGAGGAGGTTATTAATTCGTCGTGTATTTTTTTCTATTAAATTTCTCAATAATTATCGAGTGGTAGACAGACTAATTATACTTATTAGCTCAGTCTGCCGTCCTGGGATGGTACCACCATTTTCAAGTTACACACCCGTGAAATGAACTTGTCGCGTTTCGAGATCAGTTTGGAAGTAGTAGATGGCATGTATAGCGGAGGCGACTATCGAATGCAAAATTTTCTCTGTGGTAACGGTTGTTTCCGTTCATGGACATTTCTAGTTTAACATAAGGTAGAGTGTTGTTGTATTATAATGTCGAGTTATAATAATAAAAAAATTATTATCGATATAATGTTTAGTTACATCACTAAACTCGTAGTATAAGAACGGAAGTGGTATATAATTGTCGATGGTCTTCCCCTACTTGTAAGAAAGGGAATGTAAAAACGGATAATGTTTTAGACTCTACTTAGAATTGACCGCGGCTTCGTACGCGCACTTAGAAAATTAAGACAATAACATTACAGATACTGATCAACAGCTACCTACATCTGTATCTTTTTTTTATATGGAGAAATCTCAATTACGAACAATGCTCCGGTTTTTAGGGGTAGGTTGGAGGGTTATGTTGAAGCTGATGCGGTGACGGTGAAGCTGGTAGAGATCACTTATACTGAAATTGATTTTAAGTCAATCTAGATGGTACAAGATCGTCTCCTAAAGCCGGCACAGTGTAGGCGACTGCTGCCCGCACAGGTTACTCTGTAGTAGCAGTTGTTTCCATCATGGACCGCACTCTAGCTTTACATCTGACGGAGTGTTGTCACATGCCGAGCTACAATAAAAAAATATTAGAATTTTGGAATAAAGATATTTGCCTTAATATGTTTTGTTTTGTAATTAAAAGACTAACACTAGAATAACCTATCGCGAGGAGTGTTCGCTGCCAGTCTGGATGGTTCAAATCGGCATAGAGGAGGCGACTGCTGTTTGTAGAAATGTATCTATTTATCTTTAGTATAGCAGTATAGCGGGAGGAGTGTGCACTGTCAATCCAAATGGTACATGCTCGTCTCCTCAAGCCGACATAGTGGAGGCGACTGCTGCCCGCACAGGTTTCTCTGTAGTAGCAGTTGTTTCCATTCATGGACCGCACTCTAGCTTTACATCAGGCGGAGTGTTGTCACATGCCGAGTTACAATAAGAAAGTGCTGCCTGACACTTAAAAGCTGGAGTGAGATCCATGAACGGAAACAACTGCTACCACGGCGAAATTTCTGCAAACAGCTGTAGCTTCCGCTATACCGGCTTGAGGAGACCAATGTGCAGCATCTAGATTGACGGTGCATACTCCTCTCGTTATACCAGACTACTTTTAAACTGATTTCCATTACACTTGATCGTGTACTAACCCCAGGACGGCAGACTGGGCCAATAACCATCATCAGTCTGCCTACCACTATTTAATTAATGCCTTTATTATACCATAGTTACTTATAACGTAGTTAAATTGGTCAGAATTTAGCGGATTTGAACACAGGTCTCTACGATCGTGATCCACGCATCCGTTAGACCTCGGCCGCTTTAAATTTTGTTTAAAATAGAGAGTATATTATTAGAAATGTTATTGTGAACATAATAATAGTGAAATAGTCAAAAACGGTTGGTGAGGCCGCGCGTGCGCCGATCATCGAATCATTCTTAACGTTTAACAGCGGTTCGCAAAGTTTATCAACTTTTAATTGTATAAATCTAAATCAAGTAAATCTTGTCGCGTTTCGGGAATAGTTTGAAAGTAGCCAGGTATAACGTGAGGAGTGTGCACTGTCAATCTAAGATGGTAGATGCTCGTCTCCTCAAGCCGGCATAGTGGAGGCGACTGCTGCCCGCACAGGTTTCTCTGTAGTAGCAGTTGTTTCCACTCATGGACTGCACTCTAGCTTTACATCAGGCGGAGTGTTGTCACATGCCGAGCTACAAAAAAAAAGTAGGAAAAATAATTAACTTATTTTTCTTTAATTTAGGTATCTTGGTCATTTACACTAATGCAATAATTAAAATATAGATATATATTTTTTTAATTGTAGCTCGAGATACGACAACACTCCACCTGATGTAAAGCTAGAGTGGGGTCCATATACGGAAATAACTACTAATACAGATAAATTTCTTCAGGCAGCTTCTATGACGGCTTGAGGAGTCGAATGTGCACCATCCAGGTTGACGATGCACACTCCTTTCGCTTGACATAGTATAGTAGTACATAGTATTATTGTTATTTTATTAATTGAGAATTTTATCGTAGGATGTCGTTCTATCCTATAATTGAAATTGCAATTAATTTGTAAAATAGTAAGTAAGTAGCAATATTATAGTGTTAGTGCAATTTTGTTGGTAGGCTTATAAATAAATAAATAAATATATAGATAAAAATTAATAGAAAACTTTGAAAACCGCTGACAAATAAAAGTCAGTTACAATACAGTGGCCGTTACAATTTAAGCGCGGAATCTGTCTTCCTGTAGAGTGGGACGGAGTTATTATTCTACGTCGTGAACTAAGCGAGACGGCAATATTTTCACCTGTTGGCGTAGTCGTCAGCGTTGTCATCGTTGTTTTTCCCTCCATTTCTAGTATAGCTACTGTTTCAAGTTTTTTAATTAAAATCTAATAGGTCGATTGTGTTCTTTTTTTTTAAATTCGGTAACAGTTTGAGATGCTGTGATTTTTTTTTTGAGATTATTGTCTCATTAATTATTTAATTAATTGGTTATTACTTGTTAAAGGAGAATGCCCATTTCTGGGCCCATTTGATACCTAACAGTATGTAAACACAACAATATTCTAAAATAATATCTTATTTTTTTATTAATTCGTTTTAATTATATCAACATATTATTTACAAATCATTAGACAATGTTTAATTACATAAAAAATAGATAGCTTCAATTATTAAACATTTAAAATAACAATAACCGCAAATATTTCATCAGAAAACATCTAGTTACTCAATAATCAGGGTGAAAAAATTAAAACTGATTGGTAATCAGGAAGTAGATTTATTTTTCTTAATTTTTTTTTTAAATTAACTAAAAATCATCGACAAACTCGAGAAAAAAATTATGGGCCCATTTTTCTTAGGCGAATGGGCATTCTCTTTTATTTATTAATAAACATAGACTCTAGAATCCACACTCCGCTTGATGTTAAGCAAATGTCTGTGGTTGTGTTGTGTTTGTGTGGCAAATGTTCGCCTCCACTATGCCGGCCTGTTGAGAGCGTGAACTGTCCAGAACTGACAAGAGGCAAGATGAAGTGATTAGTTTACTATTTTTGAGTGTAACACCCGTGAAGTGACCCAGTCGCAGCTTGGAAGCAAGCGGGTATAACCAAAAGAGTATGTATAGTCAACCTGGACGGTGGGATTTGCGTATTCTTAAACTGGGCATAGTGAAGGCGATTGTTTTGTCTACTAAAGGACGCACTCTAGCTTAACTTCGGGCTTTATGAGGCCTAATTGTGTTACTCCCACTTAAATTCGAAAAATAATGTATGAAACAAAGATTCTGTATAAAATGTATAAATAATATTATATATAAATTAAAATTAAGCAAGATAATTATTTTAACAATTTGTCACACCTAAATTAATAATTGGTAGAATTGAACTTAAAGTGGAAGGCAAAATGAAACTTTTAAAATGTAATATTAAAGACTTCAACGCGTTTTTAATTTTTTTAATGGTTGGGGTTATATAATTTTTTGTACTATTGCATTATAATTTCCATAGACACATTTTCGGTAAATTATTATGTAGGCGTACAAAATAATTGCGAGGTGAACGGATATTAATTAGGCTAGGAGCGGAAAGAACTGCTACCACAGAAAACTTCAGGAGATGAATGTGCACTATTCATTGACTCAATGTTATATCTGGTGACTTCCAAGCTGATATCGAAATGCGACTAGTTGTGACGTCAACTGGCCAGATGGTAAGCACAGTGGAGGTCCATGAACGCCGCTGATCCAAGGTTAAAGGAGTGGGAAAATACGTGGGTTATTACACTTAAAAGTGGTGGTTCTACCCCAGACTGGGCTAATCATCATCTTCTGAGTGTGTACCATTCTTGAATAAGCTCAAGTAGTATTATTTATAATTGTCTTAATTTTTATTTTAATGGATTGTGACCATTCGTTGCCTCGAATCGGGAAAGTAGAGGGTATGCCTGCCTGCAGACACTCTGCAGTGACAGGTGTCTCTAGTTTTTTTTTTATTGTAGCTCGGCATGTGACAACACTCCGCCTGATGTAAAGCTAGAGTGCGGTCCATGAATGGAAACAACTGCTACTACAGAGAAACCTGTGCGGGTAGCAGTCGCCTCCACTATGCCGGCTTGAGGAGACGAGCATGTACCATCTTAGATTGACAGTGCACACTCCTCTCGTTATACCTGGCTACTTTCAAACTATTCCCGAAACGCGACAAAGTCACTTCACGGATGTTACATTCGAAAGTGGTGGTACTACCCCAGGACGGCAGACTGGACAAATAACCATCATCAGTCTGCCTACCACTCTTTAATAGTGCCTATAGGCACTGAGCGACCAAAGTATATATAACAAAGTTACATTGGTACCGGTCAGGATTAGCGAGGTTCGAACACGGGTCTCATCGATCGTGAGTTCACGCGTCTTACCGCTAGACCACAAATTAATACCAGATGGAGTGTGGTCATATGGCTAGCTCTCTATAGTTTTATATCTCTCACCACTTGCATCCTGAAAATTTATGTTTTCAGTACATTTTCCTAATAGTAAAGTAACATGCATTGTAACATATGCGATTTTCCTCTGAAACCTTATATTATACTTTTATGTAAGATATAAAGTTTATATAAGGTATTCATACATCACGAATGTACTTATGTACTTGGGTTTAGGGTGACAATACTTTAGTTTTTTTTGTTAGGATATTTTTTTATACATAAATTTTTTTATAATAATTGAAAAACTAAAACAAAAACAAAAACAAAACTAAAAATAATAATTATAAATAATATAATCAAATGTAATTATAGATCAAATTATTGTAAGGCACGATTTGATGAATCCCACCGCCACTAGTCTTCCACCAGCCACCACCTTCAAATTATAAATAAATGCGGAAAGAAACGGCAGTCTGAAAAACAGGCTATTTGGTACATATGTAATTCGATTTATAATATTGATTTAAAAAAATCTAGGATCGGGAGATTATATTATAATCATTTAACCAGCAGAAAAAAATGAAATTAGGCAGGGCTCAAGCGTGCGAAATTATTACGGAAATAAATAAAAAGAAAAATAAAAAATGGAAATAGGAAAATAAAATGAAAAATAAAAATCTGCTGTTCATTTTGGTGGTGGGTTGTTTTAAGTAAACAGTAATTTTAAGCATGCTGGTACACATTGTTTTGGGACGGTACTGCCATGAATGTAAATGAAAATGTAATAGTCTAAGTTTAATTGTACTTTTTTCTGTCTTGTGTACAAATAAAATTAAAAAAAAAAGTATTGTAGCTCGGCATATGACAACAGTCCGCCTGCTGTAAAGCCCGCACCATGAACGGAGACTACTACAAACGCTTCTACAGATACGTTTCTACAAGCAGCAGTCGCTTCCACTATACCAAAGACTACTGAGGAGACAAATGTGCACCATCCAGATTGACAGTGCATACTTCTCTTGTTATACCTGGCTACTTTCAAACCGTTCTAATAACCATCGCGCTAATAACCATCATCAGTCTGCCTATCACTTTGCCTACAGGCACTGAGCGACCAAAGTACACATAACATTGGTACCGGTCACAGTTACCTTTATGTGAACAATTATTTATTATTCATATAGTAATTGTAAAGTCTCATTTTCCAAGAAATAATGTTATCCCTTCAAAATACATGACAGTGTAAAGTTAGCTTGTGTGCGCCCGCGCAGCCTGTCCGTTCCACCTTACCGCATTTGTAAACCAACTTCCGACGCGAGTGGACGCTGCAAACTCTTCACAAAAGTACTTATGAAATGTGATGTGTAAATAGTGAATATACAATAACGATTTAGTGCTTATATTTAAGACTTAGGTTTTGTCTAAAAAGTGTATGAACAGTTAATCTAAAAAGTTTTATTGTAAAAAATTTGTTACGTGTTTTTTGACGATCGAGTTTACCTAATTTTCTTTAGTGTTTGAGGTAAGTTTTTTTTTAATTTTTAGTTTAAAACTCTAAGTAACTCTTTAAGAATTTAGGGCGAAATAAATTGGCTTTTTTTCTAAGAAATATCATTAGTTAAAATAACTTATTTGGTTCGTTATTTAACTGTTTTACGTAATGGTTAATTTCACAATGCGCTGTAAAAAATTTCGTTTAGTATTTTTTATTATTATTACTAAACACGTTTATATAAGTTTATTTTTATATGTAATAAGTTTTTATAAACTGTATAAGTATATAAAGGAGTTTGAAAAGCGTTTTATATAAGAATCTAATTCACTTAAAGGAAATTTCATATAAAATTTACATTAACGGTTTTTTAAAATTAATTTAGGGAATATTAAAATATTAATATAAAATTATCATGAAAATTTTAAAAAAAATCAACGCGCAGTTCAGGCTGTTGTATTGCGGCGCTGTTTTTTCTTTACAAATTTCATTAAAATGCTTCACGTAATTTATTCAGTTTTTACATATTTAAAAAATCTTATTTAAAAAAAGGTATAATTTGAAGACAATTATTTTATAGCCTAATTAATGAGCAATAAAAATTAATAACAATAAATATCATTTTAATGGAATCTTTCGAAATTATTTCTTAGGAATCCGACGCATCTGTAACGCTTTGAAGAAATGTGATAACAATAATATTAATATATAATTTATTATAAATGACTACGATATAGGTGGAAAGGTTCCACTTTAATAGTAAAGCAAGAAGAAAAGTTAAAGAAAATTCACGAAATACCATATAATATATAAATTCTCACACTTATAAACTTAATCTAGTCGACTTTTGGGATCAGCTTAAAATGTCTGTAGGCATCTGTCGCCTTCACTATACCAGCTTACTTCCAAGTTGATATCGAGAAGCAACTAAACTGAGTCATTTCACGGGTAACATTTTGTAGATGGTGGATTACCCCAGGAAGGCAGACTGGGCTAATAACCATCTACAATCATCTCATCTTAAAGAGTTTGTAGAGCTGTAAAAAGGAATTTTGGCGGTTGTACGAAATTAAATGTCCTTATTTTTATTTAGCAACACGGGATATAAGAAAGTAAGGATACTAGGGTCATGATACTAAGAAAAAAAACGGGCGTGGTCTAATGGTAGAGGACAGACCTTACGATCCGACGACCTGTGTTCAAACCTCGTTAAATTCTGACCAATGTAACTATGTTATATGTTCATTGGTAGCTCAGTGCCTTAGATGCAAAACTAGCTCAGTATAGGCATTAAAAATAGATATATATTTAACTAACATATTGTAAAACATAAAAAGTTACTTAACAAACGTAAAACATACCTATAACCTAGACACAGCGTCACAATTGGAAAAAATCTTCCCACACTTGAAATTATTCATTAAGCACACGGAAAAAATACGTATATTAAATTTTTATTTATTTATACAAAAGATTTTCGTCTTTACTAAAGATTACAACCCACAACACAATAAAACTAGCTGTTTATAGAAGCTAACTATTAAAGAATAATGCCAATAATTTCTCATTGATTTTCTAATTCACTTTGTAGAAAAATAAATCAATATTCCTTATCAACAATCAGTTTTAGTTTTTCTACCCGACTTTTGAGTAATCTAACTTTTTCTAATGCATATTTTGAGGTTATTATTACATTAAACGCTTTGAAAATAAATTATGCAATTAAACATTGACTATTGATTGATAAACGATGTGTTAATATGAAATTAAATATTAAGATATTATTTTAGATTTTAATAGCCGGGTTTAACTAAAGGAGTGTGCATATATTCGCCTTTTCAAGTCGGTATTGCGTGTAGTAACAGTTCTTTCCCCCAAAGCTAGCACTGTGCAGTCTCATGTCGGACTACAAAAAAAACCGTGATGCCTAAACATAGACCGGAATCGAACCTGTACTTACTTACCCGCATAGAAATTAATTCATTCACACACAAAATGTTTAGCTGTTTGCGCCAACAATGCCGGCGGTAACCGATCGCCTTTCGACTTTTTACTCAAGACCGCGGTTTAAAAAAACGTCGAAGAAAAAACTATATCGACCGACGACAGTGACTTTCTAAAAGAGACCGAATCAAACTTACTCGCTTTGCATATTGTTATCAACGTAATGATTTTTAGGTTAATATTTTATACCTGGATGCTAGCTTGATTTTTCTTAATTTTATCTATTCGTTTTCAAACAGACCGATCAGTGGATTTCCGAACACTAGTGCGTCGCCAAAGACCCAACAATAACCCCTTCGTTAACAAGAATTCACGTTATTTTTTATTTTCGTAATATAAAAAAATATTTCACAATCTAATATAGCAAAACTCAAAAATTCCGGTACATTAAAAAATCTATAAAAATTAATACTTAAAAAATAGATGTATGAAATACTATGGAGTATAATGGAAATTACGATTAACACAGGATAATTATATGCAATACTAATTATAATATATTTCGTAAATAAGAAATGAAATTTATTTTTATTGTAGCTCGACATATGATAACACTCCACCTGATTTAAAGCTAGAATGCGGTCTATGAACGGAAACAACTGCTAATTTCCACAGGCAGCAGTCGCCTCCGCTATGCTAAACAGTGTACACTCGTTATACCTGACTACTTCACGCGTGTTACATTAAAATTTGGTGGTACATATAACATACATTGGTCAGAAATTAGGGATGTTTGAACACGGGTCTCATCACTCGTGAGGTGCGTTCGACAATGGAAACAGAAGAGAGAAACAGTCTAGCTGTGTAAATACCGATACTTTCAAATATATAGAGTTGATTTAAAAGTATATCCCAAGACAAGTTACTATTGTCAAGGGACGCTGCAAATTCGTATAATCAAGCCTGATGACTTCTTCCTGTAGAAATTGCTCTGTGGTAACTCTAGCTTAACATACAAGCGTAATATTGTCACATATATTGGACATCTGTAAAAAACATGTCTGATCAAATCTCCCGTAAAAGAGTTAAGAAAATTTTTAACGGTGATAAAAAAAAGGTTATAAGGAGTAGAGTATGCACTGTCAATCTAGATGGTACACGTTCGTCTCCTCAAACCGGCATAGTGGACGTGACTGATGCCTGTAGAAATCTCTCTGTAGTAACAGTGTTTTAAGTTCTAGTTTAACTGTATGTAGATAAAAATATGATGACCGATCAAAATTCCCGCAAAAGAGTTGATCAGTTGTTTACATGTTTTTTGTAACGTTAAAATGCACTGAACCTTCTGAAGGCAGCCATCGAGCGAATCAAAATAGACGTAAGCTATCGAACTGTTCCGGTGCCACGCATTGAACGGTCTGGTCAACTCACGTGTCTTCTCATCCTTGGCTAGTCACACGGATCTGATGCGCTCCACGGACATCAGCTGTACTTGAGTGACGTAATACCAAATATCGACCTATTTACGCTTTTCAAACCTTTTTTTTATTATACCTCGACGTATGACTACACTCCGCCTGATGTAAAGCTAGAATAAAAGAAACAACTGCTACTAAAAATTAATTTTAACACGAATCAATCGCCTCCGCTATTCCGGCTTGAGGAGACGAATGAGCACTATCTAAATTGTCAATGCACACTCCTTTCATACCTGGCTACTTCAAACTGTTCCTGTAAAAAAAAAAATTAACAAACATCAGTCTACCACTCTTTAAATTAATACCATAGACATCGGGCGACTAAAGTACTTAACGACCAATCAGAATTTAGCTACATTTTTAGAAAGAAAGCGAGAAATTTTTATTTATTCATTTAAGAGGTATACCAGCAGAGAGATTTAGTTAGTTCGAAATTGGTCTCTTTTTTTATTATTGTCTGTTTTATATTATATATACTTTTTTTTCGCATTAAGTTTAAAAAAATTAAAACATATTTTTATTGTTTAAGTTTTTGTTTTTACATGTTAATTGTGTGTATAATATGTTAACTGTTAATATGCCACTAACGCCCGAAATTATCGTCATAATCGTCAGATAGGTTATTGGTACAAACTACAATCTCTAATCTGTGATCCGTCCTCTGACAGACGGTTAGCTTTGAAAAATTATCGGCACGCTTTATTCAAAATCTGGATTGATTTTTCTATCTGAGTTAGTGAAAAAGGGATCAAGATTGATTATTAATTTCGGGGGTATATGAATAAATAGATTTGAACAGTGGTCACAGATGACATATTCGTAAGTTCATACCTTTTAACGCTGGAGCAGCTTCTGACGTCACAGGACGATTTCTGTGGCTAATTGACGTGGAACGTGAGAAATTAGGCCATAAATCAAACACGGAAATAGGTGATAGTATGTCATGAAATAACTTAATGCTATTGGTGCATGAAACGGAACGACTGCATCGACTGACTCTAATGTGGATGCACGCACGGAACTGCACTAAACTGTCGCTTTTTTGTAGAAAGACTAGCTGTCCACCCGCGACTTTGTGCGAAGTGTAACACGGGGGTTAGTTTTTGTTCTTATTGTAAATCGATATATGACAACATTCCGCCTGATGTAAAGCCAGAGTGCGGTCCATGAATGGAAACAACTGCTACTACAGAGAAATCTCTACGGGCAGCAGTCGCCTCCACTATGCCGGCTTGAGGAGACGAATGTGCACCAGGTTGTCAATGCACACTCCTCTTTTATACCTGGCTACTTTCAAATTATACCCGAAACGCGACAAGGTCACTTTACGGGTACATAAATTTTAACAGGCAGCAATAGCCTCCGCTATGCCGGCCCTCGTTATAACCATAACCATAAAGTAACAACATCTAATTATTAACGGACTCAGTTAAAATTTTTCTTACGTATCCGGACTCTTCCCGAAATTACTTGCCGACCCCGGGGTCTATTCGATTGATTCAAATTTCCTAAAACAACGAATATTGAAAATACACGCCTCCGAGCGAACGAAGAATTAATTTTGTTGTAGGTCATCATTCTTCTCCTCAAGCCGGCATAGGAGAGGCGACTCTCTGTAAACTTCTAGGTTACCACACTATACCTGACGGAACGGACTTTCGGAACATGTAGAGGTTTTACCGGGGTCGCGGGGGCGTCCTCTATATTTATTTATTTATTTGTTTGGAAAATTTACAGGTGCAGTGTCTAGGAGATTTTATGTTTAAGTAGATCATGATAACATCACTGCACCCTAAAATAATTTTCACTATATAAAATAATAAAAAATAATACTATAAAATGAGTATTAATTACATAATTGCCTGCCACACCTACATCTACCCAATTCAGTGTACATTTTCGATTTAATGCACTTTTTAGAAGATTGTTGAAAGATATCAATATCTGTGAAACACGTGTTGTATGTGTAGCATAGTCCGAAAAGAGGAGCTCTACGTCCCGCATTCGTTCTCGCAGATCCCGGGTGGAAAATGTCATACGTATTAAAAGGAATCATCTCTCTGACCCCCCGGCAAGTGCTCCATAATTGCTGTCAGTGAGTGGTAATCGAGCTATATATAATATGACTAGCTGTTGGTCCCCGGTGCTACACGGGCTTATCAATTTAACAGCTCTCGAAGTATGAAAAGAATACCTCATATTTAACTTCGTTTCCATGGTAACAATAAACAATAAATAATTTCGACCTTTGATTATCATAAAAACGGTTATTGTGAGTTAATCTTAAAAGATAGACATATACTGTCGAGGACATTTTTTTAGATAATTTAAAGAGGAATAATTCTTTCATACATATTTTTTGGGTATCTCGAACGGTTTTCGCAGCGCACGCAACGGAAGCCCTCAAAGATGAACAATATTCCCCGTTTTTTCTACATTTTCGACTGTTTCTTCGCTCCCATTAGTCGCAACGTGATGTTATATAGCCTATAGCCTTCCTCGATAAATGATCTATCCAACACAAAAAGAATTTTTCAAATCAAACTAGTAATTCCTGAGATTAGCGCGTACAAACAAACTCTTCAGCTTTATAATATTAGTATAGATGGTAGATACTATGAAAATTTTGTTTTCATAAAAGTATTTGGTGACCTCGGCTACCTTTGCCAAGCAGAAAAACCTTAAGTTGTGACCTTTCATTACATTATTTGTTAATTTTTTTTTTGTGAATCATCATTTAAATTGTCGATGGTCATATTTTTTTTAATAGGAAAATTTAGGTTATATTTTACTGTAATTACCTATATAGACAAGGTCTTTTGTAACTAAATTATTTTTAGAATAATAAACGTTTAGATTTACAATATTTCTTAAGGCGGCTACTGTTGCCGGAGCACTTTTCTGAATCGACTTAACCGTTAAACGTTTACATTTAAGTACTCCACACGCGTTGCAATATCGTGTAAATTCATATTGTTATCGTTAAAAGGGTGGATGGTCCCGAAAAAATAATAGAACTTTCAATCAAAGTAACAGTAGGTCCCTTAGGCTAGAGTCGCCATTTAAATCTCATACAAACGGCTGTAACATTTTTCGACCCTTCAACCTAGATGGATTTTAATATTTGGGATGATTTTTAGGTCTGTACGTTTTCATAAAGAAAATAAATATATAATAAATTATAAATTCGACTCCTCAAGCCGGCATAGCGGAGGTTAATTATCTGTAGTAGCAGTTGTTTTCGTTCATGGACCGCACTCTAGCTTTACATCAGGCGGAGTGTTGTCGCATGCCGAGCTACATTAAAAAAAAATGAAGGAAGTAAAATAACCGTTGAACTTCATGCTAATTTCAGTTTATATTTTAATTTAATAACTGTTCTGTTAATAATTTCCCAGTTTAAATCTCTTAATTTATTTTTTGTCGATTTCATACAAAAACTATTTAATAGAAAATTAAATATTGCTATGGAAATAATATAATAAATTGAGTTAAACTCGCGTTTGATCGATGAGACCCGTATACATGTATTTTGGTTTGCAGTTGCCTCCACTATGTTTATTTTAGGAAACGAATATACGCCTTAAAAGGGGGAAATTAACGAATTTTTTTTATGAAATATCTAAAGTGCAACAGTCGCCTCCGCTATGCCGGCTTGAGAAGACGAATGTGCACCATCCATATTGACAGTGCACACTCTTCTTGTTATGCCTGGCTACTTCCAAACCTAAACCTAAACGCGACAAGGTCACTTCACGGGTGTTACATACGAAAGTGGTGGTACTACCCCAGGGCGGCAGACTGGGCTAATAACCATCATTAACCAGCCTACCACTCATAGTATTAGACTTCAAACATTAGATTTATTTCTACTAGTTTTCATAGTCAACTAGTACTTTTAAGAAAATGATTTTCTATTGGCTAAAAAAAATTAGGTAATTAATTCAATCGAGAATTGGGGTCCAGGTTGTTTTTTACATTTGAAAGTGGTGATACCATCCCAGGAAAGCAGACTGGGTTAATCACTCCCTACGAGGTCTGCTGCTCGTAGCAGATACGACCATTCTTTTGTTGCTTTTTTAATGTCCAATAAGTAAATCTTTATCGATTAAAAAAAAACACTAGCGTTAATAATTTTTGGCCTTCGTCTAGTTTTAAAATGTTATGACACGAACTTGGCCTAACCTCGCGTATTAACTTCATCTCAATTTGCGTCGGAACAAAATATTAAGTTAATTTAATTATTGATTAAAACCTTTATTTATTTATTTTTATTTTTTATATGGCGTATAACAATTTGCCAGCGTCAAAGTATATATATATATTTGCATCAAGTTAATAATATTGTGCATCACGAGTCATTCGTTCATCACACTAAACAGTCAGGTCAAGTCTCAGTCAAGTCAAAAATTGCTCCAGTAAAATGGTAGAATCTTTACTGAAACTTCCTACGGAGTTTTGAAGGGAAAATGGAAACACAGGTTCTCTTCTTTTGAATTGTTTGCCCATACTCACGCACGTTTACGAACACTTAATGGTTAATAATCTACCATTATTACACATTAACACTAGAAGAAACACAAGTTTAGGTAAATAATTAAAAACTGCCAAAAACCTTTATTTAAATAGTGGTAGGCAGATTGATCTCTCTTTATTGTCTCATCTCTCTCTCCCACTAACTTCCTATAGGATCTAGTTGGTGTCGGCCTGTTGCCGGATGTCATCTGTCCATAGTGCGAAGTGGTCGTCGTCTACCGCAGGTGTTAGAGTGGGACATAGAGATATATACTAGAGGAGTGTGCACTGTCCATCTAGATGATACATGCCCGTCTCCTTAAGCCGGCATAGTGGAGGTGACTGCTGCCCGCACAGGTTTCTCGCAGTTGTTTCCATTCATGGACTGCATTCTAGCTTTACATCAGGCGGAGTGATGTTGCCGATCTACAATAAAAAAAAAAGTTATATGTACTTTGGTTGCTCAATAAAGCGTGGTAGGCAGACTGATGATGTATATTAGCCCAGTCTGCCGTTCTGGGATTTACCCCCCTCACCAGTTAGCTACGTAAGGCAACCTAATTAATACCATCCCACGTGACTTTTTTCAAATTTATTTTACTACAGTAAGGAAGCTATAAATTCTATTTTATTTATTTATGTAATTTCACAGTCAAATTTCAGGGACTAAAATTAGTACGAGTAAATCACGTTCTCTTTGTGGTTCTCAATGTTTTTTTTAATTAAACGTACAAAAAAAGATGTAAACCAAAAATGGTTCAATTATATATTTTTCTTTTTTATTTTCCTGCGAGACATCTCGATGACTATCATCCATTACACGTAGTGAAAATAAACTGATAACTACATAACGATTAAACTTATTAAAAAAACTAAATAGTAACTTAAAAATATTCCCATGAATTGAACAATGAATAAAAACCGTATCGCAGACGATTCAGAGACGCCGGCAAAATGGCGCGCGATGACGTCACGCCGGAAATACTCCGTTTTGAATTTGGAACGGTCGAGCGAGCAATGGCGGAACATCCGGTGAAGACGTTACAATGAACGCGCTCGACTATCATACTATAAACTTTTCTGATGATGAACATTGTTCGATGAACTGCCATGTTTATTTTTAGATTAAAGCGTATACGTGTATTATTGTAGTTAGGTCTACGAGTATAAACGACACAACTTTATTTCATATTCTGGGGGTCAAGTATTAGTTTACATTTACGCTATCACGGCGTAAAGTGAGAGCTCTCACTCAGAGTCACAATCAGACAATATTATTTATACATATATAGGTTAAAAAATTCAAATGAAGCAATCTTATCGGTGGAGAGAACACTTTACGCTGTGACAGTGTAAATGAAACTCATACTTAGGCCTCTGAAGACGAAGATGCCTTTTTTCAGGTTTTATGCATATTAAGAGTGGAAAGGAATATGGTAAGGTGGTTTGGTCATTTGGAAAGATCGATGAAAGAAGAAGAAGCTCGGCATGTGACAACACTCCGCCTGATGTAAAGCTAGAGTGCGGTCCTTGAATGGAAACAACTTCTACTACAGAGAAACCTGTGCGGGTAGCAGTCGCCTCCACTATGCCGGCTTGAGGAGACGAGCATGTACTATCTTAGATTGACAGTGCTCACTCCTCTCGTTATACCTGGCTACTTTCAAACTGTTCCCGAAACGCGACAAAGTCACTTCACGGGTGTTACGTTCGAAAGTGGTGGTACTACCCCAGGACGAAATGTTTTTAGGTTATACTATAAAATAATTTGTTGAAGCTTTTTTTTTACGTTCATGAACATTTTGAACCTCTTGCGCAGAAGGGCTTAAAACTTTTTCAGGGCGTTTCAGTAAATCTTATCTATTTCTCTCACAAATTATAGCATCTCTTTCCCACACGCGTCTGAGATTAGGGTCAGTAGATCTATGTAAAATTAGTTCAAATAACTAACACAAATATTGAAATTATTTGATATTATGTACAAACCACTAATCGAGCTGTTAGTGCTGGCCACTGTTTGTGGTTACGGTTTTAGTGATGTACTTTCAACAAAAAATATCGATATCGACAATTATTATTAGCGTAATGTTTTCGTATTTTTTATTATTATAATTAAAAATCATTTTACTACACTAATTAATTTTAATTTATTTTTTGTTTTATTTTTTTTAAAATAAAATAAATTAAATTATATTTGTTTGAAATACTGCTTCTCTTCGCTACAGCTATAAACACGGAGGTTAGCTGGAAGAGAATGCTATTTAGCATTAAGTTCGCCTACACTAAGTTTTAAATAAATAAAGAGTGGCAGGCCTGGCACGTATAAAAAATGTATTATTGCGTACAAAATCAATCTTTACCTTCTATTACAAGTGTAGATAACTTAATTAGCGCATGTGCCGAAAAAAAATGTATTTAGCGGCCGTGGCCTAGCGATAGAGGATGGATCTCATGATTGATATTGTTAATTGGTAGTTTAAAAAATGTGTATGTTAAAATAAAGCTTTTAATAATAATAATAATTTTTTTTTATTTGCTTTGATCAGGGTTTACAGACATTAGCAGCATGCAAATGTCTAGTTAGGTTAGTTATAATTTGTTATGTTATAAGTCATTATTACATTACATTGCATTTATCGATATTTAACAGAATTCACATCACTATTTTCTCAATAAGAGATTATTGATCAATTTGTTTGTTCATTTTTATTTAGACAAATCAGTAGCCTCATTCTAGTAACTTATTTGTAATAACTTTGATAATATCTACATCTTTTTCACAAATTTTTGTTTAAACCTCGCTACATTATGACCAATGTTAAATATAATATGTATAAAACACAATAAGTGCGACCGTGGTTTAGTGGTAAGACGCATGAACTCACGATCGATAAGACCTGTGTTCGAACCTCGCTAATTCTGACAAATGTATGTGTACTTTGGTCGCTCAGTGCCTATAGGCACTATTAAAGAGTGGTAGGCAAACTGATGATGGTTATTTGTCCAGTCTGTCGTCCTGAAGTGACCTTGTCGCGTGTCGGGAATAGTTTGAAAGTAGCCAGGTATAAGAGAGGAGTGTGCACTGTCAATCTAGATGGTACATGTTCGTCTCCTCAAGCCGGCATAGTGGCGGCGACTGCTGCCCGCACAGGTTTCTCTGTAGTAGCAGTAAAACTTTTTAGAGGAATGTGCACTGTGAACTTGTATGATGCAAATTCGTCATAGCAGAGGCACTGTTCTATCTACTAATCTATGTTGTTTTCGTTCATGGACCGCACTCTAGCTTTACTTTAGAGTGTTGCTTGTATGTATGTTGATTTAAAAAAAAAAACCAATCAAAGCGTAATTCTTAAGATGTCCTCCGTATTGGACAGAAAAATTACCTCGAAAGTGTCCAAGAATCAAACCCAAGGCTTTGAGTGATCTACTAAAAAGTGAAGATAAAAAAAATACAGAACAATGATTTCTTTTATCCATAAACAGGTGTCGTAACCGCAAACAAACATCTGGTTATACAAGACTTTCTGTCTATTGAAATAAGTGTTAAAATACTTGAAACCTCATTACCAGTTAATCATTGAGTTAACCAATCAATTCGATACACTTCGAACACTATTTTAATCTATTATAGATGCGTAGTATAAGACTTCATAACGCGGTACTTGTTCCTACATTAATGTATGGAAGTGAATGTTGGGTATGGCAGAAGAAGCAAGAGAGTAGAATTAATGCTGTAGAAATGCGGTCACTCTTAACTAAAGTACATATAACTATATTGTTATTATTATTATAGTTAAATTGGTCAAAATTTAGCGAGGTTCGAACGCGGGTCTCATCGATCGTAAGTTCACACGTCCTACCGCTAAACCATAGTCGCTCAACGGGAATAGAATCTGCGTCTATCTAAATGTTTTGTAAAGAACAGTTAGTCCAAATTCTTACCGCTATATTTTAGTGAGACATCTTGGTAGAAACGACAGTTTTTACCCCTAGGCTATTTAGGTCTTAACCGATATCCTAGATTATAGGTCTTAAGTAAACAACTGTTCTAGTCTAGACTTTCTTTTGTTCACTTGAACGTTCTACGCTATAAGTACTAAGTATATTTATATTCTTTATTTTCTTTGTTTCATTTAATTATTTATATACTTTTTGGTTAATTTATAGACTTCTTACTTCTGTAAAAGCTTCAATAAATAAATATAATATATTTATTTTTGTAATAGTACACAAAGCCACTTTCATTGGTATACGCCGAGAGAGAGACAAACTATTTAATATTTTTGATTGAAAGAAATCTGACATAAATCTGTCACATTTGAATAATGTATTTGTCATATGTCATAAAAGCTTGTAAAAATTCTAATTACTCTCTCTCTGTTATATTTATTTCGTGAATTTGAATTTGAATAGTAAACTTCTATCTCTTTCTCGGCGTATACCAATGAAAGTGGCTTTGTGTACACATTTGTGACCGTACTCCGCCTGTAGTTAAGCAAAAGTGCGGTCGACGGGCAAAAACAAATTTACTGCCACCGAAAAATAGCTGCATGCAGCAGGCGTCTCTGCTATGTCGGTTTGAGGAGACAAACGTATTCAGGTTGACGGAGTACACTTCTCTCGTTATATACTCAACCGAACTTGTAACAATACTCCACCCGATGTTAAGCTAAAGCCTGATTCATGGACGGAAACGACTAGTACTTCAAATAAATTTTTCCACACCTTCGTTTCGTTTTTCGTTAAACAAAGATGTTTTTTATTTGTACAACACGATACGCGTACATGACGATACGCGTCGATATAATATAGTTCTACTAACTGTTAAGTTAACAATAACTTAGAGATTGTGGTTAAGCGAATAAAAACCACAGTTACTGGTTCTCGGTTAGTGGGGTCTAGGATACCTAACAAGTCCTAGATATGCTAGATTTGTTTATAACTGTATTGGATTCACATTTTTAAAACAGATATACAACTTTTGGTTCACGGAGATGCCTCTTTTCTCTCCGAGTAGCAGTCACCTCCGCTATACCTTGATGATATATCTACTTTCAAGCTAACAAAACGGTGGTGATGATAACGTATGACCTTCATATAATTAACAGAGGGTTGGTCAGCGTATTAAAGAGGGTGAATCGTGGGAGGTTTCTTAACGGATAAAGGCACCTGTCTTAGACTTGAGGTTAATGACTTTAGATAAATCAACACTTTTTTAATGCCTGTACTGAGCTAACCCTTGTATCACAAGCGACCAAAGTATATATAACATACAACGAGATTTGAACACGGGTCTCATAGATCGTGAGTTCTACCGTTAGACCTCAGCCTCTGTATTCGTTAGTTTATGAAGGATACACGCAAATTTAATAATAATTTATTAACAAAATTAACTCATTATAAATTTCATACTTACAGTCAACAAAAACAACCGTTCTAAAGGAGAATGTCCTAAGAGAAATGGGCCCGCATTTTTATCTCGAGATTGTCGTTATTTTTAGTGTATTTTGTAGAAAAATAAATCTACATTCCTTATCATAAATCAGTTTTAATTTTTTTTAACCGAGGTATGGAGTAATTTGACTTTTCCTGATGCGATATTTGAGGTTATTATTATATTAAATGCTTTAATAATTGATGATGTCTGTCGGTAAACAATGTGTTGATATAATTAAATTAAAGTAATAAATAAATAATCTATTATCTTAGAATATTGTTTTGTTAATAAACTATCAGATTAAGTGGGCCCAAAAATGGGCATTGTCCTTTAAAATCTATAAATAGTTGCTAGACGAAAATTATCGCGCTGCACATGTTGCCATTGAAATAACTATTAAACTTTTTTTTTATTATTATTTAAATTTCCTTTCGCTGTCAATTACAAGAGGGTGAAGTCATTTCCTGTGATGACAAAAGATACGGAAAACGATTTTTGTATAAAAAAAAGACAGAGAAAAAAAAGACTTCCAACCAATTACGTATACGAGTTTTAACGGAATATAATTTAGCGCGAAAATTCGTTAGATTACGCGGGAAAATATATAATTACATTAGACGTAAAAGGCTGTAGGACGCATGAACTTTTGGGGTGAGAAGAGATGTTTTAATTAAATTAAATAACACATGTTTTTGCTTGAGTAAAATAATATATATTTTAAATTTATATGACGTATAACAATTTGCCAGCGTCAAAGTACATATTTTTGCATCAAGTTAAAAATATTGTGCATCACGAGTCATTCATTCATCACACTAAACAGTCAGGTCAAGTCTCAGTCAAGTCAAAAATTGCTCCAATAAAGTGGTAGAATCTTTACTGAAACTTCCATAGGAAGTTTTGGAAGGAAAATGGTTCTCTTCTTTTGAATTATTTGCCCACACTCACGCACGTTAATGAACACTTAATGGTTAATAATCTACCATTATTACACATTAACACTCGAAGAAACACAAGTTTAGGAAAATAGTTCAAGACAGATAACCTGACGTCTCAAGATGGCCGCCAAAACTCCGAGTAAAATAATATATCTTCTGACATAAAAAAAACAAAGGACTGACATCTTTGACATATTTTGACTGCCTACTTTTTAAAAGAAAACTTTTATTAGAATTAGTAGTCGCCACAAACTCATGATAGATGAAACCTGTGATCAAACCTCGCTAAATGTAAATGTAACTTTGTTATATTTACTTTGATCACTTAGTGCCTATGGTATTTTTTTTAAATTGTAGCTCGGCATGTGACGACACTCCGCCTGATGAAACAACTGCTACTACAGAGAAATCTACGGGCAGCAGTCGCCTCCACTATGCCGCCTTGAGGAGACGAGCATGTACCATCCAGATTGACAATGCACACTCCTCTCTTGTACCTGCCTCCTTTCAAACTATTCCCGAAACGCGACAAGGTCGCTTTACGGGTGTTACATTCGAAAGTGGTGGTACTACCCCAGGACGGCAGACTGAACAAATAACCATCATTAGTCTGCCTACCACTCTTTAATAGTGCCTATAGGCACTGAGCGACCAAAGTACATATAGCAAAGTTACATTGGTACCTGTCAGAATTAGCGAGGTTCGAACACGGGTCTCATCGATCGTGAGTTCACGTGTCTTACCACTAGACCACGGTATCACATACGCATTAATTAATGAACTGATGATGGTTATTAACCCAGTCTGTCATCCTGGGGTTTGCCTTTCCAATTAGTGTAAGACCCGTAAAGTGAGTGACCTAGTCACGTTTTCGAGATCAACTTGATCAACACTGCATTCGTCTGCTTAAGCCGGCATAGCGGAGGCGACTTCTGTCTGCAGATTTTTTTTATAGTAAGATAGAGTAGTTACATGTTGAGTCACTATAAAAAATACTGGTATTCAATTAAATATTGCTTTAATAAAAGAATAAACAAGTCATTTTGCATAAAATTATGAGAATATATTATATTTGCTTGAACGTTGACCTCCCGATGAAAACCACCTGTTTTGAGATTTCGCACAAGGTTGCTGACACGTGGGGTGTCTTGAACTCCTGTGGGGTAACTAGGAGTGACCTTTAGGCTTTGTTACACTTTTTTGTATTGTTTTAATTTGTGATAGTTTACTTTGTTTAAAAACAATATTTTTTTTATTGTAGCTCGGCATGTGACGACACTACGCCTGATGTTAAGCTAGAGTGCGGTCCATGTACGAAAACAACTTCTATTACAGATAAATTTGAACAGGCAACAGTCGCCTACGGTATGCCGGCTTGAGAAAACGAATGTGTACCATCCAGAATTGACACAGAGTACACTTCTCTCGTTATACCTGGCTACTTCCAAGCTGATGCCGAAACGTAAAAGACTTTTTCATTAAGGTCCAATCGCACCAGATGACCTAACTATTACTCTCACTTTAAAGTATTGGTTAAAATTAAATTAGGTCAGTTTTGACATTTACTTTAACGCTAATCGTAACCAGCGAATTTTGGCCGATCAAAGTTAAAGTAATAGTTAAACCAATGTCACTAACATGAAGATTTTTTGGTTTGTTCACTTGGTGGTGTTGTTGACGGGTGATTTCCACCTCAGAAAGATGCGTGAGCGCGGCGATTTTTTCAAAATAATATATTGTTGAATTGGATAAAAAAAACCCTCCCATTAAAAGTGTATCAATAGAAATAATCTCTTTAGATTCCTAGAGGTCGGCGCGTGCGCACCGTTACGTCAGGTGCATGCCCCCGCTTCCCCCTTGAACACCTGATCGTGCGAGGGTGCATTAATACAAGGGTGCACGACCTCTATGATTGGGGTATACGACCCTTGTTGTATATTTTTCTATTATATTTTTATAACGTCTTAATTTTTTTTTTTGCATAAAGAGAATTGTGGATGTGAAGGAAGCGAGGGTGTTGTGTCAGGATCGTGGTAAGTGGCGTTCCGTTGTCTCTGCCTATCCCTGTGGGAAAAAGGCGTGACAATTGTATTGTATTGTATTGTATTGTATTGTATAAAAAAACACTTCAATCTCTACTCACTTGCAAAAGAAAAACTTAATAAACAGTCTTTGAGTGGCTATGATCTAGTGGTAGAATGTGTGAACTCACGATCGATGGTGCTCATTAGTCTCGTCAAATCGGCATAGTGGAGGCGACCATTTATCTGCGTTACTAGCTGCTACTACTCGTGGTCCGCACTCTAACTTACAGGTGGATTCTTCTTCATCTCTTGGATCTTTTTACTTAATTGTATTTTATAAACAATGATAGTATATTTGTTCGGCATGTGCCTCCCACCGTTCAGTTCAGTTGACAGTGCACACTTATAAAATAAAGCCGGCATAGCGGAGGTAAACTGCAGACATTTGCTGCACTATATATTATACAAAATCGACCTTTATTTTTATTATCACGACGTCAACCGAAATAGGGTGGTACAGTGGGGGGGAGTTTGTCAAAATTAAAATTGTAAATATTCCCAATTATCATAAAACAACAGGTGATGTCAATGTGTGGGAATTCACTGTTATTTGCATAAAAATTATAATATTTATAAAAAACAATTGTAAGGGGTGTTTTAACCGTTTTATCTAAGCTACAATTGCTCAGAGAAATTCTAGCAGCAGTCGCCTCCGCTATGCCGGCTTGAGATAACTCATCACCCAGCGGACCCAGCACCATCAAGTTGACAAGGCTCCTCTCGTTAAATACTACTTCCAAACCAATCCCAAAATGCAATGAGGTCATTTCAGGGGTGTGTAACTTGAAAGTGGTGCTATACCAGGACGGCAGTTTTGCCTGATAATCGTAAGTTGATGTCGTCAGTCGTGTATCGCAAAGACAAACATACAAATATCAATTTATTATAATAAATAAATAAAATTATTATAATTAAGAGTGGTAGGCAGACTGATGGTGGTTATTTGTCTAGTCTGCCGTCCTGGGGTAGTACCACCACTTTTGAATGTGACACCCGTAAAGCGACCTGTCGTGTTTCGGGTATAGTTTGAAAGTGGCCAGGTAGTAGGAGAGGAGTGTGCGCTGTCAATCTAGTGGTACATGCTCGTCTCCTTTAGCCGGCATAGTGGAGGCGACTGCTGTCCGTACAGGTTTGTCTGTAGTTGCAGTTGTTTCCATTCATGGACCGCACTCTAGCTTTACATCAGGCGGAGTGTTGTCACATGCCGAGCTACAATAAAATGATGAATAACAGAAAATTGTTAAAAGGAGAATGACCATTCGCCTAAGAGAAATGGGCCCACTTTTTCTTTTCGAGGTTTTTAGATTTTTAGTACATTTTGTAGTAAAACTAAATCTACAATCCTTATCAGCAACCAGTTAAATAAATTAATATATATAAAATAAAATAAAAATTAAAAAAAAAATAATAATATATAATTGATGATATTTATTTGTTTTAAAGCAACAGCGTAAACCTAGAGTATAACAAAAAAAGCTTAATTTGTAATAATAAGGCCAATGATAGGCTTTACGGTATATGTGACGTTTTTTTTATTGTAGCTCGGCATGTGACAACACTCCGCCTGATGTAAAGCTAGAGTGCGGTCCATGAATGGAAACAACTGCTACTACAGAGAAACCCGTGCGGGTAGCAGTCGCCTCCACTATGCCGGCTTGAGGAGACGAGCATGCACCATCCAGATTGACAGTGCACACTCCTCTAGTTATATCTGGCTACTTTTAAACTATTCCCGAAACGCGACAAAGTCACTTCATGGGTGTTACATTCGAAAGTGATGGTACTACCCCAGGACGGCGGACTGGACAAATAACCATGATCAGTCTGCCTACCACTCTTTAATAGTGCCTATAGGCACTGAGCGACCAAAGTACATATAACAAAGTTACATTGGTACCGGTTTAAACATTTTCTATTAATTGATAAACTTTGTGTTGATATAATTTAAATAAATTAATAAAAAATAATATATTATTTTAAAATATCAAGTGGGCCCAAAATTGTGCCTTGTCCTTTGATTAATTAAATAGACAGTAATTTATCACTAACATTAATCATCACTCAGTGTTGCAAGACTAAACATAACAGGTGGTTGTAACGACTGGTAACCCCACACAGCAATTTTACGTGCATCCATGTGACCCCACTACTTGAAGAGTACGAAGTTCGTTATTTTTCTTTAAGTAAAAGCTGTATTGATGATTTTGACCTTTAACGTGAAAACTATTGGCTGTGCGTCCATACATTTTGTTTTACAACATTATTTGAAACATAGTAGATTTATGTTGAAATTAAGTAATTTTATATCTTTCTCAGCACTAATTATTATCGCAAATCACTATAATAAACAAATAGCTACTGCACAGAATGTATGAAATGCTTGTGAAATATAACCAATATAAAATGTTTAAAATATTTAAAATTCAAAATCAGCGCGATTTGAACACGGGTCTCATCGATCGTCAGTTCCTGCTTTCTATCGCTAGACCACGGCCGTTATTTAAACAGATATAATCCTGGATCTCGAAGACGACTTCGACGCTACAGATGCCGATAATAAATATATTAAATATTAAAACAAAAAGAAAAGTAAAATTAGGCAATCCAATTTCGCAAACTAACAATTAACCAACGGAGCGTAACAAAAAAGTCACAAATTATTTTTTAAATTACACAAAACACCATACCAATTTTATGGTACATTTGTTTTTTGAAACACCCCTTTTTGATTATGCGCAGGCTTTTACACCCCAACTGTTTGACCGTGGAAACGGTTTTACTAAATTCCTTTACGTGGCTCCACGGCCTATAAACAGGGACAACTTGCTAACACATGTTTGTAAGTAACAGTTTACAGCACCATCAAGATTGAGGATAGACTTCTCTCGTTATATCCTGTTACTTGCAAGCTAACCTCGAATCGGGATTAGTTCACTAATTACCTGAAGGTGGTGGTGGGACAAAACCTGGGTTAATAACCGGCTTAATCTACCTATCACTTGTTTAAGAGAAATTTTTAGTGGATTTTGTAGAAATATAAATCTATTTTCCTTATCACCAATCAATTTTTTTACCTGGGTTATTGAGTAATTCGACTTTTTCTGATGCAATATTTGAGGTTATTATTAGCATAAGGCTTTAATAATTAATTACTGTTTTTATGTATTTAAACATCGTCTATTGATTGGTAAATGATGTGTTGATATAATTAAAATGAATTAATGAAAAAACAACATATTATTTTAGAATATTGTTTTGTTAATAAACTATTAGATATCAAGTGAGTCCTAAAATGGGCATTCTCCTTTGTTTACACGAAAAATAATTAAATGGGTAACAGTTGAGTATTTGACCATAAAATATGATTATTTGATTATTATTTCCGCAAAACAATACTGTCTTGTATGACATAAAAGTTCACTTTTTATTTCAAAGTCATTCATACAAAGTGTATTCTCACGGTCAGGTTTGTGGTCTAGGTTACACCGCGGCGTGTGAACTAGGCGCACGCGTAATATGATATAAGAATTTACTTGACGCTGAAAGGAAAAAGCTCTCACAATTTCATGCCATTTGATTTGAAAAACAAAAGTTTAAACCTAATATGTATTTTGGACAATATCTTTTCATATCAAACAATTTATTAAAATTTTATTAATTTTTTTTATTAATTGTAACTCGACATATAATAAAACTCCGCTTGATGTTAAGGTTTAGATGTAAAGCTAGCCTTAGCGGTCCATGAACGGAAACAACAGCTACAGTCGACATGAGGAGACGAATTTGCACCTCAGAACGATAGACTTTTTTTTTTTTTTTTTTTTTTTTTTTTATTGTAGCTCGACATGTGACAACACTCCGCCTGATGTAAAGCTGGAGTGCGGTCCATGAATGGAAACAACTGCTACCACAGAGAAATCTCTACGGGGTTGCAGTCGCCTCCACTATGCCGGCTTGAGGAAACGAGCATGTACCGTCTAGATTGACAGTGCACACTCCTCTCTTATACCTGGCTACTTTCAAACTATTCCTGAAACGCGACGAGGTTGCTTCACGGGTGTTACATTCGAAAGTGGTGGTACTGCCCCAGGACGACAGACTGGACAATTAACCATCATCAGTCTGCCTACCACTCTTTACTAACCTAGATATAGCCAAAGGACGTCTCCCCGAGTCGACTGACATAGCGGAGGCGACATTTCTCTCTTTAAGTAGCCGGATATAGTGAGAAGTACCCTAACAACCTGTACGATGCAAATTATTCCTAAGCCGACATAGTAAAGGCTCTTTGTAAGCGTTTCAGTTTATTGTGGTTTAGTTATATTTGTTAAATTAGTTACGACTATTATAATATTTTTTTTCTGAATTTATAATTCAGTTTTTTTGTAATTATAAACACAGGCTATAATAGACAAGTTTCTTATGGCTGTCTTCTCGTCATATGCCTAAAGTAGATTTAGAATCTACGATGAACAAGTGCATGCCAAGTCCATGCCTACGTTAACAGAAGATTTTCATTTCATTTAATTTCATTGAACCCTGGGCATACCTTCATCCTTGGGACAGCCGGAGGAGTCTCTTGCCTTACCTGGGAGACATCGCGTGGCTGTGGTGAAGCGGTCCACCTCACGCACAAAGAGTGGTCATATCTGCTCGCAATTGAGCAAAAAGAGGCTGCGAGGAATCTACAATCTCTACCCTAAACCTTGTTTAGACGACATCTGTTGTCTTATAAAAAAACTTCGTCCGGAATCAACCTCTGACCTCTAAGTTGACGTGTGAAGTAGGTGCAAGAAGACAATGAGCTTACTTGTATAATATTCATTATGACATTGTACTTCGTAATAAACATTGGAAAAAACTTTGGGAAAAAATGAACAGTTACCTTATACTTTCCTCTAGAAAGGTAGAAGTGGATTCGATGAGACCCGTGTTCGAACCTCGCTAAATTCTGATGGAACTAGGCACTATTAAAGAGTGGTAGGCACACTGATGATGGTTATTAGCCCAGTCTACCGTCTTGGGGTAGTACCACCACTTTCGAATGTAACACCCGTAAAGTGACCTTGTCGCGTTTCTGAGTCAGTTTGGAAGTAGCGAGAGAAATTTGCACTGACAATCTGAACGGAATATTCGTCTCTTCGAGCCGGCATAGCGGAGGCAACTACTGCCTTCAGAAATTTCTCTATGGTATCAGTTGTTTTCGTTTATGGACCGCACTCTAAATTTACATAAGGCGAAGTGTTGTCATATGCCGAGTTACAATTAAAAAAGACGTGCAAGATAAAAAAAAAATGCAAACCGGGGACTAATTTAGGAACTAAATACAAAAAACATCTGAGGTTTTTTTTGTTTTATATGGCGTATAACAATTTGCCAAGTTAATAATATTGTGCATCACGAGTCATTCATTCATCACACTAAACAGTCAGGTCAAGTCTCAGTCAAGTCAAAAATTGCTCCAGTAAAATGGTAGAATCTTTACTGAAACTTCCTACGAAGTTTTGGAGGGAAAATGGAAACACAGGTTCTCTTCTTTTGAATTCACGTTAACGAACACTTAATGGTTAATAATCCACCATTATTACACATTAACACTCGAAGAAACACAAGTTTAGGAAAATAATTCAAGACAGATAACCTGGCGTCTCAAGACGGCCGGCAAAACTATCAACATCTGAGGTTCAAAATTGTTGTCAATTTGCAATAAGCTATTTATTTGACTAAAATTGTCAATTAGATGACAAAAAAAATAACATGACATTGAACTTAGTTGATAATTATTTAGATTTGTACCGCAAAAGACAAAGGCATACTTAATTAGTTGTTAGTAACAGTATTATTTCAGTATTTACAAGGATATTTATTTAAAATAAAATAAAATTCTTATTATTCTAAAAATATTCTTTAAAAAAATCTCGTCACAGTATTTATTATTTATATAACGTAGTATATTTATTATATTCTATAGAAGTATTTGTTTATTGTGTATGTATATATTGTATATTTTATTTACGTATTTATTATGCTCATATAATCCCCCGTTACCGTTTCTCACTTACCCAAAGGTCGACATTGCATTTTTGCGACATTGAAAATTGCGTCAAAAAGAGTTAGTCTTTCTTGCGTGCTTGCCTGCGCAAACTCAGCGTGCAGCGGGCAAAACGGAACATATAGCCAGCAAGACTGCGGTTTCACTTAAGAGGTTAAGGAGGAGTAGAGGCGACCGAAAAAAAAAATTTAGATATTTTCTGCCCGTGGGTGGTGACTTTTTTTTTTTATTGTAGCTCGACATGTGACAACACTCCGCCTGATGTAAAGCTAGAGTGCGATCCATGAATGGAAACAACTGCTACTGCTACTGCAGAGAAACCTGTGCGGGTAGCAGTCGCCTCCACTATAGTTTCGGGAATAGTTTGAAAGTAGCCAGGTATAACGAGAGGAGTGTGCACTGTCAATCTAGATGGTACATGCTCGTCTCCTCAAGCTGGCATAGTGGAGGCGAGTACTGCCCATAAAGATTTCTTTGTAGTAGCAGTTGTTTCCATTAATGGATCGCACTCTAGCTTTACATCACATGCCGAGCTACAATAAAACAAAACTCACTGGGGCCATGGGGCCGCGATTATAAAAACATTTTTAAAATGTCTGGCACAAAAAATGATTTCATAGTCATCCTACTTTATTATCATTTTCTAGTGATAAAGGTAACATATTGGGATTCTATGTCTATTTATAAATTTGTCATCAGAGTATATTCGTATACTATTTGGTTAAACAAAGAACGTGGTAGAACATAACGGTCTACTCGTATTTCGCAGCAGGATAAGTTATGTGTAGTGCAGCGCCGGGTTTAGACTTCGGCGGCCCATAGGCAGAGCACGTTGTGGAGGCCCTCAAATCGTTTGTGGTTAACTGTTGAAAGTTTCTATTAAGGTCAAGGTAAGGAAGAGAGCAACTAAATAAGTTGGCTAACACAAAATTTAAAACAAAACTCAGTTTTTTTTTTTGTTTCTACTGAGCCTTTATCGACTTGATTTTTTTTTTAATAAAAATCTTTATTAGGCAGAAAAACATAATTTAATAACATAATTTAATTTAATTTTGTAGTGTGGTGGCGGCCCATAGACTACTGCCTATGTAGCCTATGCTTACATCCGGCACTGGTGGAGTGCATCGCACTCTAGCAAAGGTTTTAAAATATTTTATTTTTGCGGCGACCGTGGTCTAGGTAGATCCATGTTCAAACGTCGCTAATTTCTGACTAATGTAACTATGTTATATGTACATTGGTCGCTAAGTGTCTGTGGTATAATATAGGCCTTAATTAAAGAGTGGTAGGCAGACTGATGATGTTTAATTAGGTCCACCACTTTAAGTGTAACACCCGTAAGTGATCTTGTCGCGTTTTTGACTCAGTTTGGAAATAGCCAGGTGTAACGAGGAAGTGTGTACTGTCAACCTGGATTGTGCACATTTGCATCCTTAAAACGAAGATTACTCTGTGGTAGCAGTTGTTTCCGTTCATGGATTGCACTCTAGTGTTGTCAAATGCCGAGCTACCATATATTTTTCTGGAGTTGGAATCGATTCCTGGACTGTTTTATACCTCTTCCTAAATAGATGGTGACAATTGTCCACTTATTTTGTGATTAGGTGACACGTAGTAGTCAAATTTATACTTGTTTTTCTTTATTACAAATTATATATTTTAGTATTAACTTTGGGATCATACAAATGATTTATTTCCCACGATTTATTCGGATCACGTTTTTGGATTTTTTTTGTTTTTTTTTTTTTCATGATAGGCTTGTGTTTGACCACACTTTGCCTTATATTAAGTGTAAGCGGTCTAAGAAGAGGTACACTTGCTTAAGAGGTACCTATTTACCTTCAACTTAAAGACACCCATGTTACACTAATCGGCAACACTTGGGAAGAAAGTAAAAAGGAGGGAACTGGGATTTGTAGGATAAAGTAAAAAAAAATAGAGAAAGGAGTGAGAGGAGTGTGCACCGTCAATCTATATGGTGAACATTCGTCTTCTCAAGCCGGCATAGCGGAGGGGGTGCTGCTCGCATACATTTGACATGAGCAGCGGTAGCCTAGTGGCAGAGAACGGACCTCACGATCGATGAGACCAGTATTCAAACCTCGCTAATATTTTGACCAATGTAACCATGTTATACTCGTATGTACTTTGGTCGATCATTGTCTGTCATACAAGCACTAGCTTTGTACAGGCATTCAAAAAATCTCTCTGTGGTAATGGTTGTTAATAGATCGGATTTAGCTTAACACGCGAAGTTTAAGAGGTTAAAGCGCAATATTATAACTATTTATTCTGTATTTATTTATGAACTACTAACTGGCAAACTTCGTACCGCCTCAGAATCAATAAATAAAGAAGCATTTCTAAACGACGCGACGAACATCAAATGTTTGGCATTCAAAACCAAATAGTTTCTAAGGGAAAGCGAAATTGTTGTTTTTACTATATTCCAAGCATTTGTTCATATTTACTCACCTTTTAAACCTTCCCTGGACTTCCTCAAATAATTCAAAACCTAAATTAGCCAAATCAGTCCATCCGTTCTCGAGTTTTAGCTAGACTAACGAAGAGCAATTGGTTTTTAAATATATAGATTTAATTTGAAACAAATAAATTAATAAAGTCCAAAGGTAAATCCTTACAACAAAGAGCTTTTCGTTATTTTCTTTATTAGTAAAAAAGTCAAAAATCAAGGTTGAAAAATGTATTCATTAAATACAAATAAATATAATAAACATATATATATATATAATAATTATAAATTTGTACATGAGATAGACATCGTCGGACACGTGTGAACGAAGCGTGAGAACTTTAGCTCTACATGATACGAAATACCCGACGATTTATCTTCTAGCGGTCAGTAGAAGACGTGAACCCACGATCGATGCATCGCAGGGCCGTTCAAAAAACTCTCTGGTTTGCTAAACCATTTCATCTAAATAGATTTTTGATTTTTTGAGCCGTACTGCTATTTAAATTTAGTCGGCTTCGATACTAAGTCAAATTTTAAAAACAGTAGAGAAGATGGGGTGATACGTAACCGATGTAAAGCTAGAGTGCGGTCCATGAATGGAAACAACTGCTACTACAGAGAAACCTGTAGTCGCCTCCACTATGCCGTCTTCAGGAGACGAGTATGTACCATCCAGATTGACAGTGCAAACTCCTCTCGTTATACCTGGCTACTTTCAAACTATTCCTGAAACGCGACAAGGTGTTACATTCGAAAGTGGTGGTACTACTCCAGGACGGCAGACTGGACAAATAACCATCATCAGTCTGCCTACCACTCTTTAATAGTGCCTGAGCGACCAAAGTACGTATAACATAGTTACATTGGTCAGAATTAGCGAGGTTCGAACACGGGACTCATCGATTGTGAGTTCATGCGTCTTACCGCTAGACCACGGCCGCTCTTAAATATTAAACTTAAATATTAAAAATTATTACGATATTAAACAAAGAGTCCAAACTCGAAGATAAATCGTACAGAATTATGGTAGTATTTTTGTTCCCATGTAGGACGCAAAGACGAGGGAGTATTGTTAACGAAATTCCCATAACCTTGTCCGAATGTATCGGGGTAACCTTTTTATACCTTACCTTACGCATGATGCCTCAACATTACTAAATTAAGGTATTTTAAGGAGGAAAAAACATCACGCTATTATTTATTGAAGGGGTAGATACTGGTGGGTAGATACTGGTGATGGTTATTAGCCAAGTCAGCCGTCCTGGGGTCTTTCGTGTCAGCTGAAAACCAGCGCTCTGACATCAGCCAGAGCATATGCTGAGCTGATTTCCCTTTTGTCACCTTACCCTATACAAACTCAACTTTATAATTGTGAAGGTAAATCTGGTGACAGCTGTCTTTTTTTACATATTTTTTGGATAATATAGATTAATTTAGTCGACACGTGTTTCTTGAAAACTTTCAATTTTAAAAGATTTATTTTAATTAAAACATGGTGTTTATAGTATACTATTTTGTTCATTACACTGCAGCGGTTAGTAGTAATAAATACTGTCATCGCAAGAAAACACAAAGAAAAGATATTGGCAAAGGTTACAACCATAGACAACAAAATTATCTTAAAAATAATAGCTATACACCACCTCTTTTTCTACACCAATGTCTATGGTCTGTCCTAAAAAGGTCGATCGCGTGTTATTACAGTTTTTCATGATCTCCTCGATTTTTAAGTTTTTTTCAGACGGGAATCAAAAAATACATCTAATTGAAGTGATATCTCGAAATGGTTTTCGATTTAACATGGGTTATTTTTCGAAGACCTTGTGTATTCTCTATATTATATTCTATTCTATTTTTCACCTCGTATCAAAATTTCTTAGTTCAACCCACAATCTTATTTTAAAATCATTGTTTTAAAGCTAGGAGAGGCTCAGTTCGTATTTCTGCGAGTATTAAAATATACATGAATTAATAATATTAGTGGTATTTTGTACATTGTGTAAATACGTGAACATGGAAACAAAAGGACGGTTAGCAGGAGTTTGTTTTACTAAATCCGTTTTTATGGATATCCTGGAACATTCATGTTTGAAAATCATTGGAGAAGGCATTTTTTATTTGTGTTCTAAAAAGATTGAGCTCTAAATAAGAGTACAGTTATGATTATCAAATTAATAATGAAATTATTATACAATGTCCCATACATTGTATTAGGTAAAGCAGAACTTAAAAATTACTTCTTAATAGAAACAATCAAAAAGAAATCCTTATTCACGAAAAAACATAACGAGAGGACCCTACACTGTCTGTCTAGATGGTGCACATTCATCTCCTCAGGTCGGCATAGCGGAGGCGACTGCTGCCTATAGAAATTAATCTGCAGTACCAGTTGTTTCGGTTCATGGACCGCACCCTGGTTTTATATGAGGCGAAATGTTTTACGTATTGTATTTTTTTTTAAAGTAATGTTTTTGATTACTTTCACACTTTAAATCCTGTCAATCTAAGATGGTACGTGCTAGTCTCCTCAAGCCGGCATAGTGGAGGCGACTGCTACCCGCACAGGTTTCCTTGCAGTTGTTTCCATTCATGGACCGCATTCTAGCTTTACATCAGGCGGAGTGTTGTCACATGCCGAGCTACAATAAAAAATATCTTTTTTTCTGCAAGGGAGTACAACTCTCTATAGACACCTGAGCGTTTATTCATTATTTACCGGACATCCTATTACCTATATAAAAATTTACCGCATCCATGAGCACAGTAGTGTAGACAATAATCTTTCTAGATCGCGTAACTGAACAAGACAATGGGGCAGTTGTACCCACGACGCGAGTAAATACAAAATATTTTGTTTTATATAATAGATACACATTTTATTCGCAAAACGGAAGGGCTTTGATTTATTTCGCCTTCTACCGCCTCGCCTTTATTCAATAGTTATTGTTAAGATCTTTCTTTTATATAACTTGGACGGTCTCCTCAAGCCGGCACAGCGGAGGCGACTGCGGCTGTCTGAGAATTTTTCTCAAGAGTAACAATTGTTTTTGAACATTAACCATATTCTAGCTTCATCAGACGGTGCAGCGTGTAGCTCGTCATGTGACAACACTCCGCCTGATGTAAAGCTAGATCGAGTGCGGTCCATGAATGGATATAACTGCTACTACAGAGAAATCTTTACAGGCAGCAGTCGCCTCCACTATACCGGCTTGAAGACACAAGCGGGTACCATCTTAGATTGACAGTGCACACTCCTCTCGTTATACCTACTTTTAAACTATTCCCGAAACGCGACAAGGTTACTTCACGGGTGTTACATTCGATTCGATCATACTTTAGATTCCTAACACCATAGAATTTGTCCCGAAAATGATTATTATTTTTTAAATATATATTTTTTAATTTCTTTCCAGATATCATCATGAGGAAAACTCGACCAAAAACAAGAAGAAAATATATAAAATGAACATTTAAGAATAAAAACCTAATAAAATGGATCATAACTAACAAAACAGTCCCCAAAAACACAAGAATACTCTTAACATACTCTTATAATAATTATTTATAGTTAATAAAGAAACACAAAGAAAAAGAAAACATCCTAAAAGTGCCAATTTCAGTGCAAAAATAACCACAGAGCTAACAAACAATAGAAACGCCGTACCACTTTTTTTTAACACTGCCAAATATTTTATTATATTTTAAAAAATGGATATGCACCCACCTCCTTTGGTGGTACACGGGTATGAGCCTCATGCCCCTCTGCTGGAAGTCGAAGGTTTGGATCCACATAGTCCTCAGCAAAAAGTACTTATTCATGCGCCTACACTGCAGAGTCAGGAGCTTATGAGCACTGATCATAGGAATGGAGGTAAGTTATGATAATTACTTTTTCTTTGAGTAGCCCCCGGCCATATATGTTTTCCGACTTTACTACGTCCCGCTACGCTTCTGCGAGGCGGCTCTATTTTTTTTTAAATTGTAGCTTGGCCTCAGTGCCGGATTTAAGCATAGGCAACGTAGGCAGTTGCCTATGGGCCGCCATCACACCACAAAAAAAATCGATAAAGGTTCAGTAGAAACAAAAAAAAATACTGAGTTTTGTTTTAAATTTTGTGTTAGCCAACTTATTTAGTTGCTCTCTTCTTTACCTTGACCTTAATAGAAACTTTCAACAGTTAACCACAAACGATTTGAGAGCCTCCACAACATGCATTGCCTTTGGACCGCCGAAGTCTAAATCCGGCGCTGCTCCGCCTGATGTAAAGCTAGAGTACGTTCTATGAACGGAAACAACGGCTATCACAGAATTTCTTATAGGCAGCAGTCGCCTTCGCTATGCCGGCTTTACGGAGACGAATGTGCGCCATCCAGATTGTCAGTGCTTACTTCATTAATTATACTTGACAACTTCCAAATTATTCCCGAAACGCGACAAGGTCACTTCACGGGTGTTACATTCGAAAGTGGTGTTCTACCCCAGGACGGCAGACGCTTGAGTCACGCGATGCAAACGTTTCAGTATATAAAAAATAAATTTAATGAGAGCAGATTTGTCTGACCTAATATAGAGTACGATTTTTCAGATGAGCAGTATCACACGCACGGCAACAACCAAGGGGGTGATGGTGAGTACAATTCTAAATGTTTTTAGGTCTATGGTATCTTAGCTTGCAATCTCAGTATTGCATTAGCAAAAATTTGATCATACCTGAAACGTAATACCTATCAAAATTAATGTAAGAAAGTGAGAAAGGAATATCGGCGTCCTACTTACACGCTTTTTAAACGGAATTTGATCAGATATATCGCGTAAAATCGCTCGGTCGAATCTCGACCCACAAAATTGTATATTTTATTGTACCTTTCTAGTGATTTTTTTTGTCCAAGATCTAGCTGTTTTGCTAATCCTTTTTTATAATATTAGCACATGAAACCACATTCGGCATGCTAAGCTAGAGCCATGGACAAATTGCATGGATTAATTGTGGTCTTCGGGCAAGCTTGTCTACTGCGTTGTTCTCCAGAGATTTGCTGTGATCTTTAATCCACTGCAGCACTACGTGGTTAGAGCTATTAACCCACTCCAGGGCCAGGTAGAAGTCACTGTGCTGTCAGAAATTATCCTAATCTTCTGATCAGCAACTCTTCTCTCTGCGATACATCCAATTTAAATTATCCAACTCTTTTTTTTATTGTAGCATGTGACAACACTCCGTCTGATGTAAAGCTTGAGTGCGGTCCATGAATGGAAACAACTGCTACTACAGAGAAACCTGTGCGGGCAGCAGTCGCCTCCACTATACCAGCTGGAGGAGACAAGCATGTACCATCTAGATTGATAGTGCACACTCCTCTCGTTATACCTGGCTACTTTCAAACTATTCTCTTATTTTGGAAGTAGCCAGGTATACCGAGAAGAGTGTGCACTGTCTATTTGAATGAAATCGCTAGATGGTACATGCTCGTCTCCTCAAGCCGGCATAGTGGAGGCGATTGCCCGCACAGGTTTCTCTGTAGTAGCAGTTTCCATTCAAAGACCGCACTTTACATCAGGCGGAGTGTTGTCACATGCCAAGCTACAATTAAAAAAAAAATTAAGAATTGGGTTCCTGTAGGTATAGGGCGAGCTATGTATGTAAGTATTCCAATATATTTGTACCGATTTGTCAGTAAAATGTGAATGAAAACAGGTTTATTTCATAACTTGAACAATATACAAGGTGGAAGGTTCTAGAGTGAATGGGCATTTTTTTTAATCGACAAAATTGCTGTGAAATTACGTTGTCGATTGTCGGCCGCTGCTCGATACTTTTTGACCCACCTTCACGTTACTGTTGACGCTGTATCTTCACGACTTTTTTAACTTTAATAAGATAGGCAGCACGTTGGGAAAGATTTCACAAATATTTATTGCACAAATTTTTCCCTGAATTAAATTAAATTAAATAGAAAATAATTAAAACTATTAAAATTTCATCATAATATAATTAATTTTAATTAAGAGTGGTAGGCAGACTGATGATGGTTATTAGCCCAGTCTGCCGTTCTGTGGTAGGACCACCACTTTCGAATGTAACACCCGTAAAGTGACCTTGTCGCGTTTTGAGTACAGTTTGAAAGTGCACTGTCTATCTAGATGGTGCATACTCATCTCTTCAAGCCGGCATAGCGGAGGCGACTGCTGCCCGTAGAAGTTTCTCTGTAGTAGCAGTTGTCTCCGTTCATGGACCGCATTCTAGCTTAACATCAGGCGGAGTGTTGTCATATGCCGAGCTACAATAAAAAAAAATATTAGCTAGTTTTTTTGCTAGCTATACTATTCTCAAAGGCGTTATACGAAAACAAAAATCGCTTATTGATTGTTTAAAGTACTGATAATTGGTATTTTTAATTAGTTAATAACTGAAAAACTTTATTTGTTTATTTTAATGTTTTTTTGTATTTTTTTGTTGTTTTAATGTAGTAGTTTTAATGTAGTAATTTTAATGTAGTAGTCCGGCACTGGACCGCACTCCGCTTGATGGTAAGTTAGAATGCGATCTAGCGTCGTCTACTTAGGCAGGCATAGCAGAGGCGACTGCTGTCTGTAGAGATTTATCTGTAGCTATTACAGTCTAGCTTTACATCAGACGGTGTGTTGTCATATGCCAAGCTATAATAAAAGAAATTAATAGTCGCCTCCGCCATGCTGACTTATTAAGATGTTCGCTACTTGAAAATACTGCCCTAGACTGAATTTAATTATGAACTCTATTTTATGTGTGATAAAGTCGTATTTCTCTTTATGATATAATACAAAATATAAGAATAAAATCTGTTGCTACCTATATCCAAAAAAAGTGTAAAAATTCAACACCTCACGTTCTGGCGGCCATGTTGGTTTTTTATTTTCTTTGACGGCTGCTGTCATCGGGCTTTGGTTTCGCTTTCGATGGCTCGTGATCGGTTTGGCCTCTTGGAATTGCATTGAGGCCAAACTATATTATTAAAATTAAACTTTGTCATAATTTTTTTTTAATTGTAGCTCGATGTAAAGCTAGAGTGCGGTCCATGAATGGAAACAACTGCTACAACAGAGAAACCTGTGCGGGCAGCAGTCGCCTCCACTATGCCGGCTTGGGGAGACGAGTATGCACCATCTAGATTAACAGTGCACACTCCTCTCGCTATACCTGGCTACTTTCAAACTATTCCCGAAACGCGACAAGGTCACTTCACGGGTGTGTAATTCGAAAGTGGTGGTACTACCCCAACACGGCAGACTGGGCTAATAACCATCATCAATCTGCCTACCACTCTTGTACGAAAAATCGTGTTTTTGTGTTAATCTGTTATTCGTCTTAGTTGTGATAATACAATTATTAATTATTGTTTCCTTTTTAAACAAACGGCCGTGGTCTAGCGGTAAGACGCGTGAATTCACGATCGATGAGACCCGTGTTCGAACCTCGCTAAAGACCGGTAAAAATGTAACTTTGTTATATGTACTTTAATTCAGAGAGACCGTGGTCTAGCGGTAAGACGCGTGAATTCACAATCGATGAGACCTGTGTTCGAACCCCGTTAATTCTGACTAACGTTTACACTCGTATGTACTTTGATCGCTTAGTGCCTATAGGCACTATTAAAGAGTGGTAGGCAGACTGATAATGGTTTTTTGCCCAGTCTGCCGTATTGGAGTACTTCCACCACTTTTAAACGTTTTGGTATCAGTTTAAAAGTAGCCAGGTATGGCGACACGAGTGTGTACTGTCAATCTGGATGGTTCACATTCGTCTCGTCAAGTCAGCATAGCGGAGGCGACTGCTCTAACTTTTGCTATGGTAGTAGTTATTTCTATAGAACTCGAGCTTAAGAGGACAAGATTCTTCTATCAGTACGCTTCTCTTGATTATAAACTCACTAACTATTGAAGCGTATCGTCATATACGCGTACAATTTGATTTAAAAAATTAAGACAAATTGCTATAGGAACCGCGTGTTTAGTATTGTCTTAGTTTCGGTATTTGTAATCAAATATGACGCGTCTAGGACGATACGCCTCGGCCAATGTCTATGCCTCAAGAAAATAAATTAAAAATTGAATCTTCAAGTATTTTTATTGCTATAAAAGGAAAGAAAAGAAACGACAGTTCCCAAGGAAGTGGCTGCGGTCACTGTTTGATATTGATACGCCATGGATTGGATAACTTCACTGGAGTGTTGTATTTGAGTTTTTGATTCGATTCTTATTGTTTGTGTATTTAGTAGATACATTTATGAGCGGCCCTGGTCTAGCGATAAGACGCGTGAACTCACGATCGATGAGACCCGTGTTCGAACCTCGCTAATTCTGACCGTAACTGAAATGTAACTTTGTTATACATACTTTGGTCGCTCATTAAAGAGTGGTAGGCAGACCGAAGATGGTTATTAGCCCAGTCTACCGCGACCTGGAGTAGTACCACAACTTTCGAAAGTAACACCCGTGAAGTGACCTTGTCGCGTTTCGGGAAAGGTTTGAAAGTAGCCAGATATAGCCGAGGCGACTGCTACTCGTAAAGATTTATCTGTAGTAGCTATAACGAGAGGAATGTGCGCTGTCAATCTAGATGGTACATACTCGTCTCTTGAAACCGGCATAGTAGAGGCGACTGCTGCCTGTAGAGATTTCTCTGTAGTAGCAGTTGTTTCCATTCATGGACCGCACTCTAGCTTTACATCAGGCGGAGTGTTGTCACATGCCAAGCTACAATAAAAAAATAAAAAAGGTATTTCCGTTCGTGGACTGCACCCTAGCTTTACATCAAGCGGAGTGTTGTCACATGCCAAGGTACAATAAAAAAAAAGAAGTGTGGATCTTTCTTCTTAATAATAGGTAAATATCAAAAAGATCTATTGTGCAAAAGTGGATGGCAGTGTCGGAAGGGGGCGCCCTAGTAAGACCTTTCTCAGTCAGATTGGTCAACTGCTGAGAAAGGGTCAGACGAGGAGCACCCTCAACCGACGCGCATGCATGAGGGGAGTAATGGATGTGGTCGAAGCGAAAGTGGTATGTAGAGAGAGGAGTCGCTGGCGCTCCATAGTTTCTGCCTACCCCAGTGGGAACAAGGCGTGAGCTAAGTAGTAGTAGTAGTAATATTTTTCCCAAGCGATCGCAGATGTTTTCTTTATGCGTGTACGTATCAATAGATACTATCCAGTGAAGTTATTAAGTCCATGTCACCGTATCAAACTAGATACAATTGAGTATGGCCAGTTCATTCACAACTTTGTGAGTGGTTTCTGGGTTCACTTTGACACCGTGATAATGTTGTATTCTTTGTTGGGTTCCGTAACTTTTTTTTTTCACTTTTACTTTCTTAACTATATCTATAGTAGCTAGACAAATGATGACTCCGGCTGACGTCAAGCTAGAGCTAGACTGATGATGGTTATTAGCCCAGTCTGTCTTCTTGGAGTACTTAGTACCACCAATTTCGAATGTACACCCGTGAAGTGACCTATACCAAGATGAGTGTGTACTGTCAATCTAGATGGTGCACATTCGTTTCCTTAAACCGGCATAGTGGAGGCGACTGCTGTCTGCAGTTATTTCTTTGTAGTAGCAGTTGTTTCAGTTCATGGACCGCACTCTAGCTTTACATCAGGCGGAGTGTTACGAGGAACTACAGTAAAAAATCTGTAGACTGCAGTCCACTCCGATATGCCGGCTTAAGGAGACAAACGTGCACCGTCTAGGACCTAGGTTGCCAGTGTATTATACTCTGCTACTTCGAAATATGTTGTCACTTCACGGGTTCGTTTGAAAGTGGTGGTACTACCCCAGGACGGCAGACTAAGCTAATAACCATCATCAGTCTGCCTACCACTCTTGGGTAAACACTGAGCGACTGGTGTACTAGGTAATAATTTTTCTTGAGTTTTGAACACGGGTACCTTCGATCGTGAACCCACGCCTTTTACCATTAGACCACGGCTGCTTTAAAGATGCCAGGCTTGAAAGTAGCCAGGTATAGCGAGAGGAATGTGCACTGTCAATCTAGATGGTGCGTGCTCGTCTCCTCAAGCCGGCATAGTGGAGGCGACTGCTGCTTGCACAGGTTTATCTGTAGTAGCAGTTGTTTCCTTTCATGGACCGCACTCTAGCTTTACATCGGAGTGTTGTTACATACCGAGATACGTGTACAAATACTAGTCAATGACAACAGAGCGCCATCTATGTGAAAACGTTAAAAGCTTTTACTTAACAACTTTACTAACATTCAGTTTCTTTAGGGGTTGAAATCACCCCTAGCAATTATGTTAGCTGGCGTTGTCATCATTTAACTTTAACTAAAAGGGGTCGGCAGAAATATCAGTCACCTCCTCTATGCCAACTTAAGCATTCACTATTCATAGTACCTATATCGTTGAAGGCGACAACGTAGACTCGTGGTACGACTGAAAGTGGTGGTACAACCCCAGCACAGCAAATTGGGCTACGTATTGTCTTTAAATTTTAGTTTAAAAAGCAATTAAAACAAAAAAATAACAAACAAAATTCATAAACAATTAATTACAAACAAAAAAAAAAAGAAAAAAACGATTAAAATTAACATCCGTGTCTAAGTATTAAAAAAAAAAAGAAATAGAAAGAGATAGTAAATAAAAAATGTATTTAGTTGGATAAAGACGTCAATACCTCCTCAGTTCCGCTTGATTACACCACGCCTTCTCCAAATTTTGACAGTTGTCGAACCAATCAACCCGCACCGTTCATTTAAAGCCTTCTTTCTTAACCGGAAAAACGACACAACCTTAAAAAAGTTACACTGAACAAACTACTTTATTCCGCTCGTATAAGGCTGTATTTTAGGTGGTAAACTTCGTTATTCAGTCTCAAATCTACAGGTTGTTCTTATAATAAGGCGTAAATTACTTTAAAGCAGGGCTTCTTAAACTTTTTTCATTCACGACCCCATCTATGATTGCGAATTTCCTGGCGACCCCATATAAATATAAAAGAAAGATAACTAAATATTTGTTTATTAGGTAACAATATACATATGAAAATATATTTTAGAATTCGTTTAGAAACATACAAAAATCTAAAAATAAAAATTGCACAAAAAGTTGTAAAATTGTATTTATCATAGTTACAAAGATTATACTTACTTAGCTCACGCTTTGTTCCCACTGGGGTAGTTAGAAACTATGGAGCGCCAGCGACTCCTCTCTCTACATACCACTTTCGCATCGACCACATCCATTACTCCCCTCATGCATGCACGTCGGTTGAGGGTGCTCCTCATCTGACCCTTTCTCAGCAGTTGACCGATCTGACTGTGAAAAGGTCTTCCTAGGGCGCCCCCTTCCGACACTGCCATCCACTTTCGCACAATAGATCTTTTTAGTTAATCTCCTTTCATCCATCCTTTCCAAATGACCGAACCACCTTAGCATACCCCTTTCCACTCTTTCCACCCTTTTCACCAAAAATTATATGCCCTATTTTTCATCAAAATTGCATTTTTTGCAATGACATAAATAAAAGGGAATTCTAACCGTCTTAAATACACATCTAGATGTTATAAAATCGTGTATTTAAATATTTGACATTAAAATCTCTCGCGACCCCAGAATTTTGCTACGCGACCCTATAGTTTAAGAAGGCCTGCTTTAAAGTATTAAAAAAAGTTTCAATTCTTCTTAAGTATTCAAAACATCTGTTTTTATTTTAAACGTTACTTTTTAAAATGAGTAGAAAGATGCACGTAGGTACTAAAAATTAATCGTCACGGCCATTTTTAAGCATAATCATTTGTTAACAAAACAATACTTTAATATAATATCTTATTTTTTCATTAATATATAGGTAAAGTTAGAGGCGTATATGAATAGGAAGTTTTTTTACTGTAGCTCGGCATGTGACAACACTCCTCCTGATGTAAAGCTAGAGTGCGATCCATGAATGGAAACAACTGCTACTACAGAGAAACCTGTGCGGGCAGCAGTCGCTTCCACTAATGCCGGCTTTAGGAGACGAGCGTGTACCATCTAGATTGACAGTGCACACTCCTCTAGGCAAAGGTCACTTCACTGGTGTGTAATTCGAAAGTGGTGGTACTGCCCCAGGACGGCAGACTGGACAAATAACTATCATCAATGTCTACTCCTTAATGTAAAAAACTAAACCTAGGTTGTCTATTTCTTTCGGGCATCCCCCATTCTACCACTGAGGTATAAACAGCTAAATAATTACTCTGCAGTACATTTAATGGTATAATTAATTAATAATAACATTATTGGTTAGAAGGTTGTTTATCTGAACCTCTCTGAAGGCTTTATTAATTTGATAAATGATATATGAACTTAATAGATCATCACTAAATGATTTATTTGTACGCTAATGGATTACTTAAGTTATTACCTATAATATATTGCTAATATAATAATAACAATATTAAGTTGTTGTTAAACCTCCACTATGCCTGCTTGAGGAGACGAATGTGCTCCATCCAAATCGACAATGCACGTTCTTCTTGTTATCTGATCCTGAAACGCTACTGCTGGCTAGGTAAGTTTTCACGGGTGTTACACTTGAAAGTGGTGGTACAAACCAAGGCTAGATTAATAACTGTCTACCACTTTAAAAAAAATATTTAACCCTTAATTACTCGCATGGGGTATATTTTACCCCACGACACATTTGAGACGCCATATCTCCGGCATTTTCAAAGTTACTTTCACACAGTTTTCAGTAGCTGCCTAAATACCTCTCCCTATCACAGAACAATCGCAGGCGCCGCTTTGTACAGTATTGTTTTGTCAGAGTGCGTTAGAGGTATATATAACCCCACACGAGCGTTTGTGTAACTTTTAGTATGAGAGTAATTAAGGGTTAATTGAATAATAACAACCCCAGCGTTTGAATGCATTTGCCAAAAAATTGCATCAAAAATATAAACAATAAAACTTTTAAAAAAAGCACGAATAATCTAATTATTATGAAACCGTTACCCTAAAAAGCGAGATAGCGATACAGTTGACAAAATCAGAAAGCAGAGAGGGATGCGTCCGTGACGTCACGGGATACGTTCCGAAACTACTCGCGTTAGGATACAATTTTAATTAATCATTTTGTTCTCTTATTTTACAAAAAAAATTCATATAGAAATGTATATTGGTATAAATTAAAATGTAAATTATTAGTATTTTTCGTATAAAAATTAAATTTTTAATTTAGAGCGATAATACGAGTAACTAACGGTCGTACAATGCGTGGGCTCATGTTTAGATGACTCAAAAATTCTTTGTTACACGTAAAATACCCAGTAATAAAACACAATGGGTTTAGAAATAAATTCGGCTTCGTAGAGCGTCCTCCCTGTCGCACGAAGCACGAAGTTGCCGATCATTTCTTTCGTGCTACGTGTAATATTTGCGGGCACAATAATTTGATTTCCCAATGTCTATGGTGCAAAAAAGTTATTAATAAAAAAGTGAATCAGCTGGGGTAGTACCACCATTTTCAACTGTAACACACGTGAAGTGACATAGTCGTGTTTCGTGGTCGCCTTGAAAGAAGCAGGTAGGGTCTTGCAGGACGGAGTATGGATAAATGCTAACGTGTACACAGACTCCGTCCACTTTGCGTTGAGCGAAACACCGTGGTTTTAGTCGGTATGTCAGCGCTGTCTGGAGAGTCCGACATAACCACTGGTACCTTCCCCTAGGGCCAGGGAATCCATAACAGAGATTTCCCCACGAAAGGAGTCTTTGTAACCTGAGCAGTACATACTCCATACATTAAGCTAAAGTGGAATTATCTGCTGCTAACAGACATTTATCAGATCCAGCATGGTGATGTTATAGCGGCTGTGGTCTTTCGATAAGACGCGTGAACTCACCGACCCGTGAGTGATGAGACCCGTGTTCGAACCTCGATAATTCTGACCAGTACCAATGTACTTTGGTCGCTCATTAAAGAGTGGTAGGCAGACTGATGATGGTTATTAGTCCAGTCTTCCGTCCTGGGGTAGTACCACCACTTTCGTATGTAACACCCGTGAAGTGACCTTGTCGCGTTTCGGGAGTAGTTTGAAAGTAGCCAGGTATAGCGACAGAAGTGTGCACTGTTGGTGCATACTCGTCTCCTCAGACCGGCATAGCGGAGGCGACTGCTGCCCGTAGAGTTGTAGTAGCAGTTGTTTCCGTTCATGGACCGTACTCTAGCTTTACATCAGGCGGAGTGTCGTCATATGCCGAGCTACAATAAAAAAAAAACAAAACCACAAATAAACCAGTTTATTTTTGCGAAATGAATCATTCTCAACCTATGACACAATATGGTTTTCCCCTCCTCACAATAAGTTGTGTAACTTGCATTTTAATTCTCACCCACACATTGGCTAGTCATTTTTACATTCTATGATGAGCAACGTACCTAAATAGAAACTTGATTTAAAGCTGCCATAGTGGAGGTGACTGCTGCTTCCGCACTCTAGCTAATATCAAACGGATTGCAATGTAGCACTATAAAACAAACCTACACATAAACTAGGATATTTTTATAATTCATATATTTTGTACCATTGTCTTTTCAAAAAAAAAAACAATTACTTAATAAATTTTATAGTAGTAAGTATTATTAAAAATATATACAAAAAAAAATATATACACAAAAATAAAATATTTAAAAAATAGGGGTTGACTTTCTGAACGTGTATTGGTCCGTACGGGCGATGCCACGTGCCCTCAATGCTAGAGAGTATTTTGACGGCGACCCGCGCGCCACGTCGAGCGTAACGCGCGAAAATACCGACGGCGGGCGGGAAAATTCGCGCGCAAAATATACATTCGAATTTTAAAAAATGTGTGTTCATATTAATTTTTAAACTAGAATATCTAAAATGTTGTGAGTGTTATTCAAACTAAATTATACTTTATTTTACAAGTAATAAAGTAGTAAATCTTTTGATAGAGTTAAAGCTTTGGGAATTAATTAAAAGTCAGTTTGATTCCGTTATGACAGGCAATAAAGAATAGTCACACGTCAATTGATCCGTCGTCTAAGATAACAAGAAATCTGATCACTTTGTCACAATCCATCGGGTCTCATGTACCCAACCGTAAAAATATACACCTCAAAATCTAAACCTGTACCAATCGGTCCATGAACCGATGAAGACGTATTTTCTCAAATCGATCGCCACAATTTAAAAAAATTTTAAAATTTTAAATAGTGTTGTGCAGTGTGCGAAAAAATTGCGGATATCGATTAGATCGCCTATATTTAGTTTTGTGGTTTTAAAAAGTGTTGTATTAAGTTTAGTTAGGTTAAACGTACGAATAACATACATACAAGTTAGGCTTATACTTCTTTTCTTGCACTGTGACTTATGACTTGACTTAATCTTAGGAGAAGAGTTAGAGACGGTAACTGGAGCCTAAGTCAGGTCAACTCGTCTGTGTTGTGCTTGTTGAAAAATGAAAGTAGTTAAGGTCGAGTTTAGGCAATTAATAAAGCTCATATGTACGTTTTTTTTTTTTTTTTTTTTTTTTTTTATTTTAGCACGTCATATCACGTGTCTCAAAATATTATAATAAAATTACTTAAGTCACTTCTGTCGCCTAAAAGCCTTAATGTCTAAAAGATTCCTTCCAAAATTAACATTAAAAGCTGATTTCCTTTAATAAAAATGTATGTATTAGTATTATTGTAATAATTTATAAATTATTTTAATTCACCCCCTCTATGTATTTCTGTGCTGTCACTAAGGTCTAGGCATTAAGTTCGCCTTGTAAATTAGTCACAAAAATTTAAAATAACAATTTTAATCGATTCTCGTGAGAAATAATAGAAATATTGATCCCTTACCGGCACCTGCTATCGTCCGACCGGAAAACCGGTGATCAAACAGCGGAAAATCAGTCGAAAACCGGCAAAATTACTTCAACAACTACCTTTTTAAAATGACCAATTTGTACTGTAACGATTTAATGGCACTTTCACGGTGATGTTGTTTTGTTTTTGACAATAATCAATAGTGCATTGAAATTAACTGTCAAGAAGTTATCTATGTAGGAGTTTTGGCGGCCATCTTGAGAAGTCAGGTTGTCAGTTTTGAATTATTCTCCTAAACTTGTGTTTCTTCGAGTGTTAATGTGTAATAATGGTGGATTATAAATTATTAACCATTAAGTGTTCGTGAACGTGCGGGCAAACAATTCAAAAGAAGAGAACCTGTGTTTCCATTTTCCCTCCAAAACTCCGTAGGAAGTTTCAGTAAATATTGTACCACTTTACTGGAACAATTTTTGACTTGACTGAGACTTGACCTGACTGTTTGGTGTGATGAATGAATGACTCGTGATGCACAATGTTAACTTGATGCAAAAATATTTACTTTGACACTGGCAAATTGCTATAATACGCCATATAAACAAAATCTATGTAGTTATTAGTTTTGACATACATCTGGATAAGATATATCTTCAATTATTTTCCTAATTTTGTGTTTCTTTCTAGTCCACTGTTATAACACGTTAACACTCGAAGAAACACAAGTTTAGGTTTATTTTCAAGTGTAAGTGAAGTGACCTAAAATCTAAATAAACCTATATCAACTAACAACGAGATGTAATAGGGTTTTAACTAATTTATTTCCATAAAAAGTGTAGGAATTTTAATAATAAACAAAAAACACATGTGCACACAAATAAACAAGTCATAAACTTTTTTTTTGAGGATTATTAGACGTAAATCTTCGTAAGAAGTTTTGTCTATGCTAGTAATCCTTAATAAAAAGGACTCTGTACTATGAATTATAAATGAATCAATTAAAATAGTAATTTGGTTGTCAGCTAAGCTTGCCCGGCGTCCTAAAGGTCAATTAAATAGGTATACCTATGTTTTGGGGAAAAATTTTATTCGCTATAAAATGTGATTAATTCAAGTATAAGATGTGGGTAATTAAAGTGAACTAAAAAGTGAAGTGAATGTAACAATAAAGAAATGCATATCGATAATAACCGATGACGCGCGTCACTAGAACAAATTTAAAAAATCGAACTTTCGAAATGACGAGCTATTTTTAGTGTGCAAAACTCGGAAGTGTTTTAGTGTTGTTTTTTTGTGGAACTTTTATTTTCAAACTGGAGGGCCAGAGCAAAGCTACTTTTGCGGCCCTTTTTGGGTTGCGGGCCGGCGGCGGTGTGGACTTGAGTGCCGCTTATAGATATAACCAAAATATGATGGAATATTACACATGTAAGTTTTTTTTATACTTTTAATGAGAAAAAAAGCACCTGCTTTTTTAAATTAAATTACTTTAATTAAAATACTAAAATACTTGCCAACAGCAATTATATTTGCCAATTACAGGGCATATACAGACGGCAACGATATTTTAAAAAAGACCTAAGTACAAAGAAATTAATAATGTAACGGAAATAAAAATCGGTAAAATAAAAATGAAATTAAATAGAAAATTAAATTATTAACTTATACGACTCGTTGCTTTGAAAATGGAGGACGAGAATACGTAGCAATGACACGCCTTCCCATCTTGCTGCTGGTGCAAGCAGTGAAGGCAGTCTTTCGGGGGTTCAGGAGCTCGCTTTTATGAGATCTCATTTGGTTTACAATTGATATTTAAAGTAGCTGTTACTCGAATATTTAATATTACGCCTTTAACTTGAGAAATTTTCACAAACTTACATCTGCTATTCATCCGCTTCAGTTGTGATTTTGTAAAAACGCCAAAATATATAGATAATTCTTTATTCTTTACCAAAAGCCTAAATATGATTTTTTATATTATTAAACCATGTCTATTTTTTAAATATAAATTAACAACAATTTTTAGTTAAATTACACTAAAAATTGGACTCCTTGGCAAATTGGAACCAATGTCTTTGCCGGGGCTCTGTCTTAATAGGTTGTTATTTTTATTCTAAATGCTTTAATAATTGATGATATCTGTTTTTCATGTAATTAACCATTGTCTATTGATTGATAGATGATGTGTTGATATAATTAAAATGAATTAACAAACATTATTATTTAAGAATATTGTTTTGTTACCAAACTATTAGGTATCAAGTGGGCCCAGAAATGGAATTTGAAAATTCTTTTAAAAAATTGTTGATGGACAAACCAGAAATCATAATGCACTAGAAAGCTCGTTCGAAATTCAAGAGCCTAAATTTTCCATGTCGCGACCGTGTCGACCAATAGCGTCGGTTTAGGGCGAATGTTGCGCTCTGATTCGCCAGTTCGACTCAAAGGCGGTGCTTTTGTGTTGCTTCAAAATTAGTCACAAATTTTCCTTGTTAGTTTATTGTCGTCTCGTATGTAACGCACATCACTAGTCGAGGGAACGATTTCATGCACTAAAATAATAATAATAGAAGATTACGCATTGCAAAAAAATGCATTACGATTTTTTTTAATACGCAACACACTCCGCCTGAAGTAAAGTTAGAGTGCGGAAACAACTGCTATCACAAAGATATTTTTTGCATGGAGCAGTCGCCTCCACTATGCCGGCTTCATCAGACAAATGTGCACCATACAGATTGATAGTACTGGGCTACTAAAGTACATAAGTATAACATAGTTGTTTTATTTTATTGTAGCTCGGCATGTCACAACTCTCCGCCTTATGTAAAACTAGAGTGCGGTCCATGAATGGAAACAACTGCTACTACAGAGATGCAGCTATGACAGTGCATACTCCTCTCGTTATACCTGGTTACTTTCAAACTATTCCCGAAACGCGACAAGTTCACTTCACGGGTGTTACATTCCAAAGTGGTGGTACATACAACATAGTTACATTGGTCAGAAATAGCCAGGTTCGAACACGGGACTCATCGATCGTGAGTTCACGCGTCTTACCGCTAGACCACGGCCGCTCTTATAGGCACAGAAAAAGTTAGTAGACGATATTATCCTAGGGTTGAGTACTATTTATAGTACGAATTATAGTAATTACCTAATATGTTTTTATAGTAGACGGGCTGATATTGAGGTAGTGCCTACAGTCGCCTCCGCTATGTCGGCTTAAGGAGACGAATGTACACCGTCCAGATTGACAGTGCACTTTTTAGTTGCCTCCAAACTGACCAGGTTGGACTGATAACGCATACGGCAGCCCCACTTGCCGTCACTATGCCGGCCCGAGAAGGTGCTTTTTCACGCTCCGCTTGAAGGATTCAAGGTTAAAGGAGTGGAAGGGCAGAACATTCCATTTATAGATCGTGCGACTCAGAATTGTTTGTAATAAACAACATAATAAAGTATAAAACTGAAATACACTCATAAAATACTTCAAGGCCAGTAGCAGACTAAGACTAAAGCGGGCCCTAGGCAACATTGTAATTCCGGGCCCATTTTACAGTCATGATATATTGGTAGTTTGGTTTTAAAGAATATAGTATTTTTTTAAAATTTTAGCTCGGCACGTGACAACACTCCGCCTGATGTAAAGCTAGACTGCGGTCCATGAATGGAAACAACTGCTACTATAGAGAAATCTCTACAGGAAGTCGCCTCCACTATGCCGGAGTAGACGAGCATGTACCATCTAGATTGACAGTGCACACTCCTCTTTTATACCTGGCTACTTTCAAACTATTCCCGAAACGCGACAAGGTCACTTCACGGGTGTTACATTCGAAAGTGGTGGTACTACCCCAGGACGACAGACTGGACAAATAACCATCATCAGTCTGCCTACCACTCTTTAATAGTGCCTATAGGCACTAAGCGACTAAAGTACATATAACAAAGTTACATTGGTACCGGTCAGAATTAGCGAGGTTCAAATACGGGTCTCATCGATCGTGAGTTCACGCGTCTTACCGCTAGACCACGACCAGTATGTAGTTCTATTTAAATTTCGGAATCCAAGAAAAAAAATTGTACGAAAATTAAGTAAACATAATTAAAATTACAGGCCCTAAGCACGTGCCTAGGTTGCCTAGACGTTAGTCCGCCCATGTTCAAGGCACGATTGTACTTAGGTACATACGTACCTCTACATAAGTACAGTAGGTATGTACAAAGAAAACCTCACCTACGAATGACATCAATTACGCACACAAACAAACGTAAACACAGTAATATCATATGTCACAACCGTACGCACACACTAACAGCAATAGTCGCGTGATGACAAAATGATGTATGTATTAATATATATTAGTATTTAGCCACGTGTTTCCTCCTTCCTGTAACATGGGATCCTTTAAGTGCACTGTGAAGAGGCATCTCTCAAAGCCGGCATAGCGAATGCGACTGCTGTCTGCCGATCCCCTTCTCTGACAAAAGTCGCCTCCGTTCTTGGATAGCATTCTAGCTTAACATCAGGTGAAGTGTTTTAATATGATAATTTTAGTAGCTTTGTTCTTTTATAATTAATAATATAAATAAATAAAAAAAAAGGTTATTAGTCCAGTCTGCCGTCCTGGGGTAGTACCACCACTTTCGAATGTAACACCCGTGAAGTGGCCTTGTCGCGTTTCAGGAATAGTTTGAAAGTAGCCAGGTATAACGAGAGGAGTGTGCACTATCAATCTAGATGGTACATGCTCGTCTCCTCAAGCCGGCATAGTGGAGGCGACTGCTACCCGCACAGGTTTCTCTGTAGTAGCAGTTGTTTCCATTCATGGACCGCGCTCTAGTATTACATCAGGCGGAGTGTTGTCACATGCCGAGCTACAATTAAAAAAAAATCTATGAAAACTATGGTTACGATTACGTAATGACCTAGGGCTAAGGTCAAAAGCCAATTGACAGTTGTCACTTTATTTATTTATTTTATTTATTTATTTATTTTAAAACTTGATCGAATCGATTACAAAACTGGGTGACCGTATCGATCCCATATATTTTGTTTCGATTCGATTGGCTTTTGACTTTAACCCCCGGGACGGCGCAAAATCATTGCCAGGAAATACAAAAATAAATCTTTATCGAATTATTCAAATAGGTGTTCAATTTTAAAAAGAGTTCTGCAAATTAAAACGTGGTGTTTATAGTATATTTTTGTTCATTACACTGCAGTGGTTATTTGTACTTTTTTTTTAAATTGTAGCTCGACATGTGACAACACTCCGCGCCTGATGTAAAGCTAGAGTGCGGTCCATGAATGGAAACAACTGCTGTATAATAGTTTGTTAAGATTAGTATCTTGCTAATTCACTAGATGGCGCCACTGTCGTTTAACAACGTCTGGTGGTTTGGTCGTCACCTTTATACAAGAAAGATTGTAAAAGAATAAACTTCCTTGGTGTTAATATTGAAATTAGTAGTTTTATTTAAGTGATATCGAAGTGCGCGAACATTGGTCCATCGAACCGCGGATTGAAAAAAGTGTTACCAGTGGAAGAATAGTGAAAGACTTTGAAGAATTTACTGATGAAGGGACTTAGAATAATTCTGAAAATTTAAAAACACTTTGAAGAATTTACTGATGAAGACACTTAGAAAAATTGTGAAATTTAAAAACACTTTGAAGAATTTACTGATGAAGACACTTAGAAAAATTGTGAAATTTTAAAAACACTTTGAAGAATTTACTGATGAAGGGACTTAGAAAAATTGTGAAAATTTTAAAAACACTTTGAAGAATTTACTGATGAAGGGACTTAGAAAAATTTACTGATGAACGAACATTGTGAAGTTGCATTATAAGAAGAACTTAAAACTATCGATAATATAAAAACACGTGTGAAATTGTGTTAATTTGTTGTTGCTGCTTAATTACAATACTGAAACATCATGGCGGAACAATTGATCAACAATCAAATATCAACATTTAATCAAATAGTTCGATTAGATATTAATTTCAAGAAAACTAGTCAAAGCAGACATTCAGTATCATATTTGGAAACAAGACTTGAACTTTTAGAAGGATATTGGAGTAGCTACATAAATAAACATGAAGATATTTTAAATTTACTAAAAGTTACCGAACAAAAGGACAAATATTTTACAGAAAATTATTACAATCGAGCTGAAGATGTATATATCGAACTTAAAACAACAATAAAGGAAAGTCTTCTAGTGCTGAATAATAAAAATACTGTGACACCTACGACATCAGTAACAGAGGTAACGAGGAATCATGTTAAATTGCCACCTATCCAAATTCCTACATTCAGTGGAGAATATAAAGATTGGACAAGTTTTAAAGAATTGTTTACCTCAATTATACATAAAGATACACAACTTACGAATATAGAAAAATTTCATTATTTAAAAACTTCATTATCCGGAGAACCCGAACAATTGGTAAGACATTTTTCGCTCATTGACACTAATTATGAGATGGCTTGGAAGACACTAGAACAAAGATACAACAACCCGCGCATAATCGTTGGCACTATTTTGAAGCGATTCTTAACACATCGGAAGATCACTACCGAGAATGCCAAACTATTGAAAGACCTGCTCGATAACACGAATGAATGTCTCAGTTCATTGAAGTCACAGAACATCGATACGGAGAGCTGGGATCCCCTAGTAGTGCACGTGGTTGTTTCGAAACTCGACACCGATTCACTGAAAGAGTGGGAGCAAGCACTTGGATCAACTCACGAACTACCCTCTTTTTCAAGACTCGCAAGTTTTATTGAAGGTCGGTTTAGAGCCTTAGAAATGGTTCAAAGTGCCACATTTCATTCACCAAAACCACAATTGAATCATTCCAAACCGGACCAGAAAAAAGCCACAAATATTAAATCTTTTGCCACCGAAGTTGACACTACTTGCACATATTGTTCACAATCACATTATCTTAGTCACTGTAAAGCTTTTACTGAAATTGATATCAGTAAACGTCGAGAATTCGCTTCTAACAAGGGAATTTGTTTTAACTGTCTCGTTAAAGGACATACACGCAAACTATGTCGTCAAAAAACATCATGTCGCATATGTCATAAACGACACCACACCTTGTTACATGAAGCTTCGTCGGAATCTACCAGTGTTCATGATCACGAACAAGCGAAAACCTCTGCAGTTTCTGAACCTGTCACCATTACCACAATGAAGGCTGAAATCAATTATCCAGTGATACTAGCTACGGCGAAAATACAAGTAGAAGCGGCCAATGGAACCACATACGTCCTACGAGCGCTTGTCGACCCAGGATCACAAGCTTCTTTCGTCACGGAATCGGTTGCTCAATTACTCAACTTACGAAGAACTAAGGTACTCGGCAAGATCAGTGGTATCAACAACGGTATAATCACATCAAAATCATTAGTCCAATTTAACATACAGTCCACACATTCTGAAGAAAAACTACTAATAAAAGCATATGTACTGAAATCCTTAACGACGCTAATGCCTTCACATCGCTTTGATATTACTGAATGGCCCATTTTAGAAAATCTAGATTTAGCAGATCCAGATTTACACAAGCCATCACACATCGACATATTACTCGGGGCAGAAGTTCATGCACAAATTATACAACAAGGATTACACAAGAAAGGATCATTGATTGCTCAAAATTCGACACTGGGTTGGTTAATCTCAGGAAGAGCTGACTCCGACACTGATGAGCAACACACACAAGTAACGGTATTACACACCCAATTACTTTCACAACAATTGCGGCGTTTTTGGGAACTCGAGGAACCGACACACGACGAAAAACCGTTATCCGATCTAGAACGAGAATGTGAGCACCATTTCCAAACGACACATTATCGTAACCAAGAAGGTAGATATGTTGTGAGCCTACCTTTTAGAAAATCTTTTGCTGAAAGATTGGGAAATTCACGTTCTATTGCCACTAAACGACTTTTACAAATGGAACAGAAGTTTAAATGTAAACCAGAATTTGAAATTCAATATATGAAATTCATGGACGAATATTTGTCGTTAAATCACATGGAAGAAGTTTCACCAATCAATGACGATGCAACACCTATGTATTATCTTCCACATCATGCAATTTTAAGAGAATCCAGTTTAACTACCAAGCTGAGAGTGGTATTCGATGGCTCTGCCAAACCAACTACTGGAACTGCACTAAACGATGAACTTTTGATTGGACCTCCACTTCAACAAGATATTTGTGATTTAGTAACGAGATGGAGACAACACAAGATATGCATGGTAGCTGATGTGAAACAAATGTATCGACAAATATTAGTTGCACCCACTGATGCTAATTACCAACGAATACTTTGGCGGACTAATTCACAAGACCCAATGAAGGAGTATCGATTACGAACAGTCACATACGGTACATCCTGCGCTCCGTTTCTAGCGATTAGAACTCTGAAACAACTCGCCAAAGATGAGAAAGCGAATTATCCAGAAGCGTGTGCTGTTCTGGAAACTGATTTCTACATGGATGATCTGCTGTCTGGAACTACAAATGAAAAATCAGCGATCACCCTTCAGAAACAGCTTTCTGACCTGCTAGGTCTGGCTGGATTAGAATTACATAAATGGGCATCCAATAGTAAAGCTTTGTTGAGAAATATTCCGACTAACAAGACACTCACTGATCAAGCAGTCACTATTACCATGGACTCCATTAAGGCGTTAGGAATCTGTTGGAACCCCCTGAATGATGCTATAGAATTAAAATTGAATGTGTCGCCTCCACAAATGCCGTATACCAAAACGACGGTGTTGTCGGACATTGCCCGAATTTATGACCCACTCGGATGGTTGGGCCCTACCGTCGTTATAGCGAAGATGTTCCTGCAAAAATTATGGCTTCTGGGACTGGACTGGAAGGACAACTTACCAGAAAATCTGCTCTCCGAATGGTCTGAATACCGTAACAGCCTGCAAGAGATGGAACAGATCGAATTGCCCAGATGGTTAGGCATAACGAACGGTGACAACATTGAGCTGCATGGCTTTTGCGACGCGTCTACTGCTGCTTACGCTGCTGTTATTTATTTAAGATTGGTAAGCGATAGTGGAAAAAGTCAGACGTGTATGCTTGTCGCTAAAACCCGTGTAGCACCCGTAAAACAAGTTTCACTCCCCAGACTCGAACTTTGTGGTGCGGTGTTATTGTCACAATTAATAAAAAATGTCAAGCGTAGTTTAAATATTGAAGACAAGTGCATATACGCTTGGACTGATTCTACTATTGTACTATGTTGGTTGCGAAAGCATCCAAATACTTGGAAAACATTTGTCGCTAATCGTACTTCTGAAATTCTAAATGTTTTGCACTATAATCAGTTCCAACATATTCGATCTCATGATAATCCAGCGGACTGTGCTTCGCGTGGATTAAAACCCGATCAATTGAAAAATTGTTCTTTGTGGTGGAACGGACCTCCATTTTTACAACAAAGTGGAAGTATCCCACGTGTGATTCCTGATCCTGATCATACTGACTTAGAGATTAAACTTAAAGTACATCTTGCTCGAGACAGTGATGATTGGCACATTTCTTTTCTGAAAAATTATTCTAAATTGTATAGATTAATAAGAGTTGTTGCGTATTGTTTAAGATTCAAATTACATAAGGAAAAATTACCAAATTACTTAACTTCTTTAGAACTAACTAATGCATTGTTTGTATGTATTAAAATGTCACAAATGATTTACTTTATGAACGAAATGGAATGCTTATCCAAAAATCGGCCACTTTCTAAATCTAGTAAATTGTTAACTTTGAATCCTTATCTTGATGACAAAGGTGTCTTACGTGTAGGAGGACGAATTTGTAATGCTAAGATTAATGTAGATAGTAAAAATCCGATTATTTTATCCAAAGAATGTAATTTGTCTAGTTTAATTATTGAAAATACACATGTAAATGTTGCCCTACACGGTGGTCCACAACTCACTTTAAATCTTGTTCGTAGAAAATATTGGATAATAGGTGCTAAATTTATTATAAAAAGGGTCATACGTACCTGTTTGAATTGTTTTCGCCAAACCGCAACACCTATTATTCAAAGAATGGGCGACTTACCTTCCAGTCGTGTGACTCCACTGCGCGCTTTCAAGCAAAGTGGTGTAGACTTTGCTGGCCCTGTAATACTGAAATTTTATCCTGGTAGATGCAAGCGAACAACTAAAGCTTATATTAGTCTGTTCGTGTGCATGTCCTCGAAGGCCATTCACCTGGAACTGGTTAGCGACCTATCGTCGTCGGCCTTTTTGGCTGCCTTTAGAAGATTTACAGCTCGCCGTGGTCCCTGTTCTGACCTCTGGAGCGATTGTGGTACTAACTTTGTTGGAGCTGTTAAGGAACTCAATATAATGTTAAAAAATAGTAAATATGAACTAAGTGGTGAACTTGCCGAATTGCTCGCCAATGATCATACGACTTGGCATTTTGTTCCACCCGGCTCCCCTAACTTTGGAGGTTTGTGGGAGGCTGGTGTCAAATCTGTCAAAACTCACCTGAAAAGAGTCATTGGATCGACGCTATTGACTTTTGAAGAATATTCAACCCTTTTATGTCAAGTGGAAACTTGTGTGAACTCACGACCGTTAACCCCATTGAGTCTTTCTCCATCCGATGACTTACCTCTCACACCCGGACACTTTCTGATAGGAGAAGCTCCTATCATCATTCCTGATGAAAATGTTTTACGCTCCCCTTTGACACGTTGGAAATTGATCCAACGCATGATGCAAGATTTATGGAAGCGATGGAGTTTAGAATATCTTACCTCTTTAAATCAACGTTATCGTTGGCCCTCGAAAATGCCCGAACCCGACGTCGGTGGTGTTGTTTTAGTTGTCGATGAACGACTACCACCAGGTAAATGGCTTTTAGGACGTATAGTTGAGAAGCATCCTGGGAAGGATGGTTTGACCCGCGTTGTTACATTAAAAATGAAAGACAAACTGTTTAAGAGACCAGTCACTAAATTATGTCCTCTCCCTCTACCTTTATAATGTTTTGTACATAGTTTGAAGGACCATTCGTCCTTGGGCCGCGGCATGTATAATAGTTTGTTAAGATTAGTATCTTGCTAATTCACTAGATGGCGCCACTGTCGTTTAACAACGTCTGGTGGTTTGGTCGTCACCTTTATACAAGAAAGATTGTAAAAGAATAAACTTCCTTGGTGTTAATATTGAAATTAGTAGTTTTATTTAAGTGATATCGAAGTGCGCGAACAACTGCTATCACAGAGAAATCTCTACGGGCTGCAGTCGCCTCCACTGTGCCGGCTTGAGGAGACGAGCATGTACCATCTAGATTGACAGTGCACACTCCTCTCTTATACCTGGCTACTTTCAAACTATTCCCGAAACGCGACAAGTTCACTTCACGGGTGTTACATTCGAAAGTGGTGGTGCTACCCCAGGACGACAGACTGGACAAATAACCATCATCAGTCTGCCTACCACTCTTTAAAATTTCTATTATCATAAGGAAACACAAGAAAAGATATTGACAAACTTGTGAGATAACAACCATAGACAATAAAATGTATCCGTTAAATAAAATAAACAGATAACGGTCGTTTTTTTATTACTTATATAAAAAGTAACCTAGGAATGGAACGGGAACGTAAAGGTTGAATATAATACTGATAATATTGGCATAGGAAGTTGTGTTCTAAATTTTAAAATAACGTTACACTAATACAATTAAACTTAGAGATTATTAACCTTAACATTTAAGTAATAAAACATAAAAACTAATTAAACACAATCATGAAAATAATTAAAAAAAACATTACAACATTATTCTATTACGATACTCTGTTTTGCCATAACATTCCCTTCCATACGATACATGTATCATATATCACGCACGCACACATGTGTAAGACCGTTTCTGATTGGTTAGCGAGACTAGCGCGGGCGCATATCGTCGGATCAGTTTTGAAACCAGTTTCAAAGTAATTGTCGAGATTTTAGAAAGCAGTTTGGTCTGATTTATTGTATGTTTGCATTTTTTTATGTAATGAAATAAATGTTACATGTTATAGGCACTATTAAAGTGTGGTAGGCAGACTGATGATGGTCATTACCCCAGTCTGCCGTCCTGGGGTACTACCACCACTTTTGAATGTAACACCCATGAAGTGACTTAGTCGCGTTTCGGGAATAGTTTGAAAGTAGCCAGGTATAGCAAGAGGAGTGTGCACTGTCAATAGATGGTACATGCTCGTCTCCTCAAGCCGACATAATGGAGGCGACTGCAACCCGCACAGGTTTCTCTGTAGTAGCAGTTGTTTCCATTCATGGACCGCACTCTAGCTTTACATCAGGCGGAGTGTTGTCATATGCCGAGCTAGAATTTAAAAAAAATACGTACATGACCTCCTGAAGAGAGTAATCAAGCCGAAGATAGGGAGTAGACCAGCTCCTAACTGACCCATGATTTTTTGTGCTTATATAATACATGTAGGTATCACAAGCACTGAGCGACCAAGGTACAGATTCGAACACGGGTCTCATCGATCTTGAGTTCACGCGTCTTACCGCTAGACCACGGCCGCTCTGAAATTCTGTAAAATTAACTATTAAAAAAGTATTTTAAAAAGAGAACACAAAAATTCTTTTTTCAAAAATTCAAATTAAGATGGCATCACAATAGCGTCGGCCACGTTTCCGGTCACTATGGTAATAACATTTCCTCTGTCTTTGACCTCAGCGTTGGAAATGGAAATTGTGTTTACTTTATTATTTTCTGTAGGTATGTGTTTTTAACATATTTTTTCCTGTTGTTTAATTTTTTAGTTAACAAGTAAAAATATTGCAAAACAAATATATTTTTTTTAATTATCCCGGGGTAGAACTACCGCTTTCGTTATTTCGGGATCTCATAAGGCCGGCATAGCGGAGGTTGACTGCTGCTCGCAGCAATTTTTCTATGTTTTCAGTTGTTTCAGTTAATAGACCGCACTCTAGCTTTACATCAGGTGGAGTGTTTTTTATTGTAGATCGGCATAGTATGACAACACTCCGCCCGATGTAATGCTATAGCACTATAGTGCGGTCCATGAACTGAAACAACTGATAAATTTCTACAGGCAACAGTCGCCTCCGTTATGCCGGCCTGAGGAGACGAATACGCACCATCCAGATTGACAGTGCACAATATGTTCAGTGTTCACATTATCTGGTCCCGGTTGACTGAGCGGCATCGAACTTTAACTCATAGATCAAGCGGTTAATAAAAAATTAGACATTTAATGTTACCCCTACAGGAATACCTTCACTCTTATATTATCATTACGACGCGTCCTGTGGGTGTGCGCTGGCGCATGAAGTAGGGGACCGACTGATGGAATTTGGCCTTGACTGTACCTATGTGTTTGCCCTTTACCGGTACAGTCGCAACGTATTTGTTAAGTTAAATATATGTGGGATTATCGAGCAGGCGGTTTTAAAGAACAAGGCAATTCTACTATTATCACCGTTTATTCTCGTTTTTTACACAAATACAACTTCTTCACAATTACAACACACGTCTTACTCCTCTTCCGTCAAAAAGCAATCTCCCCTCTCGCTCAACCTCCTCCCTCCCGCTCTCACAAAAATCATGTTCACAGATGGACAGGCGAGTTGGAGAAATACCTTCGAGGCTTTGGGCGTCAAATTAAATCCCACATATATATTTAGAAATTGTGACACTGACCGATGTTGAGCTTCTACCAGAGAAATATCTGTAGGCTGAAGTCACCTTTACTATCCCTGTTTCAGAAGAACGTTCAAGTTAACAGTGCACAGTTCTCTCGCCATAGGTACTTGGCTATTTAAATAGTGGTCTGTCTGCCTACCACTCTTTTATAATGCCTTTAATATTATAAATTTCGAAGGCTCTCTTTAAGTTAGGAACGTATTCCCTCTAGACTCTATCCACTATGCGTCGAGAGAAACACCGTGGGGTTTTAGTCGGTATGCTAACGCTACACTGAGGAGTCCTACATAAACCTGGCACCTTTCCCAAGGGCTGAATAATCCGTAACATAATAAAAAAAGGGATTTCCCCGCCTAAAAATAGGTTTTATCTAAAAAAAAAAAGTATTTTTAAATTGTAATTAATAGTAAAGAAATTGTTCCATTAACCTCTGACCTACACCAATATAATAAAACTGTAATTTCGTTAAAATTAAAACAGACGAAAGCTTACCGACATGCGCGAGCGCACCCCCTAAAAACTCGCTGTAATGTGCTAGTATTAAAACAAGTGTTTTTCCACTAATTAACCCACTTTCACCTGCTAATACGTTTAAACACCATAGACTATTGTACACACATCTATTAGTGCTAAATAAGTTACACTTGGAAGTGGTACTACTACCCCAGGACGGCAGACTAGCTAACAACCATCATCAGTCTGTTTTGTAGCTCGGCATGTGACAACACTCCGCCTGATGTAAAGCTAGAGTGCGGTCCATGAACGGAAACAACTGCTACTACAGAGAAACCTGTGCGGGCAGCAGTCACCTCCGCTACGCCGGCTTGAGGAGACGAGCATGCACCATCTAGATTGACAGTGCACACTCCTCCCGTTATACCTGGCTACTTTCAAACTATTCCCGAAACGCGACAATGTCACTTCACGGATGTTACCCCAGGACGGCAGATTGGACAAATAACCATCGACAGTCTGTATTGAATTTTTTTGTGAATCTCTAATCTTTCTTTCCTATTTAAATGATAAAAGCTTATCCATGAACCATGGTTTGACAGTATAGGGCGTGAACTTGCAATCGATGAGACACGTGTTCTAACCTCGCTCAATTCTGCACTTTGGTCGCTCAGTACCTATAGTACAACCACTAGCTTAGTATAGGCATTAAAAAAAAACACTAAAATAATAATAATAAAAATATTCTATGACTGGTTTTAATAGTAGTTCTAATAAAAAAAAAACCACAAAAGATACAGTTGTTATCTAGCAACCGAGCCGCAATCAAATCAAGCATTCCAATTTTGAATTCCCTCACAGCATTCCATTTTCAAATTCCCTCACAGAGTGAACACCGGAAATGGTCGAGCGGAAGTCGCCTCCCCTCAGCTTTATTCTAATTGGATATCCCGCTGTAGTTTTGCTTTTTTAATTTTTAGATTTGATTTTTACTATCAACTTTTTTGTTGCATCATTCGCCACAAAGAGATCATTGTTCATGTATTCTTTAGTACTATTTCGATTATTCTAGACGCATCTTTAGTTAGTTGAAATTTTTTAAATAAGACTATACAAACATATGGCATTAAAACAATTTGCCAGTGTCAAAGTAAATATTTGCATCAAATTGTCTTGTTATGTTGTCGCGTTTCGGGAATAGTTTAAGGAAGTAGCCAGGTATAACGAGAGGCGTGTGAACTGGCAATCTAAGATGCTACATGCTCGTCTCCTCAAGCCGGCATAGTGGAGGCGACCGCTACCCGCACAGGTTTCTCTGTAGTAGCAGTTGTTTCCATTCATGGACCGCACTCTAGCTTTACATCAGTCGGAGTGTTGTCACATGCCGAGCTACGATAAAATAAAATAAAAAGTAAAATTATTGTGCATCACGGAGCATTCATTCATCGCGCTAAACAGTCAGGTTGAATTCCAGTCAAGTCAAAAATAGCTTCAGTAAAATGGTAGAATCTTTACTAAAGTTTCCTAAGGAGTATTGGCGAGAAAATGAAATTAGTTATGTTTGTTAAATTAGTTACGACTAATATTATTTTTTATTTTGTTTTTTCTGAATTTATAATTCAGTTTTTTTTATGTTATTATAAACACAGGCTATAATTGACGAGTTTCTTGTGGCTGCCTTCTCGTCATATGCCTTTCCGAAACCAAAAGTAGATTCTGACGATGAACAAGTGCATGTCAAGTCCATGCCTACGTTAATAAAGGATTTTCATTTCATTTCATTTCTTAATGGTTAATAATCCACCATTATTACACATTAACACTCGAAGAAACACAAGTTTAGGTAAATAATTTAATTCAGATAACCTAATGCCTCCAGATGGCCGCCAAAGCTAGTTTTAATAAGATGTCGACGGTAAACATTGCACCACCAAAATATACCACCACTAAAAGCGTAACACCCGTGATATGTAGACGCGTTTTCTTGGTAAAAGCGATAAGAGTGTGCTCTGTCAACCTGGATAGTCCACATTCGTCTCCTCAATCCGGCACAGCGGAGGCGACTGCTGTATGCAGATATTTATCTCTGATAGCAGTTTTTACAATAAAAAATACTCCCCTAAAATGTATTAAAAAAGATGTTTTTAAACAAAGGAAAAAGGTGGTGTAAGAAAAATCTGTAACACTCGGAAGTAGCCGGACTCGAACACCTGGGCCCTTCCTTTCTCCTATCGGCCCTTCTTTTAATCTTACATCCGTTCATTTAAGTTAATTACTTGGGGATAACAAGTTAACGAGCTTTCAGTCTTTATGGGTCTCTCTTGTAAATTGCTTATGTATAAGGTACACTGAGAAAACAAAGTACCAATTTTGCTAGGTAATTTTTTGGTAAGACTTATTCAAAAGGTGCAATACAGCTTTTTTGGGCAGCTTTCATAAGGATGTTGATTTGGTCGGATAACACTCATCTGCCTTGTCCTGTTGTCAGATTTATAAATTTCTTTCGTGATATATTTAGATAGTCTAATAAACTACTACATTTTTTTTAATTAACGCCCATTTGTCTAAAAGAAAAAGGGCCCACATTTTTTTGTCGTATTTCTCATTGATTTTTAGTTCATTTTGTAGGAAAATAAAACCACATTTATTATCATATTTTACATGACAACACTCCGCCTGATGTAAAGCTAGAGTCCATGAGTACTATAGAGAAATCTCTGCGAGCAGCAGTCGCCTACGCTATGCCGGCCTGAGGAGACGAGTATGCCCACCTAGAGTGACTTTGACTGCAGTTTTATTTTTTTATGCGAGTTTTTGAGTAATTTAACGATTTCTGATTTATTAGATATCATATTAAAAATTAATTAATTATTTCTGTTTTTTTTTTTAATTTAATTAAACATTGATAAACGATGTGTTGATATACAATTAGATATTAGATCAAGTTGGCCCAAAAATGAGGACTTTCCTATCCTATATAGCCTATACATTCTCTTTTATTTAAAAACATGTTTCTTTTTCTAAATAATTTTGTTATAAACAGTTAAAAATTTGTTTGTAAATAAATAACATGAATTTCTTTGCGAAAACCAAAACCGCTTGCTTGTGATATCGTCTTCAGGGGTAGTTTGGGGTGAAGAGGGGTCGTGGTCATCAGGCGTGACGTTCACCATCGATCGGTTCCGCCCCAATCCGCCCCGGTTCACCCGGATAAGCGCGGATAGACCGAGTAAAATCGAATGTCTGAATATCGATTCTATGATAAGCATTTGTTTATTTTGTTTCGGTTTGATAACTTTTACGTAATTTTTTTTCTCAGTTCAATTGTTTTCCTTATTTTAATTAAACCCTTTGACTTGACAATTTTTTCTGCCTTTTTGTTATTAACAACAAAAACCTTAATCCGCCTAATGTAAAGCTAGAGTGCGGTCCATGAATGGAAACAACTGCTACTATAGAGAAACCTGTACGGGCGGCGGTCGCATGAGAAGACGAGCATGTACTATAAACTATTCCCGAAACGCGACAAGGTCTTTGCGGGTGTTACATTCGAAAGTGGTGGTACTACCCCAAGACGGCAGACTGGGCTAATACCTATAGGCATTATTAAAGAGTGGTAGGCAGACTGTTGGTGGTTATTAATCCAGTCTGCTGTCCTTGGGTAATACCACCACCACTTTCAAGTGTAAGTAACACGTGTTTGGAAATCAGTTTTAAAGTGGTCGACTATAAGGCAAGGATTTGTTTCCTTAAACCGGCATAGCGTATTTATATATTTGTATATATAAGTATTTATATATTTTTTCTTGTCTTTCACAGGTCATGGAGGTGTCAATCAATTAGGTGGTGTATTTGTGAACGGGAGACCGTTGCCTGATGTTGTGCGACAAAGGATAGTTGAACTAGCTCATAGTGGTGTACGGCCCTGCGATATAAGTCGACAACTTAGAGTATCACACGGATGCGTTTCAAAAATTCTATCTAGGTATGTAATTTTATTTTTATTCTTATTTCTATTAGTGAGATTAAGTGCCCAGAACTGCTTGCACAAAGTACCTAGAGTACCTCGAAGGGTTATGCGTTGTAGAGACATTTTCCACCAGAGATTTGCGAGAACGAATGCGGGACGTTGAGCTCCTTTTTTCAGACTGTGCTACACATACAATTTCACAGATATTGATATCTTTCAACAATTTTCTAAAAAGTGTATTAAATATAAATGTATGCTGAATTGGGTGGGTGTAGGTGTGACAGGCAATGATGTAACACTCATTTTATTGTTCCTTTATTATTATTATTTTTCTTTTTTTTTATATGGCGTATAATAATTTGCCAGTGTCAAAGTAAATATTTTTGCATCAAGTTAATAACATTGTGCATCACGAGTCATTCATTCATCACACCAAACAGTCAGGTCAAATCTCAGTCAAGTCAAAAACTGTTCCAGTAAAGTGGTAGAATCTTTACTGAAACTTTTGGAGGGAAAATGCAAACAGTAAAGCACATTGACGAACACTTAATGGTTAATAATCCACCATTATTACACATGAACGCTCGAAGAAACACAAGTTTAGGAAAATAATTCAAAACAGACAACTGACGTCTCAAGATGGCCGCCAAAAACTTTTTTTCTTTTTTATCTGTTTTTATTAATTCTATTTTTTTTTCCTTTTTTGTATGCGTTCACTCCACCAATTTGTGTACATAGTGAAAATTATTTCAGGGTGCAGTGATATTATTATGATCAACTTAAATACAAAATCTCCTCGACAATGTACTTGTAAATTTACAGCAGCGACAGCCACGTTTAGGTTCCCTATCAGTTAGTATTTGACTTGAAGGCAACATTGTCAAATCGTTTGAAGCGGCCCACGCTTTTTTTATGTCAGATGTATGAAGTTTGCACCTCCATATATATTATATATCTATCTATGGCTTCATAGGTCTGTTTTTAATGGGTGTGTTATAAATGAGTTAATAAACAAAAAACAATGTCACAATCTTTGTCATCTCCGCGTTTTAATGTCGCAACTAAAAATATAATTTCCTAGAAAAAACCCAATCTCATATTGTACCCAACCGTGACTCATACATATATCATTATAATTATGAATTTCGTATTTATATACCTATATTGTATGTAGAATATACATACATATGACGACCTTAATTACTTTAAGATAAGACTCATAAACAAAGAATAGCGATGAGCGGGCTAGTTTAGTTAACGTAAAAGCCAACATCTGAGCGTCCATACATTTTGTTTTACAACATTGTTTTACAACATAGCGGATTTATGTTGAAATTAAGTAATAATAATAATACTTGTTTTCTTGCGAATTGCGGACGTTACTCTGGACCGATTTTGCTCTACCGGGACTCATTCTCTTTGTTTTTTTATTGCGCACATTTGTTACATTTAACTTTTTTTTGTCCGAGCTGTAGTTTTTTCTTTAGAAGCGAAAAACTGTTTTTTTAAATTTTTACTATTTTTTTTGGCACCCTAGCGCCCAATATTCACATATAAATTTTATTGGTATCAATTCCTGACACTTTGATCTATACAAAAAAAAAATTCCCGTCCAATAGAAATTAAGTGGGCCAAAAAGCTTATTCTATCTGAGTACAAGCATTTTATATATTCTGTGCCGTAGCTATTTGTTTATTATAATGATTTGCTATAATAATTAATGCTGAGAAAGTTATAAAATTACTTAATTTCAACATAAATCTGCTATGTTTCAAACAATGTTGTAAAATAAAATGTATGGACGCTCAGGTGTTGACTTTCACGTTAAGGAGGCTAATGTTGCCAGCGCACTTTTCTGAATCGACTTTAATTGGTAACTATAACATTAGAGCGGCTGTGGTACAGCGGTAAGACGCGTGAACTCATGATCGATGAGACCCGTGTTCGAACCTCGATAATTCTGACCAATGAAACTTTGTTATATGTACCTTGGTCGATCATTGCCTATAGACACTATTAAAGAGTGGTAGGCAGACCGATGATGGTTATTTGTCCAGTTTGCCGCACTTTCGAATGTAACACCCGTGAAGTGACCTTGTCGCGTTTCGGGAATAGTTTGAGAGTAGCCAGGTGTAACAAGAGGAGTGACACTGTCAATATAGATGGTACATGCTCGTCTCCTCAAGCCGGTATAGTGGAGGCGACTGCTGCCCGCACAGGTAGCTGTAATAGCAGTTGTTTCCATTCATGGACCGTACTCTATCTAGCTTAGCAGCAGGCGAAGTGCGGTCATATAAATTTTTATCGTAAATATAGTTTTATTATCTTTGTAGGTAGGTAATATAGAAAACGCTATTCCGCTAGACTTTGTTAATAAAACCTCGACATGTTGCGCGTGCGCATCTCACGCACACATGCAAAGCGAGACATTACCGGTTTTATGTGTTATGTACTTTTGTAACTAGCGCAATTTGACTCCGCCCACAATTGCGCATGTGTGTGTAAACACGGGTGTTTGTGTGTGTGTAAATAAGTGAATGGACGTATGTAATTTATCAACGAGTCTATTATTTTCTTACAGTCAAAAGTAATTGTTAAATAGGAAGTTTATTTATTTAAGTAAAAAAGACGGTAAATAATGGTAGGCAGACTGATGATGGTTAATTACCCTAGGCTACTGTCCTGGGGTAGTACCACCACTTTCGAATTACACACCCCTGAAGTATAGCTAGGGCGATTGCTACCTGTAGAAACTTATCTGTAGCAGTTGTTTCCGTTCATGGACCGCACTCTAGCTTTACATCATAAACATGATATGTTTTTACATATATACACTTTGTTATTATTATGTACGTGAGCATGTCACGGCCTGGTAAGTAAAAACGGCGCGTGCGTCGTGATATACTGTTATCTGCCTACCCACTTTAGATTAATAGGCGGTCGTATAGATAAATCAACATTACTAAAATATATAATTAAAAAAAAAATTTTTTTAATTATAATTATTAGATTAATAATCTGTACTTTCCAGTCACGCTGGATGGGACTGACGACTGGGTATACGGTTTAATAATTTAATTCGACATTTCTTTTTCAGTAGTTCGACATGACGTTAAGCTATTACAAATGCTGCTACAGAGAAATGCAGGCAGTAGTCCATCCGATATACCGGCTTTATACACAACCTGATCCCTAAACGAGACTAGGTTACTTCACGGGTGTTACATTCGAAAGTGGTGGTACTACCCCAGTACGACAGACCGGACTAATAATAATCAACAGTCTGCCTACCACTCTTTAATAGTGCCTATAGGTCAAACCTCTCAAAGAGTGGTAGGCAGACTGATGAATCTTATTAGCCCAGTCTGCCGTCCTGGGGTAGTACCACCACGTTCGAATGTAACACCCGCAAAGTGACCTTATCTCGTTTCGGGAATAGTTTATAGTACATGCTCGTCTCCTCAAACCGGCATAGTGGAGGCGACTGCTGCCCGCACAGGTTTCTCTGTAGCAGCAGTTGTTTCCATTCATGGACCGCACTCTAGCTTTACACCAAGCGGAGTGTTGTCACATGTCGAGCTACAATAAAAAAAAATTGCGAGGTTCGAACACGGGTCTTATCCATCGCTCTTAACTACTCATTTTCTATAAGTAAGTACCTATGAGTGATGAAGGTCCTAGGTTTGGAGCTTCTCATGGTATACCCTAGATGAAGAGGGGCCATAAGAAACTACACTGATAGTTTACTATAGTACTTAGGTTTTACTTTACTAGGTTAAGTAAGGGCCAGGATAGTGGGAGGTGTATTTAAAAATATAACATTTTGACAGAAAATCCCGGTAGTATAATTAACACATAGAAATGCAATTAAAAATGCATCAATAATGTTTAAAAACAGATAGAAAGTTGATTCTTTCATTTCCAATGATGCAAACACAATTTCTGAATGTACAGGGGTTGTCCAGTTTGATACAATACGCTATTGTTTGTTTTAAATTGAAAACTGACCTTTATAGTGATGTCAAGAGGATGCACTATCGATACTGTATCGATATTTGAGTTTAAATTAATAAAGTGTTTTTTATTTGTTATTTATTTTATTATTTTTTTATAAAACTAATTCTAAGCTAGTGAGCGATCGATGAGACCCGTGTTCGAGCCTCGCTAATTCAGACCGGTACCGATGTAACTTTGTTATGTGTACTTTGGTCGCTCAGCTCATGTACAGTGAGTTCACGCGTCTTATCACTAGACCACGGCCGCTCTAATATTTACGGCCGTAAATATTTTGCATCAAGTTAATAATATTGTGCATCACGAGTCATTCATTTATCACACTAAACAGTCAGTCAAGTCAAAAATTGCTTCAGCTTCAGTTACTGAAACTTCCTGAAAGTTTTGGAGGGTAAAAGGAAACACATGTTCTCTTCTTTTAAATTGTTTGCCCACACTCACGCACGTTCACGAACACTTAATGGTTAATAATCCACCATTATTACACATTAACACTCGAAGAACACACAAGTTTAGGCAAATAATTCAAGACAGATAACCTAATGTCTCAAGATGGCCGCTAAAACTCCAAGGCGTGAGTTAAATGGTAATCGTAGTATTAACTCGAAATATGACAACATTTCACTAAATGTTAAGTTAAAGAACGGTCCAAACGCGAAAACAATTACTACCACAGAGTATAAAGAAAGCAATGTGCTCTGTCAATTTATGGTTCACATTGGTCTCTGTACATAGTGGACGATTCCTGCCTGTAGACATGTAGTCACAATCTATATATATTTTTATTGTAGCTCGGCATGTGACAACACTCCGCCTGATGCAAAGCTAGAGTGCGGTTCATGAATGGAAACAACCGCTACTACACTGTGCGGGTAGCAGTCGCCTCCACTATGCCGGCTTGAGGAGACGAGCATGTACCATCTAGATTGACAGTGCACACTCCTCTCGCTATACCTGGCTACTTTCAAACTATTCCCGAAACGCGACAAAGTCACTTCACAGGTGTTCCATCCATCATCAGTCTGCCTACCACTCTTTAAATGATGAATGATTAAACGGTTTTATAGTTTAAAACTAAAAATATCGATAATATTAAAAGTACAACACTAAAATCCCGCGGGAGAACCGGACGAGCCTTTCTATCCGGGCCCAGGGATATAAACAAGTACGCCCTCCCATTGTTTGGCACATTGTTTGTTTGGAAATTTTGCTGTTACATTGTGATAAACTATCTAGTATCACTGCCTACCCTAATTTTTTATTATTATAAATCAACATATGACAACACAATGCCTGATGTTAAACTAGCGTGCGGTCCATGAATGAAAACAACTGCTACTACATATACATTTCTACAGGCAGCAGTCGCCTCCGTTATGCCGACTTAAGGAGACGAATGTGCACCATCCAAATTGACAGTACCTGACTACTATCAAACCGATCGCGAAACACGACATGGTCACTTCCACGCTGGCTGGTCCACTGTGCAGGTTAACAGTCGCTCTAAACAACCTAATAAGGATTTATATTACATATGACGTTTGTTTAAGTGAATATCCGTGTTTTAATTGAATTTGATATAGATTTTTTTTATTTCTCGCTCGGTGTTGAGGGGCCGTGCGCAGAAAGCGTAGCGATGATGCTTCCGACTAACAACTAACTGGAACCATGATTAACTTTAAAATTTTATTATTTTTATAATTATCTTTTATAATAATATAGCAAACCATTATATATAATTTTATGCAAAGGATGGATGAAAGGAGATTAACTAAAAATTTACTGCGCTAAAGTGGATCCCAGTGTCGGAAGGGTCATGTGAGGAGCACCCTCAACCGACGTGCATGCATGAGGGGAGTTATGATCAAGGTGAAAGTGGTATGTAAAGAGAGAAGCCGCTAGCGCTCCATCGTTTCTGCCTACCCCAGTAGGAACGGTAGTAAGTTGAGTAGTGATCGTTTGTAATGAAATGAAATGAAATGAAATAAACTTTATTGCGTGAAACATGGTGTTAGTAAATGGGTTACAATTTGTTCACATGTTTCGCCACATTTAGCGGCAAAACTTTCGATAAACCTAATGCATATCAACCATCACATTTAATTAGGTATGTCTATTAAAATCACAAATTTCAGTACATATCTATGAAATCACCATCAACTACCACCACCAGTAAAATTGATAGATAGCTACATGTCCAAATGTTAAAATGTTTATAATCAAAAAGAACGCTTGATATTTTGCTGCCTGGTCAACTGGTGTAGCTTGTCATTCGCTATAAGCCGCTGAAATGGCATCGTATGCATTTACAAGTATATGACATATTGAAGATCTAGATAACTTCAATTAATATTCTGTTAGGGTAACACAAATTGCCAATATAATAGGATAATAACTGTAACTACTATCTACAAATTGGCTTACAGGGGATAGCCAAGCCTGGCCAACCGAAATGGTCTTGCAACCCACTTCTATAAAGTTTGTTTTCTATTATTGTAGCTTCGCATTGATGTAAAGCTAGAGTGCGATCTATGAACGAAAATAACTGATACTACAGATGAATTTCTGCAGTCATCGGCCGCCGTGGTCTAGCGGTAAGCCGCGTGAACTCACGATCGATGAGACCTCGCTAATTCTGACCGGTACCAATGAAACTTTGTCATATGTACTTTGGTCGCTCAGTGCCTATAGCCACTAGTGCTTGTGCTAAGTGCACTTCACTCTGCCAATCCCTGTGGAACAAATGTGAAAATATTTAAAATGGTAAATTACAATTAACCTACCTGGAGTTTTGGCGGCCATCTTGAGACATCAGGTTATCTGTCTTGAATTATTTTCCTAAACTTGTGTTTCTTCGAGTGTTGATGTGTAATAATGGTAGATTATTAACCATTAAGTGTTCGTGAACGTGCGTGAGTGTGGGCAAACAATTCAAAAGAAGAGTACCTGTGTGCAAAACTCCGTAGGAAGTTCAGTAAAGATTACCACTTTACTGGAGCAATTTTTGACTTGTCTGAGACTTGACCTGACTGAGAGTGATGAATGAATGACTCGTGTTGTACAATATTATTAACTTGATGCAAAAATATTTACTTTGACACTAGCAAATTGTTATAATGCCATATAAAACCAAAAATAAAAAACATCAACCTCTACCCCTTTGACCTTTACATTTCTTTTAATAACAATTATTATTACTAAGGGGGAAATAAGGGGGGAGCGGGTAAAATTGACGTTTAGGGAATAATATAAATTGAAATAGTCAACTGATTTAATTTGTAATATCCCTTTTTTCCCGCTATGTCGGATTTATTTATTTATTTATTAAATTCGACGCACAAAACGGCATGCAAGCAATACATGTCATAGTACGAATACAGTCGGGAGTTAGGCTGGCTTGCATGCCAAAGCATGTGCGCATACTATAAGTACAATACAATACAATACAAGTTAATACAATTCAATACAATTCAATACAAATTTTTATGCAGTTATCTTAACATTGTCTTACAAATACAGTCCAAATAAGCAGTTTCACCAACATTGTCACACGTTAAGTTAATCATTACTTTACACACAAACACACTAAATATTAAGATGTCTCAAACTATTTCTGAACACAGATGGATTGGTGGATGGATGGATGGACGGATTGATGGGACAAATGTACATTATCCAATTGACAGGGCAGACTCCTTTCGTTATTTCCGAAAGGTGGCCTTCGAGTAGTGTGCGCTTGAGCTACACAACTTAGTTCTACCGTCCCCTTTCTTCCATCGGATGTCCAGACACCCGGAAAGGTACCATCCATTTATGGCCCAAGTTCCTAAAGTACGTAAGAGACGTTTCGACAACACGTTCCTCGTGCGTACTGCGAAACTGTGGAACTCTCTCCCGGTGTCTGTGTTTCCTGAGAAGTACAACATGGGTCTCTTCAAATTGAAGATAAATAGGTACCTCATAGGCAAGCATGCTCCAACTTAGACCGCACCACTGCCTAACACCAGGCAGGGTGTGGTCAAAATTGGCGCTTAAGTACTCTATCCTCCCAGAACGGCAGACCGCGCTAATACGATCTAGTTAATCTTATTTAGTCTACCACTTCCATAACAATAACGTATCAAAGTTTATCCTGCTAAAAATCATATAAGATTTAATTGAACTTGGAAAAAACGAAAAGAACGACTCCCTTTTACTAAAAACGTATTAGGGTTGATTTTGCAAAAGTGCAATTGTAGAAAAAACACCCTCATTGAATTGAGTGGAATATCACCCTTGTTCGTTATTGTATAGCAGTAATATCGTGCTCAAAAGTGCATAGAGGTTTTACTCATTATCCTAACCATGGTTGTACGATCTAATAGACTAGACGTAGCAATACGTGTTGCTGCTCTTGTTTCCGTGTTTAACACTCTTTGGACTATGTAAAAAAAAATTACGCGCAAAAAAACCATGTCCTGCCAACATTCTGCCGCTTTTTAGGTAATTTAGAGCATTTTATATATGATATAAATACGAAATCTAGACCCATTGTAAGATAGGTTTTAATCGAAAAAAAATGTCGGCCTAAAAAAATCTCGGTTGATTTTGACGGTATAGTTTCAATACTCCATATACCAGGAAAAAATAAAGTTAAGTCTTCTATGGGTGAATAAAATCTTTTTTAACAAAATGTAAAATTTTCGTTTCGAAAAATTGTCATAGAAAATTTGATCGGGCCATTTTTCAGCATTTTCCATAATTTCACGTGAAAAATACGGAAAAATGACCCGACCAAATTTTCTGCCACTATTTTAGTTACACACTTTTGCATTTAACAGTCTCGAAGTGCCATTAGGGGTGTGACACAGTACGTAACATAATTGACTTATCACGGCCAATTGTGAATAATACGTCCTAAGTGCACGCAGATACACTACTAATCTTATTAGGATTGTGGGTACTTGTTATTTTATAACCGTTAAGGGTGGGCAGGAGTTCAGGATAAAGCTTAGCTTTTAGAGCGGCCGTGGTCTAACGGTGAGACGCGTGAACTCACCGTCAACGGAACCCGTGTTACAAACCTCTCTAAATTCCGACTGGCACCAATCACTCAGTGCCTATAGGCACTATTAAAGAGTGGTAGGCAGACTGATGATGGTTATTAGCCCAGTTTGCCGTCCTGGAGTAGTACCACTATTTTCGAGTGTAACACAGATCAGTTTGGTAGTAGCCAGGTATAACAAGTGGAGTGTGCACTATCTACCTGGATGGTGCACATTCGACTCCTCAAGCCGGCATAGTGGAAGTGACTGTGGTAGCTGTTTAATATAGGACGGAATGTAACACATTGCGAGCTACTTTATGGTAATAAAAAATAATAGGGTAGACAGGGAATATAGTAAGAAAACATTACCGAGAATCGAACCGACTACTAACTAGAAGGGGTGACTATTGTTAGATTGTTTAATTAAATTGTTATAATATTGTTTGGTTCTATTTTATTAATATCCCTAGGGAGTGTTGTACTACCCTCAATGTACGTACCATTGGACGAAGGGATGACAAAATCCATTAGTTTATTTCTATGTAAAAAATACTAGTGTTTTTGCATGTACTAACAACAAAACTTATGCTGTACGACTTTAGCTAATTACGGGTGTAAACTTTATTGTATATGTCTGCCAATCTAGATGGTTTTTCATTGCACTGTAGACATCTCCGCTCGCACCAACAAAGGTTAGCTGGTAGACAATGCCAAAGACATTTAGCTCGCCTATGTACAATTGTGCGATAAAGTATTTTTTATTTTATTTATTTATTGCGTAGACGATTAAATACCATTCTGTATTTGACTATTAAATGAAAATAAATAAACATATTCACGTTTACGTACACACACACAGTGTTTTCTTTTTTTTTATTGTAGGCTCGGCATGTGACAACACTCCGCCCGATGTAAAGCTAGAATGCGGTCCATGAATGGAAACAACTGCTACTACAGAGAAACCTGTGCGGGTAGCAGTCGCCTCCACTATGCCGGCCTGAGGAGACGAGCATGTACCATCTAGATTGACAGTGCACACTCCTCTCGTTAAACCTGGCTACTTTCAAACTATTCCCGAAACGCGACAAGGTCACTTCACGGGTGTTACATTCGAAAGTGGTGGTACTACCCCAGGACGGCAGACTGGGCATATAACCATCATCAGTCTACCTACCACTCTTGTAATTTTGTTTAAAGTGTGTTAGAAAAGAGCGAGGACACCCGTAATACAGACTATAGTCTAGGACGGGGTGCACTGTCAATCTAGATGGTACATGCTCGTCTCCTCAAGCCGGCATAGTGGAGGCGAATGCAGCCCGTAGAGATTTCTCTGTGGTAGCAGTTGTTTTCATTCATGGACCGCACTCTAGCTTTACATCAGGCGGAGTGTTGTCACATGTCCAGCTACAATAAAAAAAAAATAAAAAAAATATTTTTATTTATATTTCTTTTCATTTCAGGTACTACGAAACAGGTTCATTTAAAGCCGGTGTTATTGGCGGTTCGAAACCCAAAGTAGCAACACCACCGGTCGTAGATGCAATTGCAGCTTATAAAAGAGAAAATCCAACAATGTTCGCGTGGGAGATTAGAGATAGACTCCTGAGCGAGGGTATCTGCTCACAGGATAATGTGCCTTCAGTATCCAGTATTAATAGGTGAGTTTTACATTGGTACCGGTCAGAATTTAGCTAGGTTTGAACAAGGGTCCCATCGACCGTGAATTTATTTATTTATTCTAACTCACGGATTATAATAAGAGGTGTTGTTTCTGTGAGTGTATAACACGAAAGGGTTAGTAGAATGTGTAGAACGAGCCCTGAGTGGGTATCTCGTGTTCAGACACACAGATGACAGTAGAGATGGAGAATCAATGTTCGAGTGGATTAATTCACGCCTTCCACATTTAGACCACGGACACTTCTTAGAACTTGAACACTGGTCTCTTTGATCAAGAGTTCATTCCTTTTACCACTAGACTATTTAAACCACTTCAAATAGTAATAAAAACGACAGGAATCGAACTGAAGACGTCTCAATAACCAAACAAAAACCTCTAAAACGTTATACATGTTTACTAATACATAATAAAATTATTTCCCCTAAATTGCATACAATACTTCATTCGAATATTATTTAGTTTTATTTCTCTGTTGGAAAGTTTTTGGAAGGATACAGGAAGTCCGGGGAAGAGAGCACGTGTCTCTACATCCTGCGGAGCCATCTTTATCCCCCCTCCCACTTCTCCCCCATCGTTTCCGCTCTTTTTCTCCCTCCAAAATCTTTCCCTTTGTTGTGGGAATATCGGTTTGGATATCGTTTAATATTAGTATTAAATATGTAATTAAATACATACATATATACCCACGTTCGAGTAGACGAGTGCGCACTATGCAGGTTGACAGTGAACACTCTCGTTATAAATATGCAAAAAAAAATTGTGTTAACATTTAGTAATTGTTTTATTGAAAGATAAAAAAGTTAACCCGTCGACTGCCACTTGTTCCACCGTATATTAAATTCAAATGAGTGGTCCTAAAATCCCCACGTAATTACGCGTTACAAACACTCAAAGATAAGATAACTAACGATATTAGTCCTTATTACCTGTTATTAGAGGATGTTTACTCAATAACGCACGCCACCGTTATCAAATATAATAGATAAGAGTTACCAAAAGATAATTATATTGATTACTTACTTTTTCTATTAAATTAATTAAATCAAGACGCATACAACACTTTGGCAGTCAAAATAAGCCAAAACTTATTAAAAGAAATTAACATAATCGTCTCCTCAAGCCGGCATAGCGAAGGTGGCAGTTGTTTCCACTCATGAATCGCACTCTAGCTTAACAACAGGCGGAGTGTTGTCATATGCCGAACTGCAATAAAAAAGTTATTTTATACATCTGCTTTTATCTCAAATACCGAGAGGAATTTGACCTTATCTACAGAAAATATAACCCTTGTACAATCAATAAATAAGTAACAACACGTATGATCCACTTTTATTGCTCAATAATGAACCCTCGACATTAAGTTGACCGCCCTCCAATCCTATAACGTCTTCGTAAAGTAGCAAATTCTCTGTAGGACCTTTAATTTTTGAACCTTTTTCTAGACCCAATATTTGTTAAGAATTTAAATGTATTAATTAATTTGTTATTTTTTATTTTTTTTATTTATTCTTTTAATTAATTAAAAGATATTTGCGAATTATGTTTCATAAAAAACAGTACGTATGTGTTAAAATAAGTGTTTCTTTTATTTATGGAGGGTGTTGTATACCTAGGCCTTACAACTAAAGATCTAAAAACGTTGCCATGGTTTCGGGTTGTTGTTGATTGTAAAACGGGATGTTAAAATACAATCTGCTTTTACAACATGTTTAGCGGTTTCATTAAGCCAGAAGGGATGGCTTAATTGTCTTAAATATTTTAATGTCCCGTTTTGATGAAAAAAATAAATGGTTACGTTACGTATGACACGGCCATCGTGGTCCCATGTCGAGATTAAGACGTTCTTTGTGCCAATAGTCAATTTTTATCATATTTTTTCCCAAGAAATCAAAATACACGTTTGGTAATAATAATAATTTATTACAAAAATAGTGAGGTTGAAATAATAAACTGAAAATAAGTACGTAACGCGAAGATGAGACGCTGCTGCAAGAAATAGAATATAAAGCCACAGGTCAAAAATTATAGGTCAAACTGTAACTATTACCCATCAAAATGGCACGTGGCTTACTATGTGCAGGGGCTTAAGTTAGCACTTAAGTGATTTCCACCAAGAAAATTTATTTCTTCTCGTAAAATGTTTATGCCAATTTCATCTTTGTTGTACAGGCAATAAGGTCTGTTGGAGGTTTTGTAGAAAAAATTATCACCTATTTTACTCGTGTTAACATTTCCTGAGAAGTTTTTGTTTTTTTTTCTTTAAGTTACATAAGAGTGAAATATTTAAGATTAGTTTGGAATCGCCTTAGCGTCCAGGCCGGCATAGCGAAGACGACTGCTGCTTATATTTTCTCTGTAGTAGTTCATGAACCGCACTCTAGCTCTACATCAGGCGGAGTGTTGTTTGTTGTTGTTAAACTTTTAATACAACCTTTTGGAACATATTCGAAATGTCTACAAAAGCTACAACGAGCTGACCTTTAATTATTTTTTTTTATCACAACTGCTAAACAATAACTCACCAAACTTAATTTTAAATCTATTTTCATTGCAATCATGACCTTCCATCACACCCTAACCCTAAAATGCCCATGGAAGGGTAAATTTTACCCCTAACACTTCTAGCGCACGCGACCAACACGCGCCGGTAATGTTTAAAGGAAGCACATGACAGACCTTTGTAAGATGCTCTTAGACGATATACGATTAGGTTCTTTTTACTTACATATCCTAAGCTATGCTAACTCGTCAGACATGTGACTATCCATAAGTGAAAAGAACGCTACCACAGAGAAATTTGACGTTAACTGTTGTCTTCGCTATGCCAGTTGGCCTCAAACAGAGCGGCCGTGGTCTAGCGGTAAGACGCGTGAACTCACGATCGATGAGACCCGTGTTCGAACCTCGCTAATTTCTGACCTATGTAACTATGTTATATATACTTTGGTCGCTCAGTACCTATAGGCAGACTGATGATATTCGCCCATGTAACACCCGTAAAGTGACCTTGTCGCGTTTCAGGAATAGTTTGAAAGTAGCCAGATATAACGAGAGGAGTGTGCACTATCAATCTGGATGGTACATGCTCGTCTCTTCAAGCCGGCATAGTGGAAACGACTGCTGCCTGTAGAGATATCTCTGTAGTAGCAGTTGTTTCCATTCATGGACCGCACTCTAGCTTTACATCAGGCGAAGTGTTGTCACATGCCGAGCTACAATAAAAAAAAGTGCAATGTCTAGATAGACAGTGCATACACTTCTCACTATACTTCTAAATAAAAAAAGATAAAGATGGACGGATCAGAAAACGTCAATTTACTCAATAAAACAGGCAGATAGACAATATGGATTTATTTTTCTACAAAATGTTCTAAAAAATCATCGACAAACTCGAGAAAAAAATTGTGGGCCCATTTCTCTAAGGCTTTCTTGGCTGCCTTGACTGTCAGCTACCAATTGAGGCATTATAAAAAATTATCAACCTCATAATGCCGTCAAAACAGGGACGAGCAGGGATAATTAAAAGCATTTGTCAAATAGTTACCCAAAATGTAATGCTTATCATAAAAATGGAGTCAATTATTCAAAACTACATCCCCTAATATAAAAATGAATATACTAATCTTTATATTTTGCATGTGTCACGAGGGTAGACAGAGACGATACGTCACTGGTGGCGTCATCTGTCATCGCGACTAAATAACCTGCCAACATTGTAATAACATGGTTGTGTTTTAATAATATCTTATTTTGTTTATTTATTATTTGGATATTTTCTTATAAAAACATTTTTTAGGTATGTAATATTGAACTATTTTGATTTTTTCAACATCTTTTTTTTATTGTAGCTCGGCATGTGACAACACTCCGCCTGATGTAAAGCTAGAGTGCGGTCCATGAATGGAAACAACTGCTACCACAGAGAAACCTGTGCTATGGGTAGCAGTCGCCTCCACTATGCCGGCTTGAGGAGACGAGCATGTACCATCTTAGATTGACACTGCACACTCCCTCATTACACCCGGCTACTTTCAAACTATTCACGAAACGCGACAAAGTCACTTTACGGGTGTTACATTCGAAAGTGGTGGTACTACCCCAGGACGGCAGACTGGACAAATAACCATCATCAGTCTGCCTACCACTCTTTAATATTGCCTATAGGCACTGAGCGACCAAAGTACATATAACAAACATCTTATTAAATTATTTACTTAAAGAGAAAATAAACGGTGTCATGAATAGTTTTCGTAATTTACAAGTTAGTATATTTTTTTTAAATTGTAGCTCTGCATATGACAATACTCCGCCTGATGTAAAGCTAGACTGCGGTCTACGAACGAAAACAACTGCTACTACAGATAAATTTCTACAGACATATACCTCCGCTATGCCAGCCTGAGGAATCTAATGTGCACCATCCAGATTGACAGACACTCCTCTCCGTTATACCGGGCTAATTAAACTGTTCCCGAAACGCGACAATGTCACTTCATGGGTGTTACATTTTAAAGTGGTGATACTATCCCAGGACGGCTGACTGGGGTAATAACGATCATTAGTCTACCTACCACTCTTTATATTTATCCCCACGATATCTGCAAAGCTTTTAAAATTGTAAAAATAATAGTAAGCCGCGTAAATTCTTTTAATTTAATTAAAACATGTTTTAACAATTATAGAAACCATTAATTATAAAATTAATTACGCTAGTAAATCAGTTAAAGTGAACAAATACCACTATGTTTTTCAATATAGTCTGTTTTTACTTTAAATAAACAAATTTTCTCTAAACAAACTACAAAAATTATGTAATTTATTTCGGGACCAACTTTTAAGGAAGTCCGACACAATGCTAAAATTTGCTGACCGCTATAAATTCGTGTGACGTCACGGGTCTTTCATACCACTTCCGTTTAGAAGGGTTATTATCTGTTCTATTCCGCAAAATATTTTTTTAAAAATACGCTTCAAAATTCAACCTTATGGTGTTTAAAATAAGGATTAAATATTTTTTGCGAACGCAATCCTTTTAAGTTAATATTATTATGTTTTATTACTTCCTAATGTTGTTTTTATTATTTATTACTTACCTACTTTTTTTACTTACATATTTTGAGTAAAATTATGTTAAAATTTTATTTATTATGTAAATCATATCAAGTACATTTTTTTAAAATAATATAGGTATTATCTAAATTCGACTATCTGCAGAGGCGTCTTGTCTTTGACAGTAAAACAGCAACATAATATTTCCACCTATTATATATTCGAACACACTCGTATAAACAGCAAATAAAGTTTAATAAAAACTTGCAAAAAAAAAACCGCCTAAGATACACAAACTGATGATGGTTTTTAGCTCAGTCTGCCGCCCTGGAGTAGAATCTTTAGAATCCATGAAGTAACCTTATCTCGTTTTGGAGCCAGTTTGGAAATACGAGACGAGTATGCACTGTCAATCTGAACGGTGCATGTTTGTCTCCTCGGCGGAGGCGACTGCTGCCTGGTGAAATTTATCTGTAACAGCACTTATTCTGTTTATGGAGCGCACTCTAGATTTACATCAGGTAGAGTGTTGTCATATTCCGAGCTACAATAAAAAAAGACTAAACAGCCACTATTCAAAGTCGTAACAATAATATTCAGAACGACCGTGGCCAAGCTGAATATACCCGTAGATTCGATAGGAATGGTTACACCTAGCCGGTACCAATGTAACTTTAAGCAAAGCGTAGGCATTAGACAAAAATTCACAAATATGAATAACACAGACTTAACTAGCGACCCCTTCAAAAATAATTTATAACAACAAATCCAATTAACCCGCAAAAGACGAGGGTGGGTCTCGAGGACCTAATGCGTTATTTTTGCGTTTTTTTCACCGCACGCGGTCGGAACCGTAACAAATCGCGACCGACCGCCGTGTTATTGCCAAAGGATGTAACGACACGCGGCACATGATATATTACACTTACATTTGAACCACTAAAATTACTTTTTACGAGAAGTTTATTGCATTATTTCGTAATTTGAGTTTGATAATTTATACTTATTACATTTAAACAATATTAAATAAGTATACTGAAGATAGACTGCTGTCCTGAAATCGAAATGTAACACCCGTGTAGTGACCTTGTCGCGTTTCGGGAATAGTTTGAAAGTAGCCAGGTATAGCGATCTATGAGACCCGTGTTCGAACCTCACTAAAGACCAGTAACTTTGTTATATGTACTTTGGTCGCTCAGTGCCTATAGGCACTATTAAAAGAGTGGTAGGCAGACTGATGATGGTTATTAGTCCAGTCTGCCGTCCTGGGGTAGTACCACCACTTTCGAATGTAACACTCGTAAAAGTAACTCTGTCGCGTTTCGGGAATAGTTTGAAAGTAGCCAGGTATAGCGAGAGGAGTGTGCACTGTCAATCTAAGATGGTAGATGCTCGTCTCCTCAAGCCGGCATAGTGGAGGCGACTGCTACCCGCACAGGTTTCTCTGTAGTAGCAGTTGTTTCCATTCATGGACCGCACTCTAGCTTTACATCAGGCGGAGTGTTGTCATATGCCGAGCTACAATTTAAAAAAATAAATAAATGCTTTAATACTTGATGATATCTGTTTTTTTATGTAATTAAACATTCTCTATTGTTTGCAATACAATGTGTTGACATAACTAAAATAAATAAATTAATATATTATTTTGTTAACAAACTATTAGATATCAAGTGGGCTCAAAAATGGATATTGTCCTTTTATACGTTGTTGAAAAAAAAAATGCAAATGTCAAACTTTTGGGGGACGTTTGAAAATTATGACTTCAATTATAGGAGCCCTTCGTTGGAACAAAATAATATTGTCAGGACTGCAAAGCTTGCTTTTTTAATGCCGGTGCGTTAAAGCTGTAAAGCTACACACAATTTTATATGTACATTATACATACTGTACTGTACATAAGAACCACTAATAAGTAAATAGTTTTTTTATTTTTTATTGTAGCTCAGCATGTGACAACACTTCGCCTGATGTAAAGCTAGAGTGCGGTCCATGAATAGAAACAACTGCTACCACAGAGATATCTCTACAGGCAGCAGTCGTTTCCACTATGCCGGCTTGAAGAGACGAGCATGTACCATCCAGATTGACAGTGTACGCTCCTCTCGTTACATCCGGCTACTTTCAAAATATTCCCGAAACGCGACAAGGTGTGACTGGTGTTACATTCGAAAGTGGTGGTACTCCCCAGGACGGCAGACTGGGCGAATAACCATCATCAGTCTGCCTACAACTCTTTGATAGTGCCTATAGGCATTGAGCGAGCAAAGTACATATAACAAAGTTACATTGGTACTGGTCAGAATTAGCGAGGTTCGAACACGGGTCTCATCGATCGTGAGTTCACGCGTCTTACCGCTAGACCACGGCCGCTCTATAATAATAACCTCAAATATTATAATAGAAAAAGTCTAACTACTCAATAATCATAAATTTGGATTTATTTCTCTACAAAATAAACTAAAAATCATCCACAAAAAAATAAACTCTATAAAAAATTGTGGGCCCATTTCTCTTAGGCGAATGGACATTTTCCTCCTTTCTACCCTACTACTTGTAGAGATCTGTTAGTGAGACTTAATCGGATGTTTATTAGTATTGTTTTACATGCTCTAGAAGTCTAGAATTTAGACAAAGATTAGAAAATCTAGAGGCCGTGGTCTAGCCGTAGAACGTGTGAACTCACGGTCAATGAGACCCGTGTTCAAATCTCACTAAATACTGCTCAATGTAATTAAGTTATTAAGTGCAGATATTTAAAAAAAAACAATAAATAAATAATTATATGGTATCATATTAAAATATAATGGACATTAGATAAAAAAAATCAATTACCATTACATGTAACTCGGCGTATGACAACATTCCGCCTGATGTAAAGTGCGGTCCATGATCGGAAACAACTGTTACCGCAAATAAATTTCTACAGTAACCTCCATTATGCCGGCTTTACGAGATGAATGTGCACCATCTAGATTAACGGTGCACACACCTCTTGCTACTTTTAATCTACTCCTGAAACGCGACAAGGTCACTTCACAGTGTGTTACATTGATAAGTGGTGGTACTACCCCAGGACGGCAGATTGGGCTAATAACCATCATCAGTCTACTTACAACTGTTAAAATTTTCATCATAATTTCGTAATAACAACGTTATATGACTATGAAAACTGAAAAATCGCATAATTTCGTAATAACAACGTTATATGACTATGAAAACTGAAAAATCGTTTCGTGTTTCAGAATTGTAAGAAATAAGGCTGCTGAAAAAGCGAAACATGCGCACAATCAACAACAGCAGCAAGAGCAAGAGATCACTTCTGCGCAAGGGAGTGTAGTTTCTGTAAGTACCTACCTAAATGAGCGTCCGTGGTCTAGCGGTAAGACGCGTGAACTCACGATCAATGAGACCCGTGTTCGAACCTCGCTAAAGACCGGTACCAATGTAACTTTGTTATATGTACTTTGGTCGCTCAGTGCTTATAGGCGCTATTAAAGAGTGGTAGGCAGACTGATGATGGTTATTTGTCCAGTCTGTCGTCCTGGGGCAGTACCACCACTTTCGAATGTAACACCCGTGAAGTGACCTTGTCGCGTTTCGGGGATAGTTTGAAAGTAGCCAGTAACTATAACCTGGGATCCTTCAAGCGCAGTATAAAGAGACATCTCACAAAGCCGGCATAGCGGAGGTGACTGCTGTCTGCGGATCCCCCTCTCTGATAGCAGTCATCTCCGTTCATGAATCGCAATTCAGCTTAACATCAGGCGGAGTGCGGTCGTATGACGTGGTAAAATAATAAAACAAAATAAGACTTTACGTCTCATCAAGTCGGCATAGCGGAGGCGACTGCTAGGTAATATTTGTCGCATCTAATAACCCCGGTCACCAAGATTAAATCTTTACAAACAGTCATACCCACATAACCTACCCACAAGTATATAGAATAAGTAAATATGCAATTTTTGGGCCGTCATCGTCATAGTGATTGCGACTGGGGTTATCATAAAAAAGTGTAGTCATTTGTTCAAAAAATCTCTACTTAACCTCTACTTTTTAGGTGATAACTCATGCTGGTAGCGCGACAGGAGCAACGGCAGTCCTATCACCAGCAAATACAGAACAACACGTACCCAACTCCGGAAGTTATAGCATAAATGGTATTCTCGGTATAGAACAGGTCGATGGTCTTCATAATGGTACAGCACCTGGATTGAAGAGAAAACGACATGAAGAACAAGGTAATGAAACTGTTTAAAAACTGCCCACCAGACTGATGGTGGTTATTAGCCCAATCAGCAGTCCTGGGAGCAGCGTTGCCAGACGTCCCGATTTTTAAATCAAAATTAAATGTCCCACTTCTCGGACTTGTGTGTGTATTGTAACGTCGGATGAGTATAAAGCTTACTGTAAACTGTGTAAAAAGAGTTACAATTCGTAACTCACTCTTCAGACTATTATTTGAAACAACACATTTTTCTAACGAATACATTCCCCATACATTTTGATATAACTATCGTTTACGATCTGTCAAATTTGTATGGTTGTAACGGTTTGTTAAGCAAACAGAACAATTCAGAAATCGGTCATAAGAAGACTCAACTACTTAACGATAGGGTAAATCTGTGGTTATTTTTGCTATCTATTGTCACGTAAACGTAATTTAAAACTCAAATAAAATATACATATATAAACACTTCTGATGATATATGTTTTTTACTATGTCCCGCTTTCCAAGAAAGAATCCCGCTTTTTTCACTCAAAAAGTTCCGAAATCCCGACTTGCCAAAAAAATCTGGGAGTGTAAAGTGACCTTATCGCGTTACTTTCGAAGTAGGCAGGTATAACGAGAGTAGTAATGCACTGTCAACTTAAACGATGCCCATTTGTTTACTTAAGACGGCATAGCGGAGGCAACTGCTGCCTGTTAAAACTATATGTGGTAGATACTAGAGAAGCAAACCTCATACATCGGACATGAAAAAAAGCGTAAGTCGCTTCAAACGACGGAAAACCTAAAAGTGACTGCGGTCATCTTTTCTTTCGCGTCGCATTGGGAGCATTATTGCTTATCTAGTTGTATATAAAACACACTGAAAATTGAGTTAATTTATAAGAAAAACTGAAACTTAACTGAAACGAGTCACAAGGGCGCGATTAAATTATACATACATATATACGAAATATATATAAGTATAGCGTGTACTAAGTTATGTCGCAGAGTTACATTATAAGGAATAAAATACTCGCTAGACACAGCGCGGTTTGGGAGAGGCTGCCTCTGTTCTAATAGAGACGTGTCTTCTAAAAAATATCGATATTTAAACAATTTTTTTAAAATACACATTACAAACGTTTTTTTATTGTATCTCGGCATGTGACAACACTCTAATGTAAAGCTAGAGTGCGGTCCATGAATGAAAAAAACTGCTACTACAGAGAAATCTCTACAGGCAGCAGTCGACTCCACTATGCCGGTTTGAAGAGACGAGCATGTACCATCCAGATTGACAGTGCACACTCCTCTCGTTATACCTGGCTACTTTCAAACTATTCCCGAAACGCGACAAGGTCACTTCACGGATGTTACGTTCGAAAGTGGTGGTATTGCCCCATGGACCGTACATTAGGCGGATATAATTAATTTAACGTGAAAACAAACACCTGAGAGTCCATACATTTTGTTTTACAACATTGTTTGAAACATAGCGGATTTATGTTAAAATTAAGTAATTCTATAACTTTCTCAGCACTAATTATTATTGCAAATTGCTATAATAAACAAATAGCTACGGCACAGAATATATAAAATGCATTTTAAATATTTTAAACATTTTATATTAGTTATATTTCACAAGCATTTTATATATTCTGTATGTATGGACTGTCTGGAGATGTCTCGATAAATATCCGGTTAAAATATCTTATTGTATTTATCGATATCGTTGTGGTAACATCACTAGTTGAATACGGGTAGCTAGTGTTGTGCAGCGAGCGTAACCTCAGAGATTTACTGTGCTATTAAATACGTTACAATGTAACCTTATTATATTACTTTATAACTTTCCTAATTCGCTCCCCTTTGCTTTAATAAAGAAAATTATTATTCAAGCCTTTATTTTAACATAGGGAAGGGATAAAAGAATGGTAGGCAGACTGATGATGGTTATTAGCCCAGTGTGCTTCCAAGTTCATCCTGAAATGCGATTTACAACAAAAGCTGCCGTGGTCTAGCGGTAAGACGCGTGAACTCACGATCGATGAGACCCGTGTTATGTGTACTTAGGTCGCTCATTAAAAGAGTGGTAGGCAGACAAGAGATGATGGTTATTTGTCTAGTCTGCCGTCAAAATTACATCGGTACCGGTCAGAATTAGCGAGGTTCGACTCGGGTCTCATCGATCGTGAGTTCACGCGTCTTACCGCTAGACCACAGCCGCTCGATTTTCGGTCGGGATCGGAACTCGTATTCATCTATGTTAATATACTTTAAGAAAATATTGACTTTATTTTACTTTTTTCAGATGAAAACAGAGATTTTAATAGTCATTCTGAAGACGACATTAAAAGGCAGAGAAGTCATTATAATGGCGATCAAATATATTCAAATGTAAGTATTTTAAATACATATCGTACTTAATAATTTACTCGATTGTGAGGAAAGCGAGGGTGTTGTGTCAGGATCGTGGTAAGTGGCGTCCCGTTGTCTCTGCCTATCCCTCTGGGAAAAAGACGTGACAATTGTATTGTATTGTAAATTGTAATGTATAACTTTAGATTTTGACACTATGATCAAGTCTCGGCTACAAAGCCTTAAGCACCGGCGAAATGTGATCTCGATGGTAAGCAAAGTGGAGCTGCTTATGGCAGTTCCAGACGCCATCAATATGCCGGCCCAAGGAGGTGCTTTTTCACGCTCTTCTTGTAGGATTCTGAGAGCAAAACATTATAAATGCAGCCTAAGAGCAACCGCGGTATAGCGGTAAGAAGCGTGAACTCACGATCGATGAGACCCGTGATCGAACCTCTATTAAAGGGTGGTAGGCAGACTCACGATGGTTATTTGTCCAGTCTGCCGTGAAGTGACCTTGTCGCGTTTCGGGAATAGTTTGAAAGTAGCCAGGTATAACGAGAGGGGCGTGAATGGTAGATGCTCGTCTCCTCAAGCCGGCATAGTGGAGGCGACTACTGCCCGTAGAGGTTTCTCTATAGTAGCAGTTGTTTCCATTCATGGACCGCGCTCTAGCTTTACATCAGGCGGAGTGTTGTCACATGCCGAAGCTACAATAAATAAATTAATATTATAATAATGTTCGTGGCCCACCCCACTTTTCCTTTCTCATGTAGTGTACTCTAAAATAGTAAACCATCCCTAATACGTCACGGCTTCACGAGACAAGATGGCCGACGAAATTTACGCGCGCGTTTTGTACGAAATCACAAACAATTTAACATCAAAACCGCTGCTGTTGGAACTATTAACGCTTAATTTGTTTCGGTTTTCGTATACAGTTTTATTAAATGAATATTTGTCGGTACCAATGTAACTTTATTGTACGTGTTTAGTAAGTACTTTGGTACCTAATATGTTGCACCTCCTTCCGACAGTCGTCCACTTTTTAAAGATAAAATATGTTTAGTAAATTAACAATAATATTTGTCGTTCCGTTGTCTCTGCCTATCCCTGTGGGAAAAAGGCGTGACAATTGTATTGTATTGTATTGTAATAATATTTATTTATTTTAGCTATGGTCCTCATCAAAATGGACGCTCAAAGACGAATACAAGTTGTTATCTGAACTCGGAGGAGCAGGTCCTGGTCCAGGTGCGGGAGCTGGTGGTTATTACGGTGAACTCTTTGACGCTGGGTATGAACACGCGACCCACGCACACTATACTACACATTCTGGTAAGTATTCAAGGAGTGTTAGGCATAGCGATTGTGGTCCTGTCTACCCTTGAAGTGGCGGGTTTAGTTTTGGTTTCAAAAAAGCCTGAAAGAGTCTGTACAGCTACTATTTATCTCATCAAGTCGGCATAGCGGAGGCTAGTGCTGCCTGCAGTCAAATTTTCTGCAGTTCGTTTCTCTCAATTGTCGGCCAAAACTCAATGTTAACTTAGTATCATGATAACGGCTAAAAATTCCATCGTGACAATAAGTTCTGTCCTTGCCAATTTAAGTCGCGGTTCTAAACACTGTTATTAAGTGTGTATAGTTTTGACGACACGCCCTTTAAACTGTCAGGTGGTTGAACCGCGGATTATTTGCGGTTACTTTAACAATGAGTACCGTTCACTTGATTTATTTTAATTTAATAAGGTGACGAATTATTCAGTTAGGTTAGTACTCGTGAGGATCGTTATTATAGAAATTAAATTAAATTAAAATATAGTGTTGCACTATTAATACTGAAACGTTATTCCAAGCTGTTTTTTTTTAATCGGCATGTGACAACACTCGGTCTGATGTAAAGCTAGAGTGCGGCCCATTTAAGGAAACAACTGCTACTACAGATAAATCTTGCTGGCAGCAGTCGCCTCCACTATGCCGGCTTGAGGAGACGAGCATGTACTAAATTATTTTGCTAGTTTTTAAAAGATTTTCAAATAAATCAATTTCATAACAACATACCGCGTCCTTAATAAAATAATATATACTTTTAAAAAGTCTCTATAAATGCGAAATGTATATACACACTACAGTTAGATCATGTTTCTTTACTCGTCTTACTGTGAGATGTACCCCGCATCCATTCACACAATGAAGGAAGTGGTCAGTGGTTACAAATTACAACTGCCCACGTTGTTCCTCAGTTCTTTCATTTAAATGACATGCGGTTCGATTTATTTGAATATCTTTAAACAGTTAATAACAATACAACAATTTTTAGTCCTTGTAATAATCCACCATTAATTATTACACATTAACACTTGAAGAAACACGAGGTTAGGTACCACCACTTTCGAATGTAACACCCGTGAAGTGACTTTGTCGCGTTTCAGGAATAGTTTGAAAGTAGCCAGGTATAAGAGAGGAGTGTGCACTGTCAATCTAGATGGTACATGCTCGTCTGCTCAAGCCGGCATAGTGGAGGCGACTGCTACCCGCACAGTTTTTTCTGTAGTAGCAGTTGTTTCCATTCATGGACCGCACTCTAGCTTTACATCAGGCGGAGTGTTGTCACATGTCGAGCTACAATAAAAAAAAATAAAAAAAAGCAATTATAAAAGTTTTTCAGAAACAAGCGTCGACTAAATTAATCTATATTATCTAAAAAATACATACATTACATAAAAAGAAGCTGTCACCTGATACACCTCCCCAATTCAAGATAGACCTAATGTTTCCAGATGGCCGCCAAAACTCCTTTAGTAATATTATTAGAGAAAAGTTGCCAGGTGAAAATAGCCTAGCGAGAATGTATAGAGATAAATAGGTCGATACAGAATGAAATTAACAGCGGTGTAGCCGACACATGCGTTAAAATAAATCGCTATCGGTCTCCACTTATCACTATGTACATTTTTTAACCTGAATAAATCCCTGGGATAATTTTAATTTAACGTGGTCGGCAGACTGATGATGGTTACTGCTTTTTCTTCTACCAAATCTTTTACATAGGGATTCAATTGTAGTAAACTTTGCATTTTGGAACTTTAAGAGTGGTAGGTAGACCGATGATGGTTATTTGTCCTATCTGCCGTCCTGGGGTAGTACCACCACTTTCGAATGTAACACCCGTGAAGTGACTTAGTCGCGTTTCGGGAATAGTTTGAAAGTAGCCAGGTATGGCGAGAGGAGTGTGCACTGTCAATCTAGATGGTACATGCTCGTCTCCTCAAGCCGGCATAGTGGAGGCGACTGCTGCTCGCACAGGTTTCTCTGTAGTAGCAGTTGTTTCCATTCATGGACCGCACTCTAGCTTTACATCAGGCGGAGTGTTGTCACATGCCGAGCTACAATAAAAAAAATCTACTGGATAGAAATTTCTTCGTTCTTTTTGAGTGGCCCGAAGTAGACCTTTGGACCGTGCAGACGTAAAAGCAGGCGGAATGAGATGATGATTGATGAGACGGTCTACCAAAAAAAAAATTGAATAGCAAAATATTTGATAATCCAGTGTGTTTTTGTACCCTCAATTAAAGTATATCTTGGCCGTAAATAAAAAGCCGATCACAATCGCTTCGTTTTGGCGCGTAACCGCTATTCTGTCATTCCGTTTTCAAAAAGCACAGTTCATTTTTGGTTTCCTGCCAAACTCCGTTCCGGATTAATTTATAACATACTTCAGTGTTTTTGTTTTGTTTTGAAAAAATTCAATCAATGTTTTTCAATTTGTTACTTTTAATGTTCAATATCCACGGAGGCGACCTCTTCATTTTTTTAAATAATAATAATAATCTTTATTGAAACAAAGAACAAAAATTTAAAATCGACTCTATGGCATCCGTACTAGGAAAGGAAACCTGTGAAAGGATTTTACACGTCCATATTCAAAATAAGTATCAAAATATACGAAAGGAAAGCTTTTAAAAACCTGACACTAAATATATACGAGTACGTACCAGGTTTCAGGTAACAACTAGTTTTAATTAAATATTTCTTCCATAGTTCATCGAATCCGGGATATATCGCCTAAAAAACTAGCACATTTCCGCTCCGTTATAAATACCTACAATGAAAAATATATCTATATTAATTATTGAGTTCTCTTCTGCAGCAGCAACGGACTCGAGTGCATCAAACGGTGGAGCGGCTGGCGAACCTCCTTCGGCGGCCGCAAGTCCTGATGCAGCAGCCCTTGTCGTATTACAACCACCAGCACCACCATATCCACCTTATGCTCATTATGATGGTAAGTACAAAATATATAGAAAATACGAAAACAGCGTCGTCACAAAATACGCGGTACAAATTAACTACAATTTTTTTAAATTATTGAGACACTCCACCTGATGTAAACGTAGAGTGTAGTACATGAACTACAGAGTAATCTCTACAGGCATTAGTCGCTTCAGCTATGGCAGTCTGAGGACACGAGTATGCACCATCTAGATTGGCAGTGCACACTCCTCTCGTTATACCTGGCTACTTTCAAACTGCTCCCGAAACGCGACAAGGTCACTACACGGGTGCGATACTGTAATTTGTGCCCATTGTAACCGCAAAACAAAAGAAATCTATAAGTAATAACTCCGATATTTTCCCGAATATCCACCAAATACATAAAGGAAATAACTTTTTATCCAGAGATAAAGGAGTTGGCGTATGGCTTTACCCCGTGGCTGTCACGTTATTGATACCATTCTATTTTACTGTTATATCTTCTCGGATCATAACTTCGAAGGGTAAAGAGGTTTCGTGTAGTGTGTGCTTAATTTTGATAAACATATTGATTTAGTTTATTTATTTGTAATTTGTTTATGGTAAATTAATAATTTATTGTAAAATAAATTGCCCTAAAAAATGCAAGCTGATAAAGAATTTAAATCGTCATTTCACCGACCAACAGAGCAATAAAGACATCAGGAAATCATAAAACAAAACAAAAAAGTGGCCGAACAGAAAAACACTCGAACAATCTCGCAAAAAAAGATCCTCGGAAAGCTTTCGACAATGTTATACTCCGAGCACTCTACAGATAATCTAATTTTCCTTTAGGCCCCGGATCTCGTTCTCGCTTATAACATCGTAAAATTCATAAAGAAACGTCGAGTTTTCGCACTTATGCATATTAGGGGAGATACTAGAATGGCGTACCGCAGGGTTTCGTGTCGGGGGCGCTACTCTTCTCTTTATACTTTGGTCTTTAATCTACCGCAATCTGCTTATCCGGGCGCTGTGGGAGGGAGCAGACATCCTTAATAGCTCATTCGGGGCTCTATGCAAATAATTTCGGTGGGGTCAGCGGGAGGGGAGGATGGAAAATCATACGGCTTTGTCTGTGATGGCTAACGAACCGAGACACGAGGCTGTGATGCGACAGAAGTGCTTTCGACGCTCCGAAGCCACTTCAAACGGGTTTTGAGGCTTATTGTGACCATAAATATTAAACTGTCACTTTGGTTTGAGTGGTATATAATATAATTTGTCTGGAAGAAGGGTGGGCATGAGGGTGTTATACCAAACGACATATTGTGGATATGCTTATTAGGGCCCACTATACCCACACGTTTGTTTTATGAATATGTTATTTTACATGAAAATCTTGGTGATTAACATTGTGAGCGGATTTTCATTAGTTTTACTAGAAGAGTTTTTAGTATATGAACAGACCGGGTGTGTTTAAAGTTTTAAACAGTTGTCCGACATATTTGCTGCAGTCCTCCTGATCAAGCATGAATGTGCAGCGAACACTGGCTACTTGTAAGCTGATCTTAAGCTGAATCTCTTTGATTTTTACAGTTCATTCTTTCTTTTCTTTACAGGTACAACCACCCTAGCGAGCGAGTACGCATACGCCGCCCCTTACTCCCAGTATTCACCCTATGGGGGACCATACGCGCATTCCGCGACAGGACTACTTTCTAAGTGGTGAGTGTACTATGAATGTAAATTATATAAGGTTTTATTTACCTATTGAGGTTGGCTGTTAGGTAGATATAGGGTTTTTTTTATGTGACAACACTCCGTCTGATGTAAAGCTAGAGTGCGGACCATGAATGGAAACAACTGCTACTACAGAGAAACCTGTGCGGGCAGCAGTCGCCCCCACTATGCCGGCTTGAGGAGACGAGCATGTACCATCTTAGATTGACAGTGCACACTCCTCTCGTTATACGTGGCTACTTTTTTGGTTAGATAATATTTGTGAAATAAATGATATCATATTCATATATGAATATATTTAAATATAATTAGATATTAGCGAGAGGACTGTGCTCCTTAGGCCGTCATAGCGGAGGCGACTGCTGCCCGTAGAGACTTCTCTGTAGTAGCAGTTGTTTCCGTTCATGGACCTATACATCAGCCGAAGAGTTGTCATATGCCGAGCTACAATAAAAAAAATCTTTTGTAACGAAGCTAAGCTATATCTTAAACACTGATTGTCCTAAGAACAAATTCTTTAACAGTATTAAACTATTAAAATAGCCTATCAAGTGTGCCTAACTAACACTTCTTAAGTTCTTAAAACATCGATGGCATCTGTATTCCTCGTAAAAAACGGTTCTTATGAAAAGATATAATTAAAAATAAAGATAGCTTAATTCTTTTTAAAACTACTTTAAAATATATTCTATTAATTATGTAACTAAATCGTCTGAAATAAGTTGTGGGTAACAGCTATAGGTAATTTATAATAAAGCATTATCTTTATCTTATGTGTAACAATAGCTTGAAAAAACCCGGGCAGCGCCGGGCACCGTCAGCTAGTTAAAAATAAAGATAGCTTAATTAGAACCCTTTAAATTCACTTACGAAGAACCTTTAGGGACTTATGTTAGGCATTCGACCGCGTCATACGTCTAAATTTGTAGCAATTTAAACGGTTTTAAACCCATCCAAGGTTTTAATGAACGAGTTTCGGTTAAATATAAATCTAGTACGTTTTATCACCTACGACCACTTTCCGCCAACCCGAACGGGCTATCCTTTTTAAGCGTCCTCCAGGTAACTCTTCTGGGACCTCAGTTTTATGTTGTATTTTAGAACTTTTCATTCCAGTTCCGTTTTAGTATAGGAATCCACTAGTAATATCTGGTAATTAAAAATATTATATTAATTAAAACTTTCTTTTTATTTTTTCGTTGTTATTATTATTATTATTTATTCAAGAAACACCTCACCTACTAATAAATAAACGCCAAAAAAAAATTACTCAATACAAAAGTTTCTAAATGATAATTTTTTTATTTTTTACATTTTTGGTTTATTTTATTATTATTGTATTTTTTTTTTATTTCTATTTTGATTGTAATCTGACATTTTGTTTATATTATCACGAAAAAAAATTTGTATGGCCCATTAGCAAAACATAGAGAACATATGAGCACTAATTTGATTTATTTCTGTAATTTTTCTCTAATTTTTAAGGTTGTTTAGTTAAGTTATGTTATGAAAAGTAAAAAATTGATCTCCTATTAACAGTCAAGATCTCGTTGATTTAAAGTTTTATCCAATGATACATGACTGTTTAAGGGATGAACTATAACTTTATTGGGACATCAAATAAAATAAGTATCGGGGTAACGCATTGTCAAGTCCCAATTCCCAAAGCTTTACACATCAAAGTTTCAAAATAAAGGGGAACACAGATTCTACTCAATTTAGTAGATTTACTCAATATACCTACACACTATCAGATTTGAAATAAAAATCCAAGAACTATTTTTTTTTATTGTAGCTCGCCATATGACGACACTCCACCTGATGTAAAGCTAGAGTGCGGTCTATGTACGGAAACAACTGCCACTACAAAGAAATCTCTATAGGCAGCAGCCGCCCGCGCTATGCCGGTCGAGGAGACGAATATGCACCATCCAGATTGACAGACTCCTCTCGTTATACCTGACTACTTTCAAACTGTTCTTGAAACGTGTTCGAAAGTGGTGATACTCGTACTACCCCAGGATGGCAGACTGAACTAAAAATCATTATTAGTCTGCCTATCACTTTTAAAAGTGCCTATCGCACTGTGCGACCAAAGTACAAATAACATAGAAGAAAAAAAGTAGACTGGTCTGCCTAAATAAAGTCTGCCGTCCTGGGATAGTAGGACCACTTTCAAGTTAACACCTGTGATGTGGCCTAGATTCCCTTTTCTAAATCAGCTTGTATAAGCCAGGTTTGTCCTGACGGCATAGGGAAGGCGAATGCTGCCTTCAGACATTCAGCAACTATAGCTTAACATAAGATCACGTTTAAATCCCTACTGAAGACTATATTAGTCCGCTATTCTGATACTTTTGCACAGACCGCATGATGTCCTCCACATCCATGACCTGACTCTCTCCGAATTAACTATTAGGACTTCGTAGAGCAGATTAAGTAGACCAATTACAATAATTGTAACAACAAAGAATACCCACTAGAATCTAAATAGACAAAAAAGACATGAAACATTGTTGAATTTTCGCACATTTGTATAGTTTAGAATTTATCCTTTGGGAGTTCAAACAAAGAGATCGCATTTATTCCCTGGAGAAGGGTATATGCATTAAATTTAAGTGTTTCACCCCCTCGTATAGGCACCCGATTTTTTCCCCATTGAGCCCTTAACAACGTGTAATGATAGTCTAATAATTATCATTGTTTTTTTTTTGTTATGGCATTGTAACAATCTGCCAGTGTCAAAGTCAATATTTAGCAGTATTGTGCATCACACTAAACAAATCAAGTCATAAATGGCTTCAGTAAGGTGGTAGAATCTTTATTAAAACATCCAAAGCAGGAATGTAGAAACACAGGTTCTTTAATTTTGAATTGTTTGCCCACACTCTGCCGCAATTTCATGAACACTTAATGAATAATATTATCACACATTAACACCCAAAGAAACACAAATTTAGGAAAATAATTCAAGACCTAATGTCTCCAGAGGGCCAAATATGAGTTTACATTTACGTTGTCACCGCGTAAAGTGTAATCACTCCACTTTACGCCGTGCCAACGTATATACGGCTTCAGATTGCCGCCAAATTTTTACACACTGACAGCAAAGATGGCGCTGCAGTGCTTTAGAATATAAACGTCTGGATCTCGGAAGAACTATGCGAACCAACTAAGAATAGAACTGGACTTGTAGCTAACTTGACAAATGTCAAATAACTTCAAATTAGTTTGCCAGCAAAGAAAAATCCCATTTCTTTTTTTTAAGCAAAGAAGGCGTTAACCTTCACCATCACATTTTAGTAATTACACAGGAGATTTTTACTACGTTTAATGTGATTTCTTAGGTATTAAGTTTATTTGTTTGTATTTATTTTTACATCTTACACATCACTAATGAATCGCGGAACAAAATGCCGTCTTGAGACTCCTATTTTTAGTTGGCTTCCATGTATGATTTGGCAATGTTCACTAATATTTTATTTTTGTTTATTTCCAGATATCAGAGGACGGCGTGTGGCAAAGAATAGCCTTCGTCGATCCACAACGAAACAAAGTGACAAAAGACACTATATTTTAACAATAATTTTAAAAGTTACTTTTTTTTGTAAAATTGTTTATTTACGAAATGTATTTTTTGTTAAGTGATCAGTTTTTGTTTAATTAAGTTTTTTTGTTTATTGTACTGTTATGCTCTTCGGGGGGGGGGGGGCAAACTGAATCTACACGGATCTAAAAATATCTATTAACGCCCCACAAAGCGATCTTTAATGGTCAGTAACTCATTAATTATTTTAATTATACTCATTTTTTTTAAAAGCGAAATTTTAATGTAAATAAAATTTTTAATATTTGTACTTGCTTTAGTAAATAAATAATTAATGGAGCTTAATTTTTGGATCATTCGGTTGTTTTCGTAATCTTTCGGGTAATTTAACCGAAATACTAAAAATGCTGCCATAGACAAACGCTTCTATAAATAGTTTATTATTATACATATTTATTCGATTGAATTTCATTCGATTATCCGATTGTTCGATTCCTTATCCGATTACCGAATTCTGTATCATAAATTAATGAATAATTTCAACTATTAATAATGTAGTATTTTTTGTATTACAAAAACGACCGAATGTTCGAATTTTATCTCACTTACTGTACTGTATAAATGTGATTAGGTTTAATTACCTAGATTTAGTCTAGACCTAGATTTTTGTTGGTTACTAGACTTCTTTCATTAATCCAGTCATATTTTGCACATAATTATTATTATAGTTATTTTTTTATTTCTTTTTGAGTGTAATTCGAGTCGAGTAGAGTCGAAGAACCACATACAATACGAATTAGTATAAATAATTATTATTACTCTTAGTGGTTGTTTAAGAACTTTGCAGCGCCATCTATTGGTAATGTATCGAAACTAACGCCGTCAATATAACATTCCTTTGAATTGCATTTTTGTAATTAATAATTAATTAAAAATGAAGTATAGTAATCAATTAAAGTCCCTATTTTAAAATCGCTCTTAAAGCGTATCTCCTTACATTTGTTTTCGCAAAAACTCGAATAAAATGCATTTTTTATGTTGAAAAATATCGCTCGCACATATGACCGTCAAGCACATCACAGCACAATTAGTACGAGAGATATTTCGTCGGGTGTAATAATGAAAAATAGGATTAAAAATAATTGTCCAAAGATAATTTAAAACTTTTTACTTATATCAGACAATTTTTTTAGTTTAGTTTTATATGGCATTATAACAATTTGCCAGTGTCAAAGTGCATCAAGTAAATAATATTGTACATCACGAGTCATTCATTCTTCACACTAAACAGTCAGGTCAAGTCAAAAATTGGTCAGTAAATTGGTTCCTAGGGAGTTTTGGAGGGAAAATGGAAACACAGGTTATCTTCTTTTGAATTGTTTGCTCACACTTACGCACATTCACGAACAGTTAATGGTTAATAATAATCCACCATTATTACACATCAACACTCGAAGAAATCCAAATTTAGGAAAATAATTCAAGACAGATAACCTTGTCTCAGGATGGCCGCCAAAAACTCTTTCTTAATTACACCAGGAAAAATCTGTCTGACAGTTCTGATGTAGTGTTGCCAACAAAAAAAATTATACGAGCGAGTCCTAGCGCCCCACTATCCCATTATTACTTATTAATAAGACCTTTTGTTGTTTATTTTTTATGATACAGATTATTGTTTTAATTTTCAGTGAAAAAATATGCATTTTTCGAGTTAATCGGTTTTTCACTAAACTGATATTTCTTAATTTATACAAATACATTCTTTTTTATTTTTATTAATTCATTAGTTAGCTATTGTAATTTATTTTTTTAAATTTCTTTTACGAAGTATCGCGAGAGTCAATATTGTACACATTTTAATATTAATTAAGTTTTTCTTATTCTGAGATTATTATTTTTTTAATTTGTATTTTTTTTTTAAATCTGCATTTACCATTATGTTCAAAACCAATTAAATATGTTCGCTTGGTTAAGGAATAATTTTCTTCATGTAAGGTCGTCTAAAATGAGCAAAAAAACACAAATAATCAAAAATCAAAGGCCGTTAACTCAAGACTGACTTAGTCAGGCGGTAAACTAAGATAGTTTTGATGATTGTGTGAAATAAGGGTACTCTGAGATGACCTTAGATACTGATAAAAGGAGAATGCCCATTTTTGGGCCCACTTGATACCTAATAGTTTGGTAACAAAACAATATTCTAAAATAATATCTATTTGTTCATTAATTTATTTTTATTATATCAACATATCATTTACCAATCAATAAATAGTGTTTAATTACATAAAGAACAGATATAATCAATTATTAGGGCATTTAAAATAATAATAACCTCAAATATTGCATCAGAAAACATCTAATTACTCAATAACCCGGGTTAAAATTAAAACTAATTGGTAATAAGGAAGTAGATTTATTTTTCTTCAAAATTAACTTAAATTCTTCGATAAACTCGAGAAAAAATTTATGGGCCCATTTTTCTTAGGCGAATGGGCATTCTCCTTTAGTACGTCCTTTTTTTATTGTATTTTTTTTTTTTAATTTGTATTTTTTTAATATTATTTGTAATTATACTTAAACCTATTTATCATTTTCCGTCCAATATTGTTCTTTGTAAATAAATTAGTTTTTATTAGTTATTTTCTTCATGTATGCTTAGCTTTTCTTTTAAAAAAAAAGTATTTCAAAACACATACAGTATAGTGGTACGCCAAAGAATTGTAGAAATATAGTGGTTCTATCATTCAATATAAGGTTGATTTTCCTATGAAAACGGTGACGAAATTATCTACAGCGAAAAGCCTACCGCGGCAGACTCATTATTGCTATAAACCCAGTACCGGTGTGGTACCACCACTTTCCCAGTCTTTCCCAGTATTTCATAGAAAGTAACGAGTGTACGAAAGACTCTTGTCAATCTTAACGGTGCACAGCTCTCTCAAGCCGACATATCGACTGCTCTCGGTCTACCGTCCTGTGACACCACTTTCAAGTGTAATACCTATAAAGTATATTTTTCATTTACGTTTTGGGATCAGCTTGAAAGTAGCCGGATATGCCCTGTCAACACATTAGTCGTCTCAAGCTGGTCAACGAACAACTGCTTGTAGCCATCGCATATCAGGCATAGTGAGGGTATGTTTAAGTTGATTCACGTTTATTATCGTCACCGAATTTGTAGAAATTTCAATCTTATTTACCCAAATTTTTGTTTATTTAAACTCGCCAAAGAATAATAACAATATTTCAATCTATTAAAAATTTTATTTTACCTTTTTTTATTATTATTTAAAAAAATATATTTATTTAGATAAAAAATCGGTAAATTCGCCCTTTGTTATTTATAAAACGTACGCGCAAAATACTTTATTATTAATTATATTGTTAATTATTTTTTTTTATTATCTATCGTCTATATTATTATTTTTTTGTTGGTTGTCTATTTATGTAAATAAAGGTCGCTAACTCAATGCTCGAAATTAAAAAAGTGGTAGGTAGTACCACCACTTTCAACCACCCGTGAAATGACCAAGATCAGCTTAAAATTAGCAGATAACGAGAGGAGTGTGCATTGTCACCTTGAACCTTAACAAAGCTTAGTCGAAGCTAATTAAAAAGGTCAGACGTAATTAGGTACTTTTAAATTCTACTTTGTTCTTTTAAAACTTAAAACCTACATTTTATTACATAATTCGACAACTAAGAAAAAAAATGGAGTAAAAATCTAATAAGATTAAAACAAAAAGCGGAAGATACGTTACGCACGACTTAAAAGTGGTACCCGCTAACTAGGTCTAACTGACATACTTTAAACGAGTGACAGTGTTCTGTCTCCCTCGCTTTGCAGTCTTTCTATCTTTGTCTCCTGTGCATGAGTATAGATACTGCAATAGTGTGGGTGAGTGCGTATAGTTATGTGTCTGCACTGATTAGTAGCACATCAGTGCCGGATTTAAGCATAGGCAACATAGGCAGTTGTTTATGGGCCGCCATCACACCACAAAAAAAAATTAAATCGATAAAGGCTCAGTAGAAACAAAAAAATACTGAGTTTTGTTTTAAATTTTGCGTTAGCCAACTTATTTAGTTGCTCTGGGTAAAGAAACCTTGACCTTAATAGAAACTTTCTTATGGCTGTCTTCTCGTCATATGCCTTTCCGAAGCCAAAAGTAGATTCTGACGATGAACAAGTGCATACCAAGTCCATGCCTACGTCAATATAGGATTTTCATTTCATTTCATTTCGACGATTTGAGGGCCTCCACAACATGCTCTGCCTATGAGCCGCCAAAGTCTAAATCCGGCGCTGCTACTAATAGTATAATCAACAGAGAACGTAGCGTATCTTTCACTTTTTTGTTTAATCTAAGGGTAAACTATGCTATTGATAAACGACATGTTGTGGCGCTAACATCGGATTATTGTATAGAAAAATTTAGTTCCAAATATCGCCGTCAAAATGGCCGTTATTATTTTAAATTCGGCTTTTTGTTTGTAAAAGCATATCGATTTAAGTGATGTAGTAAATGTTTCGTTTCTTTATTGTTAATTATTTTTTTGTTAAGGTTTACAATAAGACAAACGCACCAGTAAAAGAAATAAAGGCATATAATTTTCTTTTTTTCTTTATTTATCTTTCTAACACACTTTTTATTGTGTACTTGTGTAGCCCCTTAATACCCGCAATCGGTGTTAGCTTGGAAGAGTATGTCCTGTCACGCTGGACGGTGCATACTCTACATATTTCAACAAGACGAAATGCGACATAGCCATGGCGATTACTGCCTATAATAAACGTTTATCTGTGGTAGCAGTTGTGTGTGCAAACGAGTGCACTTATTTCCTTAAAATTAATTTGAAATAAAAGTAAATAATAACATAAAAAGCATAAACTTGCAAAAAAAAGGGAAAACTCTTAAGTTATATTGAATCTCTTCTAAATAAAAAAGAAATACAAACCTCCGATACTTCCGTCAAATCAAATTGACAGAAACTGTCACCAAAAATAAAACTCAATCAATAACCCGACTAAAAACAATCCTCCACCAAAACCCGAAACAAACCACCAAAATGAGTGAAAAAAAGATATGCAAACCAGAAAAAACAGAAAATAAGGAAGAACATCACGATAAATGTGCAGAAAGCCGAAAGAAACCGATGGAGCAGGAGACCAGGTCAAAAGAGTCTTGCGGAATGGTTAAAACAGAGTCAATAAGTGCTAGTTCCAAATGCCCTCCCAAGAAAGAAGAGTCAGTATCTCCAGGAGTATGTAAACCGAAACCAAAATGTCCTCCGAAGAAGGATGGGAATGATGAGAAGGGTTCTGTCGCTGATGTTTGTAAATCTACCACAGTTTGTCCTCCGAGAGATTAAATTGGTGCAAACGCTGTCTGCGTATCCCCTCCGATAGCAATAAATAATAAAAAATAGAAGATATACTCAATAAACACCTCGAACTTAATATTAAAGACTATTTATTGATCCCTACATCCATCCTACACCAGTGAAGTGACGGGCTCGTCTTGTCGTAACTGACATCTGGATTTATAACGATTGTATGGTAGGATTGAGTGATCAGTGGACGGTCGATATATCAACTGTGACTATGGATGGAAATTGTGCTAATAGTTGTGTAGCAAATAATAATAAGAAGATATAAAATAAGTTACTGAAAAAGCGGCTGTATAGGTTTTATTCCCTTTACCTTCCCAGAATTAAAGAACAGAACTAAAAAAAAACGAAATAATACTAATGACATAAGTCATTAATTTCTTAAAAAATGGTAGAATCTAAGATGCAAAAAAATATACTCTGAAAAAATTAACTACTTCCATTACAATGAGCGACACTGTTAACACTGGTAAAATATACTACAAAGAATGCCCAGAGCCTCCACCGCCTCCAGAAGAACCCGAATTAGACCTCTGTGAAGAAAAAAGAAAGGAAAAGAGACGACTGGACAGGGAGAAGAGAGGAGTTAAACTCTGCGAGAAACCCGAACCGGAACCCGAACCAGAACCCGAAGAAGTAGAAGAATGCGATTACGCTCTTTGTATGGAAAAATTTAAGAACCCGCCTCAAAATAAAAATGATAATCCACCAGTTTGCAGACCGAAGAAGATATTCCCAGATCAACCGGAATATGTAAATCTTGCTGATAGATTCTTGAGAGACCCTAAACCTGGTAAATTTTAGTTTATCACTAAAAATTAAAAATAATAAAAGTAAACATTTTTTTTTAATTCCTTTTCTTTTATTTAGAAAGGCCAATGACACTATTTGGTTTTAAAAGTTTGTAGCGCCATCTATTAGTATTATATGGAATTACAAACAGATACTTTCACGTGTAATACTAAATATTCTCAATAGATGGCGCTGTACAATGTATTTTTAAGAGCTTAAATTGTTTTTAGAATTCAATAGATAGCGCTGTACTATTAACTTTTGAAAAATATAGTAAAACGCTAATTAATAATTCAAAATATTTATTTTATGAATAACATTTGACACAAAAACAGGATAGGAATGAGAGATTCCACTTTTTGCGGAATTCACAAAAGTTATACAATTACAAATCCATACAAAATATCAAAGTTTTTTTTATTACAATACAATCGCGTACACCCATTGTGTACAATTCAAAATAATTCATAATATAATAATATAAATATTAATTCAGACTGGTTCACGCAAGACAAATTCTAAGGCATTTTTGGCACCAATTTTATGTTATTTAACAATTTAATCAGAAAGAATGATAACTTTAAAATTACCTGTCTATACTGCGAACCAACAAATAAAAAAAAAATACAAACTTTACTTCTTTTTTATATTACGTTATAATTCCTATTTTTACGAGTAATTTTTTTTAAATAACCCGAGTAAAGTTGGTATATGGCCGCGCTCAGTCTAAGATAAGCCTCCGCTAAGCCAGCTCGATAAGTCAAATGTCTGGCAAACGAATAAATACTTTACTAAAAAAAGGCAATTTTTAAGAGCACAATATCTAGTATAAATGTAAAATTATACAATATAAATTACATACATTATAAACTTTTTTTAATATATAATAAAATTTTACGTAATAATGTAATATTAATAATAATAAAACTATATCCTTATATAATATAAACAAATAAATATGCATAATTTTGGGCCCACTTGATTCTATTCTAACAAAATTAATATCTTATTTTTTCATTAATTACCAATCAATATGCATGTTTAATTACATAAAAAACAGATATCACTAATTATTAAAGCATTTAATATAATAATAACTTTAAAAATTGCATCAGAAAAAATCTATTTACTCCATAACCTGGTAAAAAAATAACTGATTGGTGACAAGGAATTAAGATTTATTTTCCTACAAAATCAGCTAAAATCATCGACAAAGAAAAAATTTGTGGGCCCATTTCTTTTGTATAAAGAAAAAACAACAAAAATAAACTTATAATTTCTAATAATCTTTATACGCTCAACCCGAAAACGTGGCGTACTAAAAATCCGCTAACAATTCGGATAAAAACCCCCCGAGGTCGGATTTCAACCGACTTCGGTTTTTACAAAAAAATATCCAAAAATTACAATTTACCGCCATATTTTATTTATTTGTTTTTCTTGCTTGGATCGGAGGTTGGTGGAAGGCATGGAATCTATTCGCATATAAACTTTCCTAGAACAAAAAATAATAATATTAACGTCGTATCCATTTTTTAAATGGCATTATAACAATTTGCCATTGTCAAAGTAAATATTTGCTTCAAGTTAATAATAGGAGTTTTGGCGGCCGTCTTGAGACGTCAGGTTATCTGTTTTCAATTATTTTCCTAAACTTGTGTGTTCTTCGAGTGTTAATGTGTAATAATGGTGGATTATTAACCATTAAGTGTTCGTGAATGTGTGTGAGTGTGGGCAAACAATTCAAGAGAACCTGTGTTTCCATTTTCCCTCCAAAACTCCGTAGGAAGTTTCAGTAAAGATTCTACCACTTTATTGGAACAATTTTTGACTTGACTGAGACTTGGCCTGACTGTTTGGTGTGATGAATGAATGACTCGTGATGCACAATATTATTAATTTGATGCAAAAATGTTTACTTTGACACTGGCAAATTGTTATAATGCCATATAAAACAAAAAGAAAGAAAAAAGGTATAACGAGAGGAATGTGCACTGTCTATCTGGATGATGCACATTCGTCTCATCAAGCCATAGCGGAGGCGACTGCAGCCTGTAGAGATTTCTCTGTAGTAGCAGTTGTTTCCGTTTATGACTAGCTTAACGTCAGGCGGAGTGTTGTCATATGCCGAGCTACAATATAAAAAATTAAATTGATTGTTAAACTCACCACACTGGTTTGTTGATTTCTTGTCAAATCTTGATTCTCTTGCAATATTATTTGATTGGCAGCTCTGACAAATAAATAAAAAATATATTAAATAATAAATACAATTTGGTAACACTATACAGGACGGCGACGGGGCGGGGGAGGGTTTACTAAGGGCGGGTAGTAGGGGGTGTACCCTTCATTGAGCCCCGCTGATACCTCAACTTGTGCCTAACTTCGGGGTCTTAATAATTTATTCATACGTACATATTCATTTCATCAATAGTAAGGTCCAATGCTTCCTGCATTTCACGCGAGGTATTCCGTATGAACTCGGCATCGCAATACTTGCCGAGACCTTGTTCTGTTAATACCTATAGGACAACGTAAAACAATATTATAACTAACTATTATAAAAGCTCATACACCCGTTTCTCTTCAGGGCAGGCAAACATAGCATTTTTTTAAATAGTATAGATAGCAAGAGAGTAGGATTAATGCTGTAGAAATGCGGTCATTAAGGAGTGTATGTGGAGTCACGATAGCGGATAGAATGAGGAATAGTGTTGTGCGCGATAGATGTGCTTTGAAAGATGATGTAGTGACGAGGATTGAGAAAGGAATGCTTCGATGGTTTGGGCAATTGGAAAGAATGAATGAAAGGAGATTGACGAAAGAAATCTGATGTGAATAGATGCGTTAAACAAGGCAGACCCAGAAGGGTGTTTTCCGATCAAATAGAAGACATCCTCATGAAGGCTGGGCTGCCTAGTGTCCATAACCGTAGGGCGTACATGAAGAGAATTGTGGATGTGAAGGAAGCGAGGGTGTTGTGTCAGGATCGTGGTAGGTTGTATTGTATTGTATATAACATGTAACATACCCTTGCAATAAGAGTCTCTGCTGGATTCTTCACACAATAAGGCACATTGTTCTCGCGAGGCGTTTTGTCACGAGCTAGAAATAATAATAATTAAATCAAATCAAACTCTCGTTATACCGAGTACTGCAAGGATTCTAACGCTACCACAAACATCTAAAACAATCCAGTAATTAACAAAATTAATAGAGGATAAAAAATACATTCTGAATAGACTTCGTTTGTATCCTGGACCACGACGCATCTGGCTAAAGTCAAAATCCAAGCAACAGTTGTCAGTTGTTCGAATCGAATACAAAATACACCTTACACTGTCACCCAAGTAATAATAAAGTGATCAACTATACTCATTTACTGAGTTTTGTACTCTTTTTTCGCAAACAAAATAACGAGAGGAGTGTACACTGTCAATCTTAGATGGTACATGCTCGTCTCCTCAAGCCGGCATAGTGGAGGCGACTGCTGCCCGCACAGGTTTCTCTGTAGTAGCAGTTGTTTCCATTCATGGACTACACTCAGCTTTACATCAGGCGGAGTGTTCATGCCGAGCTACAATAAAAAAAAAACCGTACTCTTTTTAAACCCTGTACTCTGAAAGTACTCATTTGTATAATTTTATACTCATTTGTATTTCTAAAACATTTTTATTTAGAATATTTTATTTCAATTTTATTAAATATTTAAAATTATTTTGACAGTGATTTGAATTTCACGCGCGTATATTGCTTGCCGTTTCCGGCACAATTGGGAGGCCGTATTATGTACCTGGAGAGATAGATAGATTGCAAAGTGTACTCTTTTTGAACAAAAAATAGTTGGTCACCTTAGTAATGACGAAATGAAGATCCACTCGATCAAGTGACAAATGTCGAGTGGTTTTTGACTTAAGGTACAGGCTTACGTCAAAATGACGTCGAGAGCAAATGGTATTGGAAATATCAATGTGAAGTTTGTTTGTGACTGTGGGGACTTTAAGGGTGGTTTGCACCAGAGAAGGCCGGTTAAAGTAACTTTGACTGTTACTTTAACTTTAACTTTGACAGTTACCTTTACTTTTACTCCACGCGCGTTGCACCATCGTGTAAATTAATTCGTTATAGTTAAAAGGGTTGCTGGTGTAATAAGGAGTTAGATAAATAATACAAGATTTAAATGAATTCTCTCAATACAAACAAGAGCGGCTTTTCAAAGATTTGACGTTAGCGACATTGATTTAACTATTACTTTAACTTTGACCGACCGAAATTTGCCAGTAACGGTTAAGGTTAAAGTAATCGTCAAATGTGACAGATTTTTTTTGAAGCACAACAATTTTAACTTTAACCATCACTTTAACGTGACAGTAATAGTTAAGTCATATGGTGCAAATGGACATAACAATACGTCGTTGTCAAGGCAAAAACGCAGCCTATAGTCATAAAAACAACTTTCTTTTTACTGAGTGATAAAAACAACAACGAGCACGGTTTGGGATTACTAAAATCAATTAATAAAAAGTGTTTCAACGAGTCGTGATGAAACCAGGCATTACAATCAATAACATCATGCGAATAAGTGAAATGGTTACCTACATGCTTAGAAAATTAAAAGTATAATATTAAAATAATAATAAAAAAAGATGTTGGTAGACTAACGGAGTTTTGGCAAGGAGAATGAATGCATACGAGTATAAGAAACACACATGTAGCCATACTAGAGGAGCAAACCTCATACATCGGGCATGGAAAAAGCGTTAGCTGCTTTAAACGATTTAACAATATTGACGTCAACTCAAATGCTAACGGTCGTTTGTACCAGAAGGCCGGTTAAAGTAACTTTAACTATTACTTTAACCGTTACGTTTACATTATGGTGTATATTTACTTCACACTAGTTGCACCATCGTCGCGCCTGTCATTTTTGACGGTTACTTTAACCTTAACCGTAACCAGCGAATCTTGGCTTGGTTAAAGTTAAAGTAATCGTCAAACCAATGTTGCTAACGTCAAATGTATGAAAAAAAGCCAAACATGTTTTTCTATTATTTTTCGAGATCAGCAAACATTTTAACGATAACAATATGAATTTACACGATATTGCAACGCGTGTCGAGTAAATGTAAACGTTTAACGGTCGTCGTCGCCGTAAAGGTAATAGTTAAAGTTACTTTAACCGGCCTTCTGGTGCAAACCACCCTAAAAATGACTGCGGTCATCTTTGTCACATTAGGAGCGTTATTACTTATCTATATAGTCGTATATATCAATGCATTTAGCAAAATAATTTAAGGACGACCTATTACGACTATCTTTAGGCTGCCAAAACTTTCAATTACTTCATCAATAAGAATATTTTTTTATAAAGTTATATTTATATTATTATTAGAAATTGTTGATCAAGCGGTCAATTGACTGCGGAGGTGTATTTTAATAATAATAGAGGAGTTCCAAAGGTAAGTTATTAAAAATCACAACACACTAAAAAACCGAAACTTACTGCCACTCTGTACAGTCCGCATTAAGTCGTTGGATGTTTTTCTGCAAAACAGTATACGCTCAACATTTTAATGTGCCGTGAATATATATATATATTATTATATTTAAATTGTTAAAAGTACAACATTTATTGTTTCTTAAAAAACGCTTCAAAACAATATAAACAAGAATCCACAATACTTGGTCACCGTCCACAATAACTGGTGGATATCGGAACAGCAGTTGGTTTTGCAATTCCTCACAGCTAGTCGGTGAAAATAAAAGGAAAGGCACTCACGGATAGCTCAATGGACAAGGTCCAAAAAAACTAACCCATGGTCAATCGAAAATTATTTCGAGATATCATTTCAATTAGAAGAATTTTTGATTCCTGTCTGAAAAAATTCGATCGAAGAGATATTTGAAGAACTGTAATGACCTTCTTCGACCTCTGACTTCGACCTTCGGACAGTTTGACAAGATAGAATACAAAGTACCAACCTAACAGTTTTGTAGATTATTTTGTTGTCTATGGTTGTCGCCTCACAAATTTGTCAAATATCTTTTGTTTGTGTTTCCTAACAATAACAGTGTTTTATACGAATAACTATTGTAATTTTTAAAAACAAAACTACACTATAAACACGATGTTTTAATTAACAGTAACATTAATTTGAAGTTTTGACAAATGATTATTTTTTCTTATTCATTGACAACGGTTTAGTTCCGGACGAAACCTCACGATTACTATATTATAATCGCAATTTTTCAAAATTAATAAAAAAAGAACAAAGCAATTATAAAAGTTTTCCAGGAACACGTGTCGACTAAATTAATCTATATTATCTAAAAATATGTAAAAAAAAGATAGCTGTCACCAGATACACCTCCCCAATTGTCTTCACTTTAGAATGTTCCTAGGGCTGGTTTAGTAGGTGTATTCTTGTATATTTGGAGCGGCGACACACACTTTTTTCAACTTTTGTGTACTCGTTTGTTTTTAATTTTTAGGCAAAGGAAATGGGAAGGAATGGGATCCCGACTAGCTTTAAGTATCTAACAATAACCATTTGCATTTATTTCAATTACTTAATTTCAAATAGTTCTTCTTTATTTTAAAAGATTTTGCATTATTCGTGTCAAAGCGTTTTCTAAGAAGCAAATTAAGAGCTTAGTACAAATAATATGTACATATTTTAACATGTTGTTATTATTGTATATAGGATGTCCTAAGTCAAATGAAAACAACAAAGGAAACTAGATTAGACTAGACTAGTTTTTTTTACAAGTACTGGTAACCAAGAAGCCTCAAATACGAATATACAGAGCACACACAGCTCGATGCAATTTTTTTAAATGTAGCTCGGCATGTGACAACACTCCGCCTGATATAAAGCTAGAGTGCGGTCCATGAATGGAAACAACTGCTACTACAGATAAATCTGTACAGGCAGCAGTGCTGGCTTGAAGAGACAGCATGTACCAACAGCGCACACTCCTCTCGCTATACCTGGCTACTTTCAAACTGCTCTGAAACGCGACAAGGTCACTTCACGGGTGTTACATTCGAAAGTGGTGGCAGACTGAACAAATAACCATCCTCAGTCTGCCTACCACTTTTTAATGAGCGACCAAAGTATATATAATAAAGTTACATTGGTACCGGTCAGAATTTAGCGAGGTTCGAACACGGTCTCATCAATCGTGAGTTCACGCATCTTATCGCTAGACTATCGCTCTAGTATTTATGTCATATAATATAATTTATATCATTTGCCAAAAATACAACAAAAAAATAATCTACTTTTATGATGATAATCAATAGTCTACAATTCATTCTTAAAAAATCCAATTTATAACCTGTGACACCCTACATACTTCATTTTTGGTTAGTAATCATATAATGTAAACAATATAACACGAATTTCCGATTAATTAACGATCACAAAATATGTTATATTTGTTTACAAAATAAGATAAGTAAATTAATTTATACTATACTCGTACATAAAGACCCGATATCAATACAAATATATACTGGCGTGCAATTTGGGACACACTTTTAATTCCCTGCTTTGTGTATTTTATTGTAACGAGAAGAGTCTCAACTGTCTACCAGCCAGCATAGCGGAGGCGACTCTTGCCCGGAGAAAGTCTCTATATTTAAGCTTAACAATAAACGAAGTGCCGTCGCATACTGGACTACTAGTGTTTAGGCGTTCCCACACTGCCCCGCAGCGTAGCGCGTGAGTGCTTATTCTTGCGTTGTTTGCAAGTACCTTTATTTGTATAGAAACGCGTAGTGCAACACACTGAAAACGTTATCACGCGCCTACATGCGGAGAAACATGCACCCCCGCGCGTGGGAGCACACCAAGTTTTGCAGTAGCGTGCGTGATTTTAACAGGAACTAGACGTACTATTGTGAAATTGATATCGATGTCGATCGATTTACATCGCCTCTAGGCCACTGCATGACATACTGCAACCCCGCGCGTTTGTGCGGAGAAATCTGCATGAAGATGCAGATCTGCACTCCCACGCACGCGTGGGTCCGTCGCCGCGCACCCCGCTCCACAGCGCGGGGCATTGTGAGAATCACCTTAATGTATTTCTATTAGATAATCAAAATAAATCCTTACTCAATAGCTTTAAAAATCTTCTCAGAATCCTTATTACGTAGTAGCGGACGCATTGCTATCTCTTCGTCACTCTGATTACCACCACTGTATTACAAAAAAATATATATAGTTAACCTGTATTTCAAGCAGCTTTATAATGAAGTGTAAATAACAAGGGATCTGTCGGTAAATTGACTACGCAAAAAATATTAACCAAAATACTTACATTTCATCCTCATTTATCTTTCCATCTAAACCTAGTTCTCTCCCCATCATGGTTCCCAAAGATGTATCAATCTCTCCTTCAGGTGCTGAAATAAAAAAAAATCAATAATACAGCAATTTTTAGTCAATTTAGTCTATCTATTAAAAGCAAAACAACATGAATAATTAATTAGGTTTGGAAGCAAAATGGGAACTAATATATCTATAGCTATCTATTTTAGAGCGACCATGATCGAATAAGTTCATTAAAATAATATCTTATTTTTTTATTAATTTATTTCAATTATATCAACACATCATTAACCAATCAATATACAATGTTTAATTAGAAAAATACATATATCATCAATTATTAAAGAATTAAAAATAATAATAACCACAAATATTGCATCAGAAAACATCATGAGTAATTAACTCAATAACCCGGTTGAAAAAATTAAAACTGTTTGGTAATAAGGAAAGAAGACTTATTTTTCTACAAAATTAACTAAAAAAATCATCGACAAACACGAGAAACTAGCGGCCGCAGTTAACTTCATGTTTAACGCGACCTATACAGGCATTAGAAAGAAATTAATATTAAAAAAAAATATAGGAAAGGGAAAATGGAGATATACGTACTGTCTGGTGATTTCTTAGCATTAGTAGTCTTATAAAAACTTTGTTGTCCATGCCTCTTAATACTAGTCCATACTGAACCAAATAATGTGTGATTTCTCTGTAAATAATACAATTCAATTGTCACGCTTTGTTTAGTTATTTATTAAATAATGGTGAGCAAACTGATGATGTTTAGTAACCCATTCTGCCGTCCTTGGGTTTGTCCTAGTTTAGAGGGCATCCGGGGAGCGTCCGGGCGGAGCTTCATTTGTAGTCCGGGTTTAACAATTTAATGCCTTAGGCCCTCAGCGACACACGCACTGTGCCCGCACGCCGCGATCAACCAACGAACCGACTCGCTAAATTCACCGTCTCCCCGTTTTTTATTACACTATGTTTAAAAAAAAACTGTTGACATATCCGGGTTCTGGGCTCTAAAATCCGGTGTTTTCACGCGTCTTAACCTGGTTGCCAAACTTAACCCACTTTAAGGTCCAATCCAACTTTAAGGCCCGTTAAAGTTACTTTGACTGTTACACGTTGACATTTTACGGTGACTTTAACGGTTACGTTTACATTTACTCCACACGCGTTGCACCATCGTGTGAATTCATATCGTTATCGATAAAAGAGTGGCTGATGTAATTACGAGTACATTCTTGAAAAATTAATAGAAAAACATATTTGGCCTCTTTTCATACACTTGGTGTTAGTGACATTGGTTTAACTATTACTTTAATTTTGACCAGCCAAAATTCGCTGGTAAAAGCGTTAAAGTAAGCGTTAAAACTGATTTTTTTTTTTGAAGGAACCCAATTTTAATTTTAACCATTACTTTAACGTGAAATAATAAACGTTGCTTTACCCTGTGTTGAGGTTCCACAGTCTCAGGTACGTGTTCTTCAAGATTTCCTGAAATGGCACGCTTCAATTCTGGTCCAGCTGAAAGTAATTAACAAATATAATATTATTAACATGTATTTAGCATCCCATTGCAGAGTAAAAGTCTGCCAAACCCTTCCATCACTTTTCATCAACGAAAAAAAAAATTAATTAAATTAAAAATATACTTTACTACACTGGTTGGTATGTAAACTACCCCAGTCTGCCGTCCTGGGGTAGTACCACCACTTTCGTATGTAACATCTGTTGTCGCGTTTCGGAATAGTTTGGAAGTAGCTAGGTATAACGAGAGAAGTGTGCACTGTCAATCTGGATACGGCGACTGCTACCTGCAGAGATTTATCTATAGTGACGGTTGTTTCTGTTCATGGACCGCACTCAAGCATTACATTAGACGGAATGTCAAATCAAATCAAATCAAATCAAAATAATTTATTGTTGTACCACAAAGAATATTACCTTCATGCAAAGTTCTCAATCCAGCTTGTAACGTCATCTGATTGTTCTGAACTGATGCCGCGGCTGCCTGTTCCTTACGTTTGCGGAACCTGACTCAAGGAAATTATTATTAATATAAGTTTATACCTTATACTCAAGGAGATAAGATCGATTTTCATTTAAGGCATTTTCTACTAGTGGACTTTCGTTCTTTCGACTCTTTGAGATGAAGATACTTCAGTACTGCTTCAGCGACTTGAGGCAACAGTATAAAAACACAATTGCTTCCTAAATGCATAATCACAATGTTTTATTGGAAATTAAATATTAATTGAAAAATCCAAAACAAAACATGTCTTCAGTGCATTTTTCCAAAAAATAACACGTGAAGTAAAAATACAAAAAGTAAACCATGCAATAACTCCACGCTCAATTAATTAAAAAGTGCATTTTCGAAGCAAGTGAATGCATTTGCAAAAGAAATTTAAAAAATATATATGTTAAGATAAAATACATCGAAAACATGCTTTGGAAAATGACGAAAGGTTTATTTTATAAATATTTTTTTACATATGCATACAGACTGCGTGAGCGAGTTGATTGCAAGTTAGAGCGAGTCCCAGCAATGGGCGAGGTCTTCAAAACATAACCCATGTTAAATCGAAAACCATTTCGAGATATCACTTCAATTAGATGTATTTTTTGATTCCCGACTGAAAAAACTTTAAAATCGCGGAGATATTTGAAAAACTGTGATGACATGCGATCGACCTTTTTCGGACGGACCATAGACATTGGACAAAGAGGTGGTGTATAGCCTAACAATTTTATAGATAATTTTATTGTCTATGGTTGTAACCTAACAAAGCCAATATCTTTTCTTTGTGTTTCCTTACGATAACAGTATTTAATACAAATAACCGCTGCAGTGTAATGAACAAAATAGTATACTATAAAAAGTTTTATTTAAAACTAGCGACGAAACCCCCGGCGTTGCTCGGGTCAAAATACATTGCATGTTTAATGGTATAAAAAAATATTTAAGGATCCGTTTTTAACGTAGATATTGTAGATTTCTATCTTAGATATTGAGAGACTTATTTGACCATTAAACATACGGTGTTTGTAAGGTTAATCAAATCAAATTAATTAACTAATTAACGAATTGAAAATAAGAAATACTCTAGTAAATGTGGAAACAGAAATTTGTAGAACTTTCTAGAATGTATTCTCCCAATCCTTGGATCTTTCAAGCGGAGCGTGAAAAAGCATCTTCTCAGGCCGGCATAGTGGTGGCGACTGGAGCCACCGTGCGAGCGGTTCTCTAGTCGTCAATGCTCATGGACCTCCACTGCGTTTACCATCAGACCAGTCGAGGTCACATGTCGTGCCAAAAAAAAATTAAAAAAAAACATTCTATATCGATTTTAGCAGCTATACACATTTTTAATGTTTGTAGATAATTCTAGAAGTTTTTAGAACTTTCTAGAACATTTAATGTCGATTTTAGCAGTTGCGCTCATTTTGGAACTTTCTAGATCATTCAAGAAGTTTGTAGAACTTTCTAGAACAGTCTATATCGATTTTAGCAGCTATACACATTTTTAATGTTTGAGAGATCATTCTAGAAGTTTTTAAATTTTTCTAGATCATTCCAGAAATTTGTAGAGCTTTCTCGAACATTTTTTTTTTCTTTTTTTTTCTATATCGATTTTAGCAGTTTATAAAGTTTTGGAACTTTCTAGATCTTTCTTGAAATTTTTAGAACCTAGAACATTCTAGATCGATTTTAGCAGTTGATAACGTTTTGGAACTTTCTAGATAATTCCTGAAATTTTTAGAACATTCTAGATCATTCCAGAAATTTGTAGAACTTTCTAGAACATTTCATATCGATTTTAACAGCTGCGCTCATTTTGGAACTTTCTAGATCATTCCTGAAATTTTTAGAACCTTCTAAAACATTCTAGATCGATTTTTACAGTTGCGCTCATTTTGGAACTTTCTAGATCATTCTTGAAACTTTTAGAACCTTCTAGAACCTTCTAGATCAATTGTAACAGTTGCACACATTTTGGAGTTTTCTAAATTATTTTTAAAAAATTTTGAACTCTATACATATTCAACATCTCATAAAGTAGAAAAAGACAGACTCAGTAGTCAATTTGTCATAAGTTAGAAAAGGACAGATATACATTTTTGAGATTTTCGCCTCCCACAACCACCCTCTTCCACCCACCGCGTCCAAACTCCCTTACTTTCACCAGGAGACCGAGGAGCATCTACCACCCCAACGGGAAGTAGATTGGAGTTGGTGATCATAGAGAAAACCCTGTATTTACGTACTAACATTAGCATTTTATATAAGTATTTAGATTTAAAGTTTGTTCGAATAATTTGACAAGGATTTTAGTTTTTATGTTTCCTGGCAATGGTTTAGTTCCGTCCGAAACGTCACAATTACTATATTACAATCGCAATTTTTAAAAATTTTAAAAAAAGAACAAGCAATTATAGAATTTTTCCAGAAACACGTATCGACTAAATTGATCTATATTATCCAAAAAATATGTAAAAAAGACAGCTGTCACCAGATTTACCTTCCCAATCAACTCACGCGCACATCATACATCTTTTAATAATTTTAAAATGCTTATAGGCGCTAAGCATTACTAAGCAAGCGCTGGTAGATAGAGCAATCAAAGTACAAATTACATCGAACGTAGGTCCATTACCATCTACCACGCAGCCGTTGGCACTTAAGATAGAGACAAATAAAGATAATAATTATACTTATACGAAGCTGCAGCTATTAGAGGGCCGAGTAGGAGGTTACATCTACGCCGTGACAACGTTACGATAACATCAGACTTAGTTATATTGACCGCCGAGGCAATAAATAAATAATAATAAGGAGGACTTATATAACTACCAACAACAACTGTAAACAATAACCCTTTTCAAAGCAAATAAATGATTATTATTATAAAAAATCGCAATCCTCGATCGAAACATCAATCGACAGATAGGTTATTGGCACGCCATTTACATACACGGACTACCATTTTCATACAGACACCGAATCTCTAATCTGTGTGTGATTAGTGAATCCGTCCTCTCACGGATAGCTTGCTTTGGCAGATTGCAATTTCGACGCTTTACTCAAAATTTTTTGTCTGATTTTCCTATCTGAGTTATCCAAAAAGGGATTAAGATTGATTATTAATCTCAGGCGTTAGTAACATAAATATATGTATTTCTTTTTTTCTAATTTATTTTTGTGATTAAATATAAATTATTAATAAACCCGACGTTATGATAGAGTGCGGTTTATGAGCGAAGACAACGTAGCCTTAGCCGTAGCCAACGTAGTTTTAGCAAACAGATAATTTTTTGCAGGCAGCAGTCGCCTCCGCTATACCGTCTTGATGATGTAAACGTAAATGATTTTATTTAGGAATAAATCTGGAAAAATAGTAATTGTACCTACCGTTGTTTGAAAAATAATATATACATAATGGAAACGTGTAAAAATAATTAATTAGTAAAAAAAAATCTCACTTATTACAAATAACAAAAAGAAAAATGCTCCAAAAGCTTTCTTAGATCTCCACACTGGTATAAAATGAGATCGGAGAGTTGTAAGCGAAAAAACACTTTAATACAGCGGACAAAAGGGGAATTTGGCTTAAGATAAAAATGTGACTTACGCATGATTCCTATAAACAGAAAAAAACATCTTTAAAATATTCTCTAATGCATATGGTACTCTTTAAAAATAAAGTATTTTATGTAAAGAGTAAATAAAGGTGAATTCAAATTATTCATTTCAAATGGGCCTACGACAAAATATGGCTACAGACAGACTCCGATATACTGAAATATACTATTTCTTTACAAATATACATAGACCCGAAAAACAATACTATAGATTATAGCTTGGTTAGCCTACTGCTGGCTAGGCTACTGATGTATTTTTTCAGGTTTTTTAGTAGCTCGGCATATGACTACACTTCGCCTGTAGTAAAACCAGCCTTCTCTATACCGGCTTGAGCAGACGAATGTAGAAAATTCACGTTGACAATGAACACTCCTCTAATTACACTTACACTATGTATTTAATAAAGAAGTTAATACCTTCTAAAATAATCTTGTATTAAGAATGTAGCGTAGAATTTGCCGACTGTTATCTCATTGGGATCGCCTGGTGGTGGTACGACTTGATCCAAAAGTTTGGGAGACGTGCGTTTCCATACTTTCTTTATTATTGCTCTTAATTCCGTATTACAATCGTCGATTACACCTGGAAAATTATAGATATAAGAATAAACATTTTGCCATCGATACGCATCGTTGCCGGAAAATTTGCATTCGTTTTGACCGGATGTCATTGCTGGCAACGAAAAAAAAAAGGTAAAAACAGGCGTGTAACGAGGTATTACGCATAGACTGTCTTGCCTGTACTAAGGTGGTGCCTTGTATCACAGGCACTGAGCGATCAAAGTACATTAACATAGTTACGTTGGTCAGAATTTAGCGAAGTTTGAACATAGGTCTCATCGATCGTGATTTTTGCATCTAGTATTAAAATTTTGCATCACGAGTCATTCATTTATCACACCAAACAGTCAGGTCAGGTCTCAGTCAAGTCAAAATTTGTTCCAGTAAAGTGGTAGAATCTTTACTGAAACCTCCTAGGGAGTTTTGGAGGGAAAATGGAAACAGAGGTTCTCTTCTTTTGAATTGTTTGCCCACACACACACACGTTCACTAACGCTTAATGGTTAATAATCCACCATTATTACACATTAACACTCGAAGAAACACAGGTTTAGGAAAAAAAATCAAAACAGATAACCTAACGTCTCAAGATGGCGGCCAGAAAACCTATTCTAATGTTGCTATTATTTAAACTATAATGAAAATTGAGTATAAAAAAATTAACAGACTTCGAGGGAGGTGGGGAAGCGCATGACGTATGTGTTTTTTCTTCTCTACTACGAGTTGAGTTTGGTTTTACTTTGCGCCTCATCAAGGACTGCTAAACCGCGCCTAAAAAGTTTAATTTAAACAAAATATGTTATACCTTGAGTCTTGATCTGCAACTGTGTTCTAACGACAGCGAAAAGAGTGGCGTTAAAATTTACAGTCCCATCAGAATTCAAGGGCATATTCATCGACACCAGTCTTTTACACGCAGTCCTATGCGGACAGAGCTTACCAAAACCTGAAAAAAGTACAAAAATATGGAGTGGTAGGCAGACTGATGATGGTTATTAGCCCAGTTTGCCGTCCCGAGGGTACTACCACTTTCAAATGTAACACCCGTGAAGTGACCTTGTGTGCACTGTCTATTTGAATGGTGCTCATTCGTCTCATTAAGCCGGCATAGCGAAGGCAACTGCTGCCTGTAGAAATTTATCTGTTGCAGCAGTTGTTTCAGTTCATAGACCACACTCTAGCTTTACATCAGCTGGAGTGTTGTCATATTTTTGCTGTTATTATTTAAAAAATAATAATTTGGGAATAAGTTCCCAATTCACCCTTTTAATAATATACAAGTTGTTACCATCTAGCTAATACTAGCTGTATAATTATTTTTATGCGTTTGGAGTATTCGTTTCATTCCTAAGGAATCTTTTATAGAGATAAAATCTACGGTTTTATACTCAGATTAATTTAAGAAATCCTAAATTCCTCCTCAATGAACAGGGTATCAATCGCAAAGAGAACGGGGACAGACAATGAAATATTCATTTTTTATATATTAGGAGGCGTGACACTCTTTTACTCTACTTACTTACTCAGCTCACGTAGCTCACGCCTTGTTCCCACTGGGGTAGGCAGAAACTATAGAGCGCCAACGACTCCTCTCTCTACATACCACTTTCGCTTCGACCACATCCATTACTCCCCGCATGCATCACGTCGGTTGAGGGTGCTCCTCATCTGACCCTTTCTCAGCAGTTGACAAATCTGACTGAAAAAGGTCTTCCTAGGGCGCCCCCTTCCGACACTGCCATCCACTTTCGCACAATAGATCTTTTTTGTTAATCTCCTTTTCAGGAGGATGGATTCCTTTCCAAATGACTCTTTTATTTTAGAAGTTTCTTAACATGTTAAATGACAAAACAAAATTACCTAATGGTGGACTAATTTTTCTCAATAAAGTAACGACATCTAGATGTTTTATACGTCCTTTTGCATCTGGGTCATACTCACTCCATAACCTGAAATTATTAATAACTGATATGCTCATTTCAATTTAAAAAAAATTAACGAACGTCTACTTGGTATTCTTATCATACGCCTTTCCGAAGCCACGTAGAGTCTGAAGATGGGCCTTTTTTTCAAAAGAATAATAGTTGATATTAGATATGAAAATTCGTAAAAATTGAGCGGCCGTGGTCTAGCGGTAAGACGCGTGAACTCACGATCAATGAGACCCGTGTTCGAACCTCGCTAAAGACCGGTACCAATGTAACTTTGTTATATGTACTTTGGTCGCTGAGTGCCTATAGGCACTATTAAAGAGTGGTAGGCAGACTGATGATGGTTATTTGTCCAGTCTGCCGTCCTGGGGCAGTACCACCACTTTCGAATGTAACACCCGTGAAGTGACCTTGTCGCATTTCGGGAATAGTTTGAAAGTAGCCAGGTATAAGAGAGGAGTGTGCACTGTCAATCTAGATGGTACATGCTCGTCTCCTCAAGACGGCATAGTGGAGGCGACTGCAGCCCGTAGAGATTTCTCTGTGGTAGCAGTTGTTTCCATTCATGGACCGCACTCTAGCTTTACATCAGGCGGAGTGTTGTCACATGTCGAGCTACAATAAATTAAAAAAAAAATGAAAAGTGATAGAATAGTTGAGTTTACATTTACGTTGTCACGGTCTCGAGTGAGAACTCTTCACCAATAGGATCGCTGCATTTGTATTTTTTTTAACTTAGCAGTCAGAATAATATTGTTTGATTGGAGGAGGAAATTTAATTTTACACCGTTACAGCGTAAATGTAAACTGGCACCGGCCATGATGCTTCTTATTTTAGAAGTTTACTACCGTAGACTTAGAATTTCTATAACCAACACGTTATTGACAAATTATGAATTTAATTATTTAATTATGAAGAAAAAGTGTTTACCTCACAAACTCATCCAGATGATGCGGCCCAAGAATTGACCAATCACGTGTCAAATAATCAAAGTTGTCCATAATGACCGCAACGAACAAATTTATAATCTGTAATTATGTAAAATAATATTACTATTATGTTAATAAGTATTGTTTATGATTATCAGCGAAGTTAGCCGTCGTTGCACTTAGAGCGGCCGTGGTCTAGCGGCTAAATTCTGACCAATGTAACTATATTATATGTATTTTGGTCACTCAGTGCCTATAGGCACTATTAAAGAGTGGTAGGCAGACTGATGAGGGTTATTAGCCCAGTCTGCCGTCCTGGGGTAGTACCACCACTTTCGAAAGTGAACCTGTCGCGTTTCGGGAACAGTTTGAAAGTAGCCAGGTATAACGAGAGGAACGTGCGCTGTCAACCAGAGGGTGCTCCGGTATAGTAGAGGCGACTGCTGTCTGGAGAACTTTCTCTGTGGTAGCAGTTGTTTCCGTCCATGGACCGTACTCCAGCTTACATCAGACGGAAAAATAAAAAAAACTTAATAATAATAAGGCACGTCCTCCAAGATATTCAATAAATTAATGTAGATTATTATTTTTTTATTTAAAAAAGGAAGACAATGGGAAACGGCAATTACGTCCGAATACTCACCAAAACATTAATGGTTTAATAAATATATAAAAAACTAGTTTTTGTGGCGGGCTTCGCGAGCGCTGGGATAGTTTTGTGGGTAGTTTTAAAAGAAACAAAATTTTGAAAAAAAGTGTTAATTTCGATATTTTCTACAGCCTCTATTCCGGAACTTGGGCCCTATCTCGTTCCGTTCTGGAGATAACGCGTTCCGGAACCGGACGGACTTTCCCGAGGTCGCATAGTATGAAAAAGAATTATCTCTCTGACCCCCCGGTAAGTGTTCCATAGTTGATGTCAGTCAGTCAGAGTCAGTGGTAAACGAGCTTTATATAGTATGATGATGACTTACTAAAAACGTGCATAAAAGCGAGAAAGATATGAAATAAGGAAACGCCATCTTGGAACCACATAATTGATTAGAGTCCTCGTCTTGCACACCTGTCGTCATACATTTAGGTGCCTCACGGTCATCTGTATTAGGTGACAAAGCCATCATGATATCTTGCCATGCTTCACCTGGAGAAAATTAAAAAAAAGTTTATTATAAGGAAAATCTAATTACAATGTACTGTAATCCATGCACATTTGCACAAGTACTAAATCCTCAGGGTTCTAGAAACCAGTAAAGAGTGGTAGGCCGACTGATGATGGTTATTTTTCCAGTCTGCCATCCTGGGGTAGTATCACCAATTTCGAATTACACACCCGTAAAGTGAGTTTGTCGCGTTTCGGGAATAGTTTGAAAGTAGCCAGATATAACGAGAGGAGTGTGCACTGTCAATCTAGATGGTACATGCTCGTCTCCTCAAGCCGGCATAGAGGAGGCGACTGCTGCCCGCACAGGTTTCTCTGTAGTAGCAGTTGTTTCCATTCATGGACCGCACTCTAGTTTTACATCAGGCGGAGTGTTGTCACATGCCAAACTACAATAAGAAAAAAAAACCAGGAACGTAAGCTAGGCGAAACTAGACAAACAGAAATACAATTAAAGCTAAATAAAAGAGTTGTAGGCAGACTGATGATGGTTATTAACCCAGTACCACCACTTTCAAGTGTAACGATCGTGAAGTTTTTTATCGCGTTTCGGGATGAGTTTGAAAGTATCCAGTTATAACAATAGGGGTGTGCATTGTCAATCTGGATTGGTCACATACGTGTCCTCAATCCGGCATAGTGAAGGCGATTAACGCCTGTTCAAATTTGTGGCCGCAGTCCAGTCATCAATGGACCGGACTCTAGCTGAACTTCACTTTAGTCATAGTCAAGCCATAGTCATCCTTCTTGGAGTACTTAGTACCACTACATTCAAATGTGAACACCAGTGAAATGAACTCCTGTTCATGGGCTCAGATAAGCATCAGACGAAGCCAACAAATGGCGTGTGGTTCAGCATTAAAACTCACCCGTAGCAGATCTAAACAAGACCATCAAAGCGCTGGCGAAGTTTGAGAAGTTGTTTTGATCAGTTATAAAAGTACCATCAAACTCTATCTTTCCAAATAGCTAGAATATTTAAAAATACTGTTAGAAGCCACTGCCTAATTGATGAAAAAAGAAAAAGATGGCAACATAGAAACGCTATATAAGAGGGTGCATAGACGAGGCTCGCCCTCTTTGCGGCGTGGCTCTCGGACTGAAAACATCGTTGCGTGGTGATATCGTTTATTTTACCAGGTGTACATTATTGTTCAATGAATTCTTATTTGTTTATTACTAAAATTAAATGTGAATTTAATCTAATTGGTTGTTAATTATTTTTAAAAACTACAAATCGCTTCTGATTCCTAATAATACATTATTATTATACTAATATATAGCTGCAATACCACTGACTCACTCACTCACTCACTGACTGACATCAATTATTTCGTACTTGCCGGGGGGGTGCGGGGGTGAAATTTTCGGGGTGTATAGGGGGTGTCGAAAAAACCTCGAGAAAAATACGACTTTGACCGGAAGTCGATTCTGGACCGGAAGTGACAGCGATATCTCGGAAACGGGGCGAGTCAGGGCCGTCACCCCGAAGAGAAAGTTGTAGAGAATATCATTTTATGGCGAAATAAAAAAAAAATTTCAAAATCGGGCAAAAAAAAAATTTCAAATCGGGCAAAAAAAAACCCATACAATTTTTAGGGTGTTTAGGGACGATCTATGTGACCTCAGGAAAAATACGACTTTGACCGGAAGTGGATTCTGGACCGGAAGTGACAGCGATATCTCGGAAACGGGGCGAGTCAGGGCAGTCACCCCGAAGAGAAAGTTGTAGAGAATGTCGTCTTATGGCGAAATCAAAAAAAAAAATTTCAAAATCGGGCAAAAAACTAAATTCCCATACAAATCGGTCGGCCCTCGATGATACTTCCATCTCGCTCTTTTCCATCAGTCGGTGCATGAAGCGAGAGCGAGAGGTGCGGAGAAAAAAGTTTTCAAACGGCCGCATTTTCGGGACGAACGATCGAAACGGCTTTACCTCGGTCAGTCGGACGGTGAGCGCGGCCGCGTGAACATCGAATTTGCTCTTGCTTTTTTTCGAATATTTTAAATATCTCAAGAAGTAGATACGTCAGAATAACCATGTAAAGACCAATTTTGTTCAGTGTGACCAGCACTATTTTTTTAAATTTTTGTTTTTGTATTTTTTTTAATTTTTTAAAATCTTTATATCTCGAAAAGTAGATACGTTAGCGTCACCGTGTAAAGACCAATTTTGTTCAGTATGACCAGCACTACTTTTTTTTTTAATTTTCTAAAATCGCTATTATTAAAAAAGTACATACATTAGCGTAACCGTTTAAAGACCAATTTTGTTCAGTATGACCAGTACTATTTGTTTTTTTTTTAATTTTTTAAAATCGCCCTATCTCGAAAAGTAGATACGTTAGCGTAACCGTGTAAAGACCAATTTTGTTCAATATGACCAGCACTATTTGTTTTTTTTTTAATTTTTCAAAATCTCCATATCTCAAAAAGGACATACATTAGCGTAACCGTGTAAAGACCAATTTTGTTCAGAAACGTAAACGCTTTTAGATGGCGAGCTAAATATTTTCAAAACTGCCTAAAATCTATTCGATCTAATACGTTTTACGACAAAAAGGGCCTCCGCGGGCCGCTTGCGCCCGCGGCTCTTACCCAACAGCTAGTACTAATATATAGCTGCAATACCACTCACTCACTCACTCACTCACTCACTGACATCAATTATTTCGTACTTGCCGGGGGGGTGCGGGGGTGAAATTTTCGGGGTGTATAGGGGGTGTCGAAAAAACCTCGAGAAAAATACGACTTTGACCGGAAGTCGATTCTGGACCGGAAGTGGTAGCGATATCTCGGAAACGGAGAGAGATGAGGCAAAAGTGCCGGAACAAACGTTGTAGGGAATGCCCTCTAATTTCGAAAACGATACTTTTTTTTTCAAAATTGCTCAAAAAAAATTTTTCCTCGATCGTATTTATATCCTTTTCCCGCCGGTACGCCAATATGAAACGGAGCATGGCGCTTGGGCGTGGCCTAACAGCATTCGCGTCGATCGCTCGTCGGGGCTCGCGCTCTCTATGTTCCGCCCGTTCAGAGCGCGCAATGAAAATATAACGACGCATTTTCGGGACGAACGATCGAAACGGCTTTACCTCGGCCAGTCGGACGGTGAGCGCGGCCGCGTGAACATCAAATTTGCTCCGCGCGGCGGGCTTTTTTAAAATATCTCAAGAAGTAGATACGTCAGAATAACCATGTGAAGAACAATTTTGTTCAGTATGACCAGCACTATTTGTTTTTTTGTTTTATTATTATTTTTTTTCAATTTTTTAAAATCGCCGTATCTCAAAAAGTACATACGTTAGCGTCACCGTGTAAAGACCAATATTGTTCAGTATGGCCAGCACTACTTTTTTTTTAAATTTTCTAAAATCGCTATTACTCTAAAAGTACGTATGTTAGCGTAACCGTGTAAAGACCAATTTTGTTCAGTATGACCAGCAATATTTGTTTTTTTTTTTAATTTTTCTTTTTTTTTTAATTTTTTAAAATCGCCATATCTCGAAAAGTAGATACGTTAGCGTCACCGTGTAAAAACCAATATTGTTCAGTATGACCAGCACTATTTGTGTTTTTTTTATTTTTCTTTTTTTTTTAATTTTTAAAATCGCCATATCTCGAAAAGTAGATACGTTAGCGTCACCGTGTAAAGACCAATTTTGTTCAGTGTGACCAGCACTATTAGTTTTTTTTTTAATTTTTTAAAATCGCCATATCTCGAAAAGTAGATACGTTAGCGTAACCGTGTAAAGACCAATTTTGTTCAGAAACGTAAACGCTTTTAGATGGCGAGCAAAATTTTTTCAAAACTATCCTAAAATCTATTCGATCTAATGCGTTTTACGACAAAACAGGGCCTCCGCGGGCCGCTTGCGCCCGCGGCTTTTACCCAACAGCTAGTACTAATATATAGCTGCAATACCACTCACTCACTGACTGACATCAATTATTTCGCACTTGCCGGTATGGTGGAGGGTAGCGGTTTTTTGAGTCGTATAGAGGGCGTCCCAAAACCGTCGAGAAAAATACGACTTTGACCGGAAGTCGATTCTGGACCGGAAGTGGTAGCGATATCTCGGAAACGGGGCGAGTCGGGGCAGTCACCCCGTAGAGAAAGTTGTAGAGAATGTCGTCTTATGCCGAAATCAAAAAAAAAATTTTCAAAATCAAGCAAAAAAAATTTTTCCTCGATCGTATTTATATCCTTTTCCCGCCGGTACGCCAATATGAAACGGAGCATGGCGGTGGGCGTGGCCTAACAGCATCCGCGACGAGGCATTTTCGGGACGAACGATCGAAACGGCTTTACCTCAGTCAGTCGGACGGTGAGCGCGGCCGCGTGAACATCGAATTTGCTCCGCGCGGCGGGCTTTCTTTTAAATATCTCAAGAAGTAGATACGTCAGAGTAACCATGTAAAGAACAATTTTGTTCAGTGTGACCAGCACTATTTTTTTAAATTTTTGTTTTAGTTTTTTTTTTAATTTTTTAAAATCTTCATATCTCGAAAAGTAGATACGTTAGCGTCACCGTGTAAAGACCAATATTGTTCAGTATGACCAGCACTATTTTTTTTTTAAATTTTTGTTTTTTTTTAAATTTTTTAAAATCGCCATATCTCGAAAAGTAGATACGTTAGCGTCACCGTGTAAAGACCAATATTGTTCAGTATGACCAGCACTAATTTTTTTAAATTTTTGTTTTTTTTTTTTAATTTTTTAAAATCTTCATATCTCGAAAAGTAGATACGTTAGCGTCACCGTGTAAAGATCAATATTGTTCAGTATGACCAGCACTATTTGCTTTTTTTTTTTTAATTTTCTAAAATAGCTATTACTCAAAAAGTACATACGTTAGCGTCACCGTGTAAAGACCAATATTGTTCAGTATGACCAGCACTACTTTTTTTTTATTTTTATTTTTTTTTATTTTTTAAAATCGCCATATCTCGAAAAGTAGATACGTTAGCGTCACCGTGTAAAGACCAATTTTGTTCAGTATGACCAGCACTAATTTTTTTTTAAATTTTGTTTTTTTTTAAATTTTTTAAAATCGCCATATCTCGAAAAGTAGATACGTTAGCGTCACCGTGTAAAGACCAATTTTGTTCAGAAACGTAAACGCTTTTAGATGGCGAGCTAAATATTTTCAAAACTGCCTAAAATCTATTCGATCTAATACGTTTTACGACAAAAAGGGCCTCCGCGGGCCGCTTGCGCCCGCGGCTTTTACCCAACAGCTAGTATATTTATATTGCTTCAGCCTACCCCAATACCCATGTAGCCTAGGCTTCAGTATATAATTAACTTTCGAATATAATTGCCTAGGAGTTTTGGCGGCCATCTTGAGACATTAGGTTATCTGTCATGAATTATTTTCCTAAACTTGTGTGTTCTTCAAGTGTTAATGTGTAATAATGGTGGATTATTAACCATTGAGTGTTCGTGAACGTGTGTGTGTGTGGGCAAACAATTCAAGAGAAGAGAAAATGTGTTTTCATTTTCCCTCCAAAACTCCCTAGGAAGTTCCAGTAAAGATTCTGCCACTTTACTGGAGCAATTTTTGACTTGGCTGAGACTTGACCTGACTGTTTAGTGTGCTAAATAAATGACTAGTGATGCACAATATGACTAACTTGATGCAAAAATATTTACTTTGACACTGGCAAATTGTTATAATGCCATATAAAATAATAAAAAACCGTGACAATGTCGCGTTTCGGGATCAAATTGAGAGTACGTGAGAAGATTGCGCTGTCAATCTGGATTGTGCCATTTGTCTTCTCAAGCCGGCATAGGGGAAGCGACTACTGCTCGTAGAAATATCTCTGTATTAGCAGTTATTTTCGTTCATAGACCACACTTTAGCTTTACATCAGTTGGAGTGTTCTGATATGACTAACTACAATAATTTAAAGGTCTTGATCTAAACGATCTACAAGAGCGGCCGTGGTCTAGCGGTAAGACGCGTAAACTCACGATCGATGAGACCCGTGTTCGAACCTCGCTAATTCTGACCGGTACCAATATAACTTTGTTATATGTACTTTGGTCGCTCAGTGCCTATAGGCACTATTAAAGAGTGGTAGGTAGACTGATGATAGTTGTTTGTCCAGTCTGCCGTCCTGGGGTAGTACCACCACTTTCGAATGTAACACCCGTGAAGTGACTTTGTCGCGTTTCGGGAATAGTTTGAAAGTAGCCAGGTATAGCGAGAGGATTGTGCACTGTCAATCTAGATGGAAACAACTGATCTGTAGTAGCAGTTGTTTCCATTCATGGACCGCACTCTAGCTTTACATCAGGCGGAGTGTTGTCACATGCCGAGCTACAATAAAAAAAAAACTCACCTGCATGCCAACAACGGCGTAAATGAAGAATAGTAAAACAATTAATAGAGCTACATAGGGCAAAGCCTGAAAAGACTTAATAAACGTCCAAAGTAGAGTCCTGATACGTTCACCACGCGATAGTAATTTTATCAATCTCATTGCACGGAATAAACGAAAGAATGTTATATATTTTAATAGAGTTCCCTGAAAAAAAAAATCATTAAACATCTTTTTAAATTTCACCCCCAATTGGGATGAAAAGAGATGTCAAAGTTTGTAAGATAACTGAATTAGAATTATTACAAAATATAAAATAAATAGTTAAACATCCTACTTTTACAATTCACCCCAAATATGGAAGAAAAGAAATTAATACAAATCTTCCGATAGCATGTTTGACCCCTAAAGGGATGAAAAGAGGTGTCAAAGTTTGTATGTAAAATATACTAGCTAAACAAAAAACAGCTTACCTCCTTATTCTGCTTATTCAACGGGCTTAAATCGAGCTGAAACAAATATATAATTAATATAGGTACTTATACATTTTTATAATAGTCCGGTATATTGAGCGGCCGTGGTCTAGCGGTAAGACGCGTGAACTCACGATCGATAAGACCCGTGTTCGAACCTCCCTAATTCAGACCGGTACCAATGTAACTTTGTTATATGTACTTTGGTCGCTCAGTGCCTATAGGCACTATTAAAGAGTGGTAGGTAGACTGATGATAGTTATTTGTCCTATCTGCCGTCCTGGGATAGTACCACCACTTTCGAATGTAACACCCGTAAAGTCGCGTTCCGGGAATAGTTTGAAAGTATCCAGGTATAGCGAAAGGATTGTGCACTGTCAATCTAGATGGTACATGCTCGTCTCCTCAAGCCGGCATAGTGGAGGCGACTGCTGGTCGCACAGGTTTGTAGTAGCAGTTGTTTCTATTCATGGACCGTACTCTAGCTTTACATCAAGCGGAGTGTCGTCATAGCCGAGCTACAATAAAAAAAATATATACCACGTTTGTTCTAATGTTGTAATGCAATCTAGTTACTATTACTGCTATCTACAAACAACAGTCGCCTTCAATATGCCGGCTCTAAGAGTGAGTGGATCCCGCCTAGGTCACTTCACGGGTGTTACACTCGAAAACCTGTGTGTAAGTATCTGAATATAGTTGGTAAAGTATTTCTAAGTTTACATATATAAATCTTTTTTTTTTACTACCCATGGCTATTACTACCTTTCTGCTTCCTAAAGGCCAACTGGAAGAAAATCCCTCCCGGCTTAATGGCCTTTTGAATTGATTCAATAAAGTTTTTAAAATAAATAAAAATAAAGTTGCTTGTTGCTTGAATAGACGCTATGTAGCAACAAAGTGACATGTTCAAACACTTACTGATGGTGGTTTATATTCATTAACTTGCGTTACAACAATGTCTATAATACTTCCAACAACCAATATAAAATCTGTGGTGTTCCACGCGTCACCGAAGTAATTCTGAAACACGCAAAGTAGGAATTACCTTTTACCACTCCGCCTGATGTAAAGCTAGAGTGCGGTCCATGAAACAAATGCTATTACAGACAAATCTTGAGGAGACGAATGTGCACCATCTAGATTGACAGTGCACACTCCTCTCGTTATACCTGGCTATTTTCAAACTGTTTTCATTGTGGATTTCAGTGATGATGATTTTAGCACAGTATGCCATAGCACACTCGCGTTTCGGGACATTCGTCTCCTCAAAGCCGGCATAACGAAGGCGACTGCTGTCTGCAGAAATATTTCTGTGGTAGCAGTTGTTTCCGTTCATGAACTGTACCTACCCTAGATTAAAATCAGGCGGAGTGTTGTCAATGGAAAAAAATAACTTACCTTAAATCTAAAAGCAGCCAATTTAAAAACAAACTCTAACATAAATATTGTCGTTAGCAGCATATTTAAATAATCTAATATTTTTTTATAATAAACCTCGGAGCAATGGAATTTCATCATTAAGGCCACTGTATTAAGGACGATAAAGAAGAAAATTACAAATTCGAATCTCTCTGACGTTACGAACCACCACGTTTTGTATTGGATACGGTGCTTTGGTATGTATCTGGTGAAATAAATTTAAAAAAAAATTAAAAGAGGGAAAACAGACTGACGATTGTTAATTAAGTTATTAGGTCTGCCGTCTCGCTTCGTCTACCTTCGAAGGTAACCAAGCTTGTGTATAACTTTACTTTACGTTATCACGGCGTAAAGTGAGGCCTTTTCAACAATAGAATCGCTTTTTTTACCTTCCAATTGGTGAAGAGAACTCACTTTACACCGTGATAGTGTAAAGATAAATCCATACTTTAAAGCGGCCGTGGTCTAGCTGTAAGACGCGTGAACTCGAAACGATGAGACCCGTGTTCGAACCTCGCTAATTCTGACCGGTACCAATGTAACTTTGTTATATGTACTTTGGTCGTTCAGTGCCTATAGAGTGGTAGGCAGACTGATGATGGTTATTAGCCCAATCTGCCGTCCTGGGGTAGTACCACCACTTTCGAATGTAACAGCCGTGAAGTGACTTTGTCGCGTTTCGGGAATAGTTTGAAAGTAGCCAGGTATAGCGAGAGGAGTGTGCATTGTCAATAGATGGTACATGCTCGTCTCCTCAAGCCGGCATAGTGGAGGCGACTGCTGCCCGCGCAGGTTTCTCTGTAGTAGCAGTTGTTTCCATTCATGGACCGCACTCTAACTTTACATCAAAAAAAAAAATTGGCCCCGTGTAGTAAAAAATACTTTAAAATTTAATTTTGGTGCATCTTTTTTATGCGAATGTGAAATGTATTGAGTGCTTGTATCATAGGTACTAAGCGACCAAAGTACATATAACATAGTTACATTGGTACCGGTCAGCGAGATGTGAACACGGGACTCATCGTTTCGAGTTCACGCCTTTTAGCGCTAGACCAAGTTTTTCTTCATAGTTATCTAATGTTTTAATTAAAGTAAAGTCGTTGGTAGGAATAGATATAACCCCCACTATACTTACCGTCTAACAGGTTTAGCTTTAAGAGCAAATTCAATACAATTCCTTTGATTCTTATCTAATTCGCAATCTTTAAATTCCTGTTCACCTTCCTTTTGAAATGTTACAATAACGAAACCTACGAATATGTTAACCTGAAATTAAAAAGAAAATATGGTAGACTGGAATAATTCACATTAATACTCGAAAAAACACCAGTTCAGGATGTTAATTCATGTACTAAAATTAGAAATTAAAAAAAAAATACTAAAATTTAAAAAAAATAAAGCGAAAGAGCTACCTATATTTTTTATGACAAGCAATGAAACCGTCTGCTGAATATAAGATATGCCCATACAATAATAATTATAAAAAATAGAAAATCGAATAAAAAAAAACAAAAAAAAATAATCAACGGGTGTAGTTACATGGCGGCAGATTACATCTCCAATATAACTCTCCAATTTATTGTTATAGAGCACTACTGGTACTGCACTGTCTCACTAAAGTAATAAATATTAAATTATTTTAAATATTAAATTCTAGTAAATAATTTAAATAATAAATTATTAATTTTCGATTTATGTCAACGACTGTACTTTTATTTTTTCCTCATTAACATACATCGTGTGCGAATTGCCTACTACTTATTTTTGAAGGGGTCGATTCGCACACGAATATTTTCCATTCGTGCGAATCGCCTATTAAAATTTAATTAATTTCGTGCGAATCGCCCCCTAACCCCTAATATTAACTTGGTGTAAATATTTACTTTATTTTTTATTTTTATTGTAGCTCGGCATATGTAAATGCGTTCCATGAACGTACACAACTGCTACTACAGAAAAATCTCTACGGGTAACAGTCGCCTCCGCTATGCCGGCTTAAGGAGACGAATGTACACCATCTAGATTGTCAGTGCACATTCCTCTCGCTATACCTGACTGCTTTCAAGCTGCTCCCGAAACAACAAGCTCACAAGAAACAAGGTCACTACACGGGTGGTACTACCCCAGGACGGTAGTCTGTACAATTAACCATTATCAGTCTGACTACCCCTCTTTAATAGTGCCTATAGGTACTGAGCGACCCGGGTACCGGTCAGAATTAGCGAGGTTCGAACACGGGTCTCATCGATCGTACGTTTACGCGTCTTACCACTAGACCACGGCCGCTAAGTTACAACGGCGAATGACGATACAAATAAGAAAAAATTAGACACATATTTATTACTTACCATAAAGAATGCAATAACAATAATGTAACTTATATAAAAAAACGCAACTAAAGGTCTCGAGTTCTCGATCGGTCCATAATCCTCTTCGTTGGAATTCATTGATGTCGTTAGCAAACTAAAATTTAAACATTCATTTAAAACGGATCAAATATAATAAAAAAAATAGTGCTCGTCTTAATACAGAAAACAGCAGAACAAAATTTAATAACACGAATTTGTTAATCGGTTCAAAATTAAAATTGTAACGCCTTTAATTACTTAAACACCTGCAATTTTTAGGTTAAAGCCTTTTAAGACCGCTATAAAATTACATAAAAGATAGACCCCTACTTTTTTTTAAAGCGTTAATATCAAAGGGCTTGGAGAGGCATACGAACGTCACCGTTTTAGTTACCATACTCTTCCGAAACGGCTTAACCGATTTTGATGTTTTGTATGAAATGAAATGAAATGAAAATCCTTTATTAACGTAGGCATGGACTTGGCATGCACTTGTTCATCGTCAGAATCTACTTTTGGCTCCGGAAAGGCATATGACGAGAAGACAGCCCGAACTCGTCAATTATAGCCTGTGTTTATAATAACAAAAAAAAAACTGAATTATAAATTCAGAAAAAAAATAGTCGTAACTAATTTAACAAACATAACTAAACCACAATATGTATATTCAGTGGGTCTGAGAATAGGTTGTTATCTAGTTTTTATACCCCTAATCGATCAGAGTGGTCCACCCCAAATTTATTTTATTATTTTTTGGACAATTTATATTTTATTTTATTTTTTTATGATGTGGCATTAAAAAATACATGCAACCCTAAATTTTTACCCTTCTCCCATCAGCTCGAATTTAGTTCAGCTACGGTGGTACGAAGTTCGTCGGGTCAGCTAGTATTTATATAATATATGAATATAAAAAAAAACCCTAAATACCTAATTAGCACCCTGCAACAAGCAATAACACATACATACCCTGGCCACCCCTCAAAAGTAGATACCGTGAAGAGAGTCAACATTCCATTCAATACGTCATCAAAATTGAACTTATTTTTATGCCACTCCCTATCTTTAATATCTGGTTTTCCTTTCTCAAATATAAGATATGTACCCCTGAAAATATAAGTTTGCATTAAATGACCAAAGAACATTTTAAAGTTACATTGGTACCAATCGGTTATGTTGCACTATTCTGACTCAAACCAGGGCTTCGTACATGTAATGTCCATTGAGTTTATTTATTTATTTATTTATAAGCCTACCAACAAAATTACACTAACACTATAATATTGCTACTTATTTACTATTTAACAAACTAAATGCAATTCCAATTATAGGATAGGACGACATGCTACGATAATATTCTCAATCAATAAAATAACAATAATACTATGTCAAGTGATTAACAATGAAATTAACAATTATACACTGAACAATCCTAAAAATCATAACAAAAAAAAAAACTATGTCAGGAAATTAAAAAAAAAAAAAATCAAAACAACTTCACAATGGGTATGAAACACAGCAATAATAATAATAATACAGTCGTTTCATATGTCAAGATAATTCTACTGATTTAAAAAAAAAAATATATTTTGACTTGTTGTAGGAGAAAGCATCAAAATCCTCATGTTTAAATAGATAATTATATTTGTACAATTGTAGAGTTGTACAATTCATGTCAAAAAACATCCATGTAACTTTAATTGCCAATCGTTTAGTGAAAAGGTACGCAACGAGCAACTTAAATTACTTAATTCTGAGCAATATTGGTGAAGTAAAAGATCAAATAGTGTATACTTCGATGCCTAAATGTAGTTGGATATACTGCTACATTTATATTGACTGATACAGAGATTTTAATAAACAGGTACTACAATTAAAAGCAATAATTAGGAGTTGATCTATTCCATTTAGATTGACCCGTTACTTTTTTAAATGCTTATACTAAGGTACTTTGCACCCGAAGGCCCGTTAGAGTTACTTTTACGGCGACGACGTAACCGTTAAACGTTTACATTTACTCCACACGCGTTGCAATATCGTGTAAATTCATATTGTTATCGTTAAAACGGTGGCTGATCCCGAAAAAATTATAGAAAAACATATTTGACGTTAGTGACATTGGTTTGACGATTACATTAAGTTTAATCAGCCAAGATTCGCTGGTTACGGTTAGCGTTAAAGTAAACGTCAAAAATGACAGGCGCGACGATGGTGCAACTCACGTGGAGTAAATGTAAACAATAGTGTAAACGTAACAGTTAAAGTAAAAGTAAAAGTAGTAGTTAAAGTCACTCTAACGGGCCTTCAGGTGTAACTGGACCTAAGCTAGTGCCTATATCATAGGCACTGAGCGATCAAAGTAAGTATAACATAGTTACATTGGTACCGGTCAGTTTAGCGAGATTTGAATAGCGGTCTTATCGATTGTGAGTTCACAACTTCTAAGGCGAGACCACGGCTGCTCTTTGCTACATTTAAACCGAATATAATTGTAGTAAGATAAAACACTTACTGACACTCCTCCTTAGTCATTTTGGTAACATCAGTACACGAAAAGAATTTGCCCTGAAAATTTTTACAATTCAAATAATTAGTATTTATACAATACATAATCTCAAGTTCTAATTCACTATAAATGGGTAGAAAATTTAATTGCTTTACAGGCATTAAATATAAATTAAACCTTAGTTACAGATTTAGCATCAATTCATTATTAGATCGAAATCTTTGCATGCTTTTTTTTTTCTTACATATATAAATTGTTTTTACTATTATTTCCAACAAATATACATACATACTTTTACAATAAAACAAACATCCATAATACAAATCACAAGAGCATGAAATTAAATAAAACAAAATCGACCTAATATCTTAAGACATAAGGCATCAAATTGCAACAACATCGAGCGATTACCTTAAAAAGTTGTATACCAACGACAGCGAACATAAATTGTAAAACATGATTAATTAAAAATATATTTCCAATTGATTTTATTGATGCAAATACACATTTCACAACATACTGTTAATACAATTAAACAAACATAACCGTATTTTTACCCAATCCAAGCCACCACCATTTCGGAGAAACACACAATGGAAAAGAAAAGCCAAAAACATTATTTTAAAAAGGATTAAGAAAAAAACCAACTGGGTCAGGGTCAGTTACTGACATATTTTGAGCACAAAATCCAGTCCAATTTAACAACTAGTGTTAGCAACTGATATGCGTTTATTTAAGTTGCTAGTTGCGCAACAATCGTTACTGCCAGTTGCTGCAACTATAGTTGCTAATTTGCACATGGCCTTAAACACACGCCATTTTTCAATTTGCAAAAGTTCGTGACATTTTTCAAAAATTATTTCAAATTCAAAAGCTGATCTTAGTCACCTCTTAATACATTCACGGAAAGAAATGGCGTTATATAAAAACCTTAAAACGAAGTGTAAATCTCAAGGTAGGGTGCAATGAAGCAAAAACGCCAAAAGCTATTTGAGTCCAAAAAAAAAACATTATACAAAAATCACACAACACCTTTGGGCTTGTTTTAACTCATATTAAATTCAGTTTGCATCTAAACCTATTTTTATTTCTGAATGCATGTAATATTCCGTTTTATTTGAGTGTTTTACAAATACATATTGTGTTACATTATTATTGTAGCTCGGCATATGACAACACTCTGCCTGATGTACGAAAACAGTTGCTACAACAGAGAAATCTCTACGGACAGCTGTCGCTCTCGCTATGCTGACCTGAGAAGACGCGTATGCGCCATGTAGATTGACAGTGCACACTCCTCTCATTATACCTGGCTTCTTTCAAATTGCACCCGGAACGCGACAATGTCACTTCACGGGTGTGTAATTCGAAAGTGGTGGTAGTACTCCGGGAGGGCAGACGGGGTTAATAACCATCATTAGTCTGCCTACCACTCTTTAAAGATTAGATATAAATTGATCCTCAGCATTTTATTTTTATAAGTACACGTTTGAACCAAAGTAGTTTCTAAAAACAGTAAGTCATATCCAAAGTAAACTAATTTGAAATAATTTTTTGGACTCACATTGCCAATTATAGAGAAAAACACATTTTATTTAGGGTTAAAACTTAGACCACGATAACAACAGTAGCACAAGTAACTTTTGCAAGATTTGCCTAACAGATTGACCGATAATTTTGACTCGGGCATGGCAAACTAGTTGACAGTTTCAGCAACTGTAGCAACTATAGTTGCATAATGCCTAATTAAGTGGTATCTGCTAAACGACTGTCACACAAGTTTTCCTGTCATTAAATATCGTAGTCTAAAAGTGAAATTTCTCTAAGCGCTTTTTTGAAAAAAAAAAAAAAAACAAAACAACGTTAGTTTACTGTCGAAGCAATTCAAAGAAGCCACACAAGAAAAAAACAAGCCAAATCACACTTTTTTTTATTAATTTAAATTTTCTACCCAAAGGTGTCGCAAGCAATAAAATTTACATAATTTTCATTGTATTTCAAACCCTACCTTGAACATTTGCACACCCATGACTGCAAACATAAATTGCAGTAGATTCGTCACCAGCAATATATTTCCGATAGTTTTTATGGCTACAATAACGCACTGCACTACGTGCTAAAAACAATTGTAAAAGAAAAATAATGATAATAATCATATTTACTTTAACTTTTGTAAAAGAGATTGCCCATTCGCCTAAGAAAAATGGTCCAACAATTTTTATCTCGAGCTTGTCGATGATCACATTTCTTATCACAGTTTAAAATTTTCACCCGGGTTATTGAGTCATTAGGCTTTATATTTAGGTAATTACTACATTAATAATAATAATATAATCTGTTTTTTATGTAATTAAATATTGTCTATTGATTAGTAAACGATGTGTTGATATTGTTTTGTTAACAAAGTATTAGATATGAAGTGGGCTCAAAAAGAGTAATTGTCCTCTCAAACTTTATATATTTAAAACTCTATAAATTAAATTCTAAAAAATAAGAAACGTACCTTTAATCCCTTAGCTCTGTTAATAGCTCTCAAAGGTCTGAGTACACGAAACACTCTCAAAATCTTAATAAAGGAAACGTTCCCCGAACTGAAAAAGATATAAAAGATTAATTAAAGTAAAAAACAACTCTAGTTGCTAGTCATTAAAAATCATTGTTGTCTACATTGTTAACTTACCCACTAGCCGATATTAAAGACACAATAACAACTAATAAATCGAGCAAATTGAAAGCAGATCTACAAAAAGCATCTTTGTGTAGAATAAATCCATACGTGATAACTTTCAATACCAATTCGATTGTAAAAATCGTCGTGAAAAAGTAATCAATTTTACGGAGAATCTGAAATTTCAAACCATATACTTTACTTTTTAAAATTATTTTATCTCGGTATTCAACGGACAACACTCTGCCTGATGTAAAGCTAGAGCGCGGTCCATGGACGGAAACAAAGGCCTACTGCCTACTGTACCTACTTTTAAACTTTTGGGATTGTGGTCAAACTAAATCCTTCTTCCAAATAATTGCATGTAAACAATAAACGCAACGATATCTAAAAAGTTATTGGGTGTAGGAGTTCCAAATGATTAATTTATTAAGGGTGGTTTGCACCAGAAGGCCGGTTAAAGTAACTTTAACTATTACTTTTACGTTTACATTATGGTGTATATTTACTCCACACGAGTTGCAGCGAATCTTGGCTTGGTTAAAGTTAAAGTAATCGTCAAACCAATGTTGCTAACGTCAAATATATGAAAAAAAGCCAAATATGTTTTTCTATTATTTTTCGAGATCAGCCACCCTTTTAACAATAACAATATGAATTTTGCTAATTCTTTTTTTTTCTTTTGTAACTCACCTCAATTTTTCCTTCAGTCTCCTTGCTAACAATAGGGTCCTCCATCGCCAACATTAATGATGAAGCAAGGATGCATAGCAATATCAAATTCTTAAACCAAGAATTGATTGAAACTTTGTAACAAAATACGCGAAAGCTGAAATTAATTTTTAATAGTTATAACTTTCAATATAAAAAGCTCATATCAATTGAGAAATTTTTATGTACGGACGTTTTTGTGTACTGATAAAAAGATGATGGTTATATGATATGATAAAGATGCCGTCCTGGGGTAGTACCACCACTTTCCAACTCGTGACCTTATCGCGTTTCGGGAACAGTTTGAAAGTAGACAAGTATAACATGAGGAGTGTGCACTGTCAATCACGTGTCCTCAAGTCGGCATAGCGGAGGTGACTACTGCATGTAGAGATTTATTTGTAGTAGCAGTTATTTCAGTTCATATACCGCATTCTAGCTTTACATCAGGCGGAGTGTCGTCATATGCTGAGCTACAATAAAAAAAAGTGTAACCGAAGATTGGTTCAAGTCATCCAATCAGAACAGAAATCCTTTGAGATTCACAATTTCTTCTGAAATACGTAGATAAAAATAGATTAAAATCTTGGAACTTGGATCAAACATTAATCTATTTACCAATTATCCTTCGACATGATGAAGAAGGAGCTTGCATCGGGGATAGGCTTCTCTTGTTGCTTAATTTCAACTTCTGATAATCTTCTTGGTAGAGCTCTGGTACTCTGCCGTTTTAGACCTTCGCCTTCCTTGTTTATATCACCTAAAATCATATGAATATTGGGATAAATATCTTCAAATACCCTTGTGGTTAGTCTTTTATTAATACGTATATAATATTCAGGAAACGACTTTAAGTGCTCGTATTCTCAACTACTTAAGGCTTAAATTTACTCACCATTTTGTTTCTTCTCATTAGACATTAGAGCTTCTTCAGGATCTGCCTGTTCTTCAGCAACTTGTTCGACATCTTCTTCTGATCCTGTTTCGTCGTATTCACGGTCAGATCTGAAATATTTTGGTATTATATCAACACTCTCACAGCCTATTGGATGCTACTGTCCAAGGACTCCATATACGCGCTGAGCCATATTATTAGCCTTATAATCTCACACAATTCCGTCAGATGATGCAGATAACTTGCTGGAAGAAATTCCATATTTCTATAAATAGCGTATCGTTGGATTTAGATGGCCCGTGGTAGTCCGAGAGTAATGAGTGTTAATGACTACAAATTTTTAAATATCCACTTTGCTACATCCACCTGTATAATGTTAAAACTATATTATGACCTACCTCGGTATCCTTTTATAAATTTTCCTAATTAAACGCGTGAAACAAAATAAAAATAGATTATAATGTTACTCATAGTATGTTAATTACGTATTAAAACTTTCCTTAGAACTTACCCTTCCGTAGAATATCCTTCTTCTTCATTAACGTACTCATCATCAGTTTCGCCTCTCTCAGTTTCTTCGTCTAATTGAGGATTACCAGCTTCTGGGTTGTTATCCTGATGAAAGACAACGATGATATTATGAAGAAAAATAAGGTTTTTTTTACATTATATCACAGCCTGATTGTCAGTCTACCTGTCAGGCCACGTTAAAGTGAACTTGGTACCTTTCAGGAACATCTTTAAAATAGTCTACCCTGTTAATCTGGTTGGTGTATACTGGCGACTTGTGTCTGCTATTTCAGACATTTTTCTGTGTTAGCAGTTATTTCTTTAGTTTAACATCAAGTAGTTACATGAATTATTTGGTACATACCTCCTTTTCTTTCTCTATTTCTTCATCCATATCTTCAGCATCACCTAAATTATCAACAGCAATAGCCAAGAACACATTCAGTAGAATATCTGATATTTTATTAAGAAATTAATATATTATGATATATGGAAATATAAAAGGCGATTTAAAAGGATACAATTACCACATATAAATATAACTATAAAATATATAGATGCTAACATTCCTGGTGAGCCCACACCACCATATGCGTTAATACCATGATACATAACCACGTTCCAATCTTCACCTGTGAGAATCTAGAAAACAACGACAAAACCTAGTCTAGTTAATTCCCATTTGTAATTAGCGTATGCAGACTTTGTTAATGGTAACTTTGTTAATGGTTGCTCGTAAGCATTATCCTGCTGATTTACCCAAAGAAAAACAGTTCACCCGCAACGTTGTTATATATAGCACCAAAAAAAGGAATTTGATTAGTACGGACTTAATCGCCAATCATCATTTGTCAACAAGACGCACCAGCCCCTTCGAACCATAACTTATTCTAGACTTAAGTGTAATAATACCTTAAACCTAATAAATAATGAGAAAATTAAACGGGAGAGAGTCGCCGGTGAGTATGCCGGCTAAATTCGCCTAAACACATGTCGGTTTAGCAAGAATGGTCTGTGCAAAACTGACATCGAGACTGTTGTGTCTATTGTGTCCTAGAGAATTATAATCTAGTTTTTAGAGAAAACCGAAGGAAAATTTCTACAGTAGTTTCCGAAATTATAGCGGAGAACTTTGTGCTTATGTAGCGATATATTGTGTAGAGCATATATGTAGAGCATGAGTTTCAAATAAGCCCATGTGGACTTTGAGAGGCACAAAAATTTTTTTCTTAGTAAAAACTGTAATATACAGGGTGTATCGGGCAACGTGTAAAAAATTTCAAGAAATGACTCAGTAAGTGACCTAGTTTATCCAAATGTCCACATTTTCCTTGTAGAAACATACATAATTTACTACACGAACGCGTAATCGTTGTCGTCGGGCGGTGCATCAAACAAATGACCTTGCCTTTGATCAACGCCGACAACCTTTGCCACCTCGCCCTTGACCTCGCGCCGACAAGCCGTGTGCCGGCCCACCTGCAACAGCGGTCCACGTCGGCCGGTCCATTTATAGACCTTTTGTTTTTGTAATAATACAATACACGAGAACTTTTATTTAGTAAATTTATTTTTTGAGGGGTGTTCATCCCTCACTTAATATTTACCTTAATTTTTTTACACGTTGCCTGATACACCCTGTATAATTAATAAATTAAATTCAAATTTACCTGAAACATAGTTAAAACAGCTTGCCAAAAAGTATCAAAATTATGTCGTTCCTTTTCAGCTTCAGGTTGATAGTCGAATTTCCCACCAAAAACTTGCATTCCAAGTAAAGCGAATATCATTATGAATAGGAAGAGAAGAAGAAGAAGTGAGAAGATTGATTGGATTGAATTTAGTAGAGATCCTACTAAATTAGAAAGGGAACGCCAGTACCTTGAATCAAAAGTTAACAGTCGTTATTTTAAACATACTGGATGAACAAAATGCGCAATCATATCAAACGCAGTTATATCAAACCAATACAATGTAGTGTGGTGTAGCGTGTGTGTAGAGCATAAGTGTAGTTATAAGTTATTAGTGGTTTAAGTGTGGCTAGTATAAGCGTAGCTGTAAGAAGTTAGTATTAAAGTGCATTTCAAACGGAAAAAAAAAAAAAAAAAACTATGAGGTGGCGGGGGATAGGTTGCAACGAATGATACGTCTTGTCCGTTTGAAATGCACTTTAATACTAACTTCTTACAGCTACGCTTATACTAGCCACACTTAAACCACTAATAACTTATAACTACACTTATGCTCTACACACACGCTACACCACACTACAACAAGCACAGAACACTTAAGACCTACAAATTTTAATACTCGCATTAATTTTTCTATGAATCGCTTGAAATATTTCTAAAAATGGTGGCTAGGTCACATTTCGGGATCAGTTTAGAAGTGGCTGGTTTAACGCTCTCGTGCACTATTAACCTTGGCACACCTCTGGATGGTGCACATTCGTCTCCTCAAGCCGGCATAGCGAAGGCGACTACTACCTCTAAAAAATCTGTGGTAGCAGTTGTTTCCGTTCATGGACCGCACTATAGCACTAAAGATATATGCCAAGCTACAATAAAAACACTTACTTGGTAACTTTAAAGACGCGCAGTAATCTGACACATCGCAACACAGATATTCCGAGTTGTGGTATTGTATCAGTTAATGTCAATGCTAATTCGGCAACAGAACAAAACATGACGAAGCAATCGAATCTGTTGAAGAGAGAGACAAAGTAACCCTGAAAGAAAGAGATAATTTTAAGAGCGGCCGTGGTCTAGCGGTAAGACGCGTGAACTCACGATCGATGAGACCCATGATAGTAATGTATATAAATATGGATACAATTCAGCAAACATAGCAAATACTTGCGGCAACTAACTTGACAGCAGTTGCTGTGACTACTCAGTGTATAAAAATGTTTGCGGCAACTAGCTTGACAGCAGTTACTTTTACTGCACAGTATGTCTATGCCTTGTATTTTCTTGTCATAAATAAATTATATGAATAATGAATGTTCGACTCACCTGAAAGCCCAATGCATACATTTTTAATAACATTTCAACTGTAAACAATGCCACGAATAAATAATTTGCATAATTTTGGAAGTCGTCTAACCACAGTGGTTGTCTGAAATTACATTATCAATTAGAAATTATGGTACATGCTCGTCTCCTCAAGCCGGCATAGTGGAGGCGACTGCTGCCCGTAGAGACTTCTCTGTAGTAGCAGTTGTTTCCATTCATGGACCTCACTTTAGCTTTACATCAGGCGGAGTGTTATCACATGCCGAGCTACAATAAAAAAAAAAATTAATATAATTAATATAATTAATTAAAAACATTTAAAGTAAGTCACTAAGATAAAAAGTGTAATATCTCTTAACTTTTGTTACATTTTTACCAGAGTTTATGACCGTCAGAACTAGCTCGGAAATAGCCGGGCATTTTTAGAGGAGTGTGTTAAATGGAAGGTCCTTATCGGTTCCTCAAGCCGGTATAGTGGAGGCGAATGTTGCCTGAAAACATTGAGTAACAACGCAACGCAATGCATATTTTATTGAATCGCAATTAAACTGTACGCGTCTATGACGAGACGCCTTAGTGGATAGCGTAACTTACTTATAATGTTCAGTAGCCAGCACCAATGTATTTAAAAATACCAATACAATAATAAGCCAATAGAATGTTTGTGATTTGACACCTTTCCTGCAAGCACGTCGCATACGCCTGTTAACCTGCAATTAAAACATAATAGTTTAGTTTATTTATCTGAAAATTATGCAACACGTTTACGTAAACACACACACACACACACACACACACACACACACACACACACACACACACACACACACACACACACACACACACACACACACACACACGTAATACAGACTATAGTCTAGTACGGGGTCCTCAACTCATGTAATTTATATTACGTTTTTGTACCTAATAAAGATTTTTTTTTATTACTTAATATTCAAATCGAAATAAGGAGCCGCGGCATTATAGCAACGCAACTATCCTATAGCAACGAAACTGCATTATGGCAACGTAACTACCCTATAGCAAAGCAACCACACTTTTGAAGCGTGATTTCCAGTGACAGATGCTAAACAATAGATTTTGCTACTCTTCGCCTCCGCTTCCGGTTCGCTGTATTACACTATAGCGGTAAGCGCAGTGCGTGATAATCTCCTGGGAACCAACCGCACTGCGTGACTAACGTATGCGTTGCTATAGTTTTTTTTTTATTGTAGCTTGGCATGTGACAACACTCCGCCTGATGTAAAGCTAGAGTGTGGTCCATGAATAGAAACAACTGCTACTACAGAGAAATCTCTACAGGCAGCAGTCACCTCCACTATGCCGGCTTGAAGAGACGAGCATGCACCATCCAGATTGACAGTGCACACGCCTCTCGATCTATCTGGCTACTTTCAAACTATTCCCGAAACGCGACAAGGTCACTTCACGGGTGTTACATTCGAAAGTGGTGGTACTACCCCAGGACGGCAGACTGGACAAATAACCATCATCAGTCTGCCTACCACTCTTTAATAGTGCCTATAGGCACTGAGCGACCAAGGTACATATAACAAAGTATGTACCGGTAAAAATTTAGCGAGGTTCGAACACGGGACTCATCGATCGTGAGTTCACGTGTCTTACCGCTAGACCACGGCCGTTCTATAACAAATATAGTGCAGTTGCGTTGCTATAGTGCGGTTGCGTTGCTATAAGCTAGTCAGTTTATACTTTTACCTTATCAAAACGTCTCATATATGAATTACAAGTTGACGTCTGAACACCATCCCCACTCAAATTCATATTACTCTGTGACCCATCAAGATTCTGTCTTTCCTTCTTTCCTGAAATCATAGTTGTGTTTCAAGAACAATTTGGAAGGGGAGTAGTCAGATATAACGAGAGGAAGCCGGCATAGCAGAGGCGAGTACTGCATATAGAAATTCATATGTAGTAGCTTTACATCAGGCGCAGTGTTGTCAAACGCCGAGCTACAATAAAAAAAAAGTAATGCTTGACTTGATAAATACTTTACTAAATACCTTCTTCTTCGTCCAAAGATAATTTCCAAGAATATGGTGCTTCAATTATCAAACTCATACCAGATCCTTGCATAATGCAGCAAGAAAATAAAATTATAAATAAATACAATGGCAAATTGTAAGATAAGAAATAAATTAACTTGCTGAGGTGGGAATCGTACGCACGTGCTTTGCTTGGCACACGGATATTCTGACCACTAAGTTAAACAATTTTTTCGCGGCGGCCGTGGTGTAGCAGTATGACCCTGGAACTCACGATCGCTGAGATCCGTATTCAAATCTTGCTAAATTCTCACCAATGTAACTATGTTATATGTACTTTGGTCCATTAATGCCAAATTAGTCCTGGAGTGGGGAAGTGACCATGTCGCGTTTCAGGAAGACGGTCTCTGGGGCAGTTTGGGCAAATAAGTAGTTGAGATACAGGATTTACTAGCGCCATCTATCGTAGATGACTGGTACTATCTGGTGAACATTACAACTTTACCATACAGGAGAAAGAACACTAGGATATAGAGTGGTCACTCCCACTTTTCTCCGAGATGAAAGAAAAACAACCTCTATCTGCTAAACAATGAACTAACGACGATATACATAGCTTATAATAAAACATATAATAAAAACTAATTGCTGTTCGTTAGTCTCGCTAAAACTCGAGAACGGCTGGACTGATTTGGCTAATTTTGGTTTTGAATTATTTGTGGAAGTCCAGGGAAGGTTTAAAAGGTGAGTAAATATGAAAAAATGCTTGGAATATAGTAAAAACTCTTAGAAACTATTCCTTTGATTTTGAATGTCAAACATTTGATGTTCGTCCATTCGTTTAAAAATTAATTAAATTTAAAAGTCGTTCAGAAATGCTTTTTTATTTATTGATTCTGAGGCGGTATGAAGTTTGCCGGGTCAGCTAGTACACTATAATTCACACCTGTTATGAATGTAAAGGTATTTTAGGTAAAAAATACATTTTGTATATGCTATTTATTGGTGTCGATTTATTCTAGTTCAAAGTGACTCTCGGAGTTTTGGCGGCCATCTTGAGACGTCAGGTTATCTGTCTTGAATTATTTTCCTCAACTTGTGTTTCTTCGAGTGTTAATGTGTAATAATAGTGGATTATTATTAACCATTAAATGTTCGTTTCGTACGTGAGTGTGGATAAACAATTCAAAAGAAGGGAATTTATGTTTCCATTTTCCCTCCAAAACTCCGTAGGAAGTTTCAGTAAAGATTCTATCTCTATACTGAAGCAATTTTTGACTGAGACTTGACCTGACTGTTTAGTGTGATGAATGAATGACTCGTGATGCACAATATTATTTACTTGATGCAAAAAATGTCTACTTTGACACTGGCAAATTGTTATAATGCCGTATGAAACAAAAAAAAAAGAAGTGACCACTCCATGAACCTTACCCTTTGAGTCCAATTCCTCATCCTTTTGTCCCTGATCATTCTCAAGGTCCAACTCCTCAGCCACTGTGATCCAATTGAGATAACCCTTAAGATCCTCCTCAAACTGCTGTCTTTCTCTAGACTTCTGAAAATCACCACGATTTTTCGCCTTTTCTCTTTCCTTTGAAAATTCACTGAAAAAGCCAGCGCATTCAGTTAGACGATGGTTATAATCCTAGTCCACCAACCGTCATGGGGCAGTACCACCACTTTCAAGTGAAGTGACCTAATGATGACAATCGTCTTCATCAGATAGTACCACCACGTCGGGATCGCGGGATCGCATTAGCATAACATAACGAGTGGAGAGCGCCCTGTTAATGAACGGTGCACGTTCGTCATCTCAAGCCGGCATAGTGGAAGTGACTATTGCCTACATATATTCCTTTAATAATATTCATAATATACATACCCAGACAAAACACCGAGAATTAAATTCATGACGAAGAAATTACCAAAAATAACTAACGAAACAAAATATATCCACACCCACGTGTTGCCTTTTACTTCTGCTATCTGAAAAGTTAATAGCATCAAGTTATTAGGAAATCAACATCAAAAGACGAAAACATTTAAAAAAATAAATAAATCATAAATAATAACTACGTGCCATATAATTGATTGATTTACAGTTTCGTTCCAAATCGAGAGAGATACCGAGAGGAATGTGCACTGTCAATCTAGACGGTGCATACTTGTCTCCTCAAGCCGGCATAGCGGAAGCTCCTGCTGTCTATAGATATTTATCTGTAGTATTTTTTTTATTGTAGCATTTGAAATCTAAAAAGTCTCTACAGGCAGCAGTCGCCTCCGCCATGCCAGCCTGCGGAGACAGGTATGCACCATCTATATTGACAGTGTTCGCTTCGTATTAGCATTTCTCTAATAGGTAGTTCGTAGTATTTCGCTATACCTGACTACTTTCAAAGGTCTCCGGGTGCCGAGCTACACCAGGTCTATTATGAACATGGCTGAAGAAGAACACTTACAGCATACATAATATCAGTCCATCCTTCAAGCGTAATACATTGAAATACAGTCAACATGGAATAACCAATATTGTCAAAGTTAGTAATACCAAAATTCATCGGCTCTTCTTCATTCATTGTGCATACAAAACCATTTTCACAACGTATATCGTCCTCGTTTATACCTGAAAATATAATTTTTATTTATTTTTTATAATTTATTCTTCCCACGCAGAGGTGTTCTCTCACTCGGGTCTCCTCTGAAATGAAATGGAATGAACTTTGGAAATGAAACATGGTGTTAGTAAAAAGGTGGTAAATGAGTAACAATTTATCCACATGTTTCGCCACATTTTGCGGCATGCTAAACGATATTAATAAATTACAATGATTTTTTATTATATTGTTACGTGCACCTAGGGTGCAAAAGAGACAGCATGCGTCGAAGTTTCTGGAAAAGTCTCGTATAAGCGGCGTAAACATCTTAGCGTGACCTGTGACCTTGTTTACATTAGAATTAGTAAACAACTTCGACGAGAACTTTCTCGAAGCTTCCTCCTGTTTGAGTATAAATACTGACACCCGAGTGTCCCAAAAGGTAGTCCTATTCTGGATGCAATACAAGCAACTCCTGCGATAACAAGTTATACTGAACAGCGACTGAAGGCTATCCAGCAACTATCGTACCACTCCTGCTTCTACGTTACTGTGTGTCGTATGCAATAAATTGGTGTGAAGACCGAAGTCGTGTATTTTTTGTACCCCCGACGAACGTAACAATACATTAATATTACATTTAAATAGGTATATCAATTAAAAATTAAATTATTATTATTACGTGTATGTCAAATCAAAGCAGAGTGTGGCCCTAGAGGAGAGACCCTATCGTCTGTCTCACAATCCTGCTATGGTGTTGTCGACATTTTTTTATATTGTAGCTCGACATCAACACTCCTGATGTAAAGCTAGAGTGCGGTTAATAAACAGAAACAACTGCTAACCACAGATAAATTTCTACAGACAGCAGTCGCCTCCGCTATGCCGGTTTGAGAAGAATGTGTAACAGTGCACACACTTCTCGTTAAAACAATTCCCATGCAGAACATGTTTGTAACAAATCCGTATGATATTCGAGTTTTTTTTTGCAGGTCGAAGATTAAGATTCAAGGTACCTGTAACATTTCCGCTGCAAGCATCATGTAATACGCCCGAAAACAGCTCCAAGCCAATTATAGCGTATATAATAATAACAAATAATACTAAAAATGCTATATGAAAGAGTGGCACCATCGCTTTTAATATGGAATTTAAAACAATTTGAAGACCTGAAAAAAATATTTACAGAATTTATATGTTTTTATTTTTAAAAGAAGTTGTATATGTCATACTGGTACAGTACACATATATTTTATTATGTTTTGGTCATAGAGATATACATGGTAATTTTTTTAACTGGGACAGTATGGGGAAATCCGCAAAGATAATATAGAAGTCCTCCATGGGAAATCCGAAACCACAGGAGATACAAGGAAACTGTCTTAGGAACCATTTGCTCTTTTTTTATGAAAACGAATTTGGCATAGTAATTTTTCCGGTCAAGGTTGAGTTAACCATGGAAATGAGTCATTTTGATGAAAAAAAATTTTTATGCGGTTCGACTCAGTTTCATGTAAGAATCATTTCATTGTATCGGAAGAAAAAAATCGGAGCAGCAGAAGTTAGTCTAATGAAAAGGTCTCACTTTAAGCCGTAACTTTTTCAGTTCTGTCTCCGTTTCATATTGGAGACTCGGTGTTAATACGAGTATATAGGTTTAATATTGTTAAAAAGTCATCCTGTTTTAATTTACTCAAAATATAATTGTCAAAAATGATGTACGTCACTCAAATTAAATTCGTTTGGCGCGCTTTTGCCCGGGAGGGTTGAGGTGTTTTTTATCCCTTTCCTTAATTAATTCAGTGGTTATTATTGTGTAAAATTGGTGTTATTTTGCGTAATTTTATGTGAGTAATCTTGGAAATATTAAAATTCACTCTATACGAGGCAACGGAAGCCGTTTTTTTTTGTGGTTATCCCACGCCGCGAAAACGCTCATATTGTGACGTGACCGGGTCAATTGCCGCCAAATACTCCAAGAAAGCGTCAAATTGTAAAACACCATTGCAATTTGATGCACAAACATCAAGAATTTACTACTCGACATTGGCAGAATTGTTGTTGTTATGACATCTGAGGTCATTTAACAAAAGAAGAAGAAGGAAAAAGATGTGTTATACTATTTTGTCTTAATTATACTGTAGTAGATGTAATTTCTATCAAATATACTCACTAGGAACTCCAGAAACAAGTCGCAAGGGTCTTAACACCCTGAAAGCTCTTAAAGCTTTCACATCGAATGAATCTTTTGATATAAACTGAAGCACCATACTTGCTATTCTGAAATAACAATTGTTTATTTCATTATTACTAAAATTAATTTTAAAAAAATTACATACATGTCGTCCAGTCTGCCGTACCACCACTTTCGAATGTAACACTCGTGAAGTGACCATGTCGCGTTTCGGGAATAGTTCAAAAGTAGCCAGGTATAACGAGAGGAGTGTGCACTGTCAATCTAGATGGTGCACTCGTCTCCTTAGGCCGACTTAGCGGAAACGACTGTCTGTAGAAATTTATCTGTAGTGGCAGTTGTTTCTATTCATGGACCGCACGCTAGCTTTACATCAGGCAGAGTGTTGTCACATGCCGGACTACAATAAAAAAAAACCTAGATATCGGTGATATTTTTCTTTATTATAGCTCGACATATGACAACACTCCGCCTGATGTAAAGCTAGAGTGCGGTCCATGAACGGAAACAACTGCTACTACAGCGAAATGCCGGCTCGAGGAGCACACTCCACTCGTTATGCCCTAGGACGACAGATTGGACAAATAACCATCATCAGTCTGCCTACCACTCTTTAATAGTGCCTATAAGCACTGAGCGACCAAAGAACATATAACAAAGTTACATTGGTCAGAATTCAGCGAGGTTCGAACGCAGGTCTCATCTATCGTGAGGTTCGTCCTCTACCACTACACTCGCTCCAAAAGTATGTTAAACTACCACAAATATCATCAAAATCTATCAAAGGAACTTAAAACTGGACTGGAGCCATAATTCGTTGCAGCTTATTGCTGCTAAAGACCAAGATAATGAAAAAAGTCTACCATGTCAAACTGTACGATGAACACTTATATCTTCAAGCCGGTATAGTGGAGGAATCATTGCCCGCACTCCGCCTGATGTTAAGCTAGAGTGCGATCCATGAGCAGGTTCATCCGCTATTTCTGTGGTAACAGTTCTTTCCGTGGGCCCCAAATGAGAATGGGTGTTGTCAGATCAGCCGGTGTGGCTACGAGAAAAAACTTACCCTATAGTCACAATAGTAAAATCTAAACTGTTCCACGTATTTCTTAAATAGGCACCAGGATGGAACAAAAACCCATAGGCTATAATCTTCATTATACATTCACCAGTGAAAATAACCATGAAAATCCATTCGACTTTTTCCTAAAACAAAATTTGAAACAACTGCTACTTCAGAGAAATTTCTGCAGGCAGCAGCCGCCTCCGCTATGCCGGCTTAAGGAGACAAGTATGCACCATCTAGATTGACGCACACTCCTCTAGTTATTACCTAGCTACTTTCAAACTGATCTCGAAACGCAACAAGGTGTGTGTAACATTTTTGATGAAAATTCAACAACAAAAACCACCAGCTTGTAGATATGTATTAAACATCTGTGAAGTGACGCGTTTTGGGACTTCGAGATCAACTTGAAGGTAAGTTAGGTATAACCTAAATGCGTCGTGTCAACCTAAACGGTGCATATACGTTTTCTCAAGCAAGCATAGCAGAGGTGACTGTTGCCTGCCGACATTTCTCTGTGGTAACAATTGTCTCCGCTCATGGTCTGCACTCCGTCCGTACCAACCTTTTGTCTGCCTATCACTGAGAAGTGCAAACGTAAGTACAGGTCACATGAAACTTTATGGCGTCTCCGAAGTTAGCTGCAAGCGCTATTTCGCAATGATACAGTCAAGTTTACAATAGTAAAATTAAGACAATACAATACAATTGTCACGCCTTTTTCCCACAGGGATAGGCAGAGACAACGGAACGCCACTTACCACGATTCTGACACAACACCCTCGCTTCCTTTACATCCACAATTCTCTTCATGCTCGCCCGACGGTTATGGGCACTAGGCAGCCCAGCTTTCATGAGGATGTTCTCCTATTTGATCGGAAAACACCCTTCTGGGTCTGCCTCGTTTAACGCATCCATTCACATCAGATTTATATATTTCTTTCGTCAATCTCTTTTCATTCATCCTTTCCATGTGCCCAAACTATCAAAGCATTCCCTTGTCTCATGTTCGTCGTGCCCCGTTTAAACCCCTGAATTTGTGTACAGCGCAGCGTCTTATGACTAACTTCGGAGCCGCCATAAAGTTTGGTTTGTATACTATACTCACCAATATTTGATTTCTATCATTAGTATCACCAGAAGGATAAGGGGTAAACACAGCTAAAGCAATACAATTTGCAAAAATTGTCGTTAAAATCATGTATTCGAATGGTCTGAGATGATATTAAGGAATCCATAATACAAATTATACGTAACTTTTTAATATTTAAAAAAAATTACTGAACCGATTTTGTTGAAAGGTACGAAGGTTCTCGATATTTTAAATGCGATTTTCTTTCGAGTTTTATCTATGATCGATGAGATGAAGGTTAAAAATAAAAACTTTAAACTAAAAAAAAACTTTTAAAAAAAATAGTTTGATTTGATTTGATTTAATTTGAAAAGGTGAGACAAAAGGAAACCCCTTGTAAAATGTTCTGTCTATTTTTTTCATCAGTTCATTAGTAGCATGAAGCATCTTGTTTTTTCTGTTAATTTTAATTATTTAAATATAAGTAATGTATATAATTTTAATATTTAAGTTCGTTTTTTATCAATTTTCCTCTTAAATTATTTGCGAACTGAGCGTTGCTATTTGGAAAAAAAATACTAATAAATAAAAGGCGTGGATTCGAACCCCGAACTACGTTTATCGCTGTAAAAATAACGATACTAAAAATCAGAGAAATAACTTAACTTTTCCACTTGACTCTGATTAGAACCCCGTCTTTAGATCAATATCTTCAAGTGTTGACGATATCTTTCAGGATTCAAGTCAAGTCAAATTTCAGTCTTTTTTAAAAAGGATACTTCCACTCAACAATAGCGTAACATAGTTTTCTTAATGGATTCTTCACGGTTAGACAAAAAAGACTGCGTTTAGGTCTTTCAGGCTGGGGTTTTCCTCGTGGTCTAGCCTGTTTTCTTGGTGCTGAAGCAGCGGGTGATGCTGTAACGCCATCTAGACCTGGACCGAGGCTGTCTGCCCCTGGTGTTTGAGATTCACCTGCTGTCACTTCTGATGTCATTTTGTCCTGAAATCAACACACGCTTAATTTAGCTCTATTGATAGGTATTACCCACAGATAAATTTACCTAGGTTAAAGGTGGTATTACCCCAGCCTGCGATGCTGGGGTTTTAAAACACCCGCAAAGTTTCAGCGCGTTTCAGGATCAGCTTGATAATGAGAGAGGTGTGCTAGAGCGTTCTACTTCTACATTCAGCATAGCGGAGGCGACTGTCCCATCATCAATCTGTCTACCAATATTTTTCAGACTATTTTTTTTAAACTACTAAGTTAGTGCTTATATCACAGGCACTGAGTGATCAAAGTACATATAACATTCCTTGATATATACTTCTAGATAAGCAACAACGCTCCCGATGTGACGGGAGAAAAAAGATGACCGCAGTCACTTTTAGGTTTTTTGTCAATTAACTTGACGGCAATATTGTCAAATCGTTTGAAGTCATGTACGCTTTTTTCTGTCAGATGTATGAAGTTTGCTCATGGTTACATTGGACAGAATTTAGCGAGGTTCGAACACGGGACTCGTCGATCGTGAGTTCACGTAATGTGATGTAAAATAATAATAAAAACACGTAAATCGTTTATTAATACTTAAAATATACTGAAAATATACATGTACTACATCGGGGAACGATCGACCGTTTGTCTTCATTTTATTGTCTCATCCGCTTTCGTGTTTATGGTCATCGTTAATTATTGTGTGACGTCATCAGGTTTATTTAACAAATACATAGCTAACTACCCGCTGAGGTTTTTGATAGAATTTTATTGAAAAATTGTCGCGTTTGGAAGTAGCCAGGTATAATAAGAGCAGTGTGCACTGTCAACCTGATGATGCACAATTGTCTCCTTAAGTCGACATAGCAGATGCTGCCCGTAGAAAATCTGTAGTAGCAGTTGTTTCCGTTCATGGTCTGCACTTTAGCTATACATTAGGCGGAGTGTTGTCGTATGTCATCAATTCTACGCGTCTATAACGAGACGCCATCAATATTATTACTTTTACTTTACTAGAATGTATTTTTTTAAAAGGCGTGACAATTGGGGAGGTGTATCTGGTGACAGCTATCTTTTTTACATATTTTTTAGATAATATAGATTAATTTAGTCGACACGTGTTTCTGGAAAACTTTTGTAATTGCTTTGTTCTTTTTTTATTAATTTTTAAAAATTGCGATCGTAATATTGCAAACCTGAGGATTCGTACGGAACTAAACCATTGCCAATGAACAAAAAAAAAATCGTTTGTCAAAAGTTCAAACAAACTTTTATAAAATTTATCAAAATTACAATAGTTATTCGTATAAAACACTGTTATTGTTAGGAAACACAAACAAAAGATATTTGACAAACTTGTGAGGCGACAACCATAGACAACAAAATAATCTACGAAACTGTTAGGTTGGTACTTTGTATTCTATCTTGTCAAACTGTACGAAAGTCGAAGTGAAGGGTCGAAGACAGTCATTACAGTTTTTCAAATATCTCTGCGATTTTTAAGTATTTTCAGACGAGAATCAAAAAAATCTTCTAATTGAAGTAATATCTCGAAATGGTTTTCGATTCACCATGGGTTAGTTTTTTTGGACCTTGCCCATTGTATTGTATTGTACATGTAATGATTAGGGAATATATGTAAAAAAAATCTTAAAGGTACTTCACCACCCACGACTCTTTCATGATGTCACACCCACACGAGCATAACCTAACACACACTCACACACACGTCTTTCATTTACATTCCACCAATTTCTCTACACGTTTATAGTAGTAGGTTCCATATAAATAACAAAAATGTTGGGACTTTTTACAACAGGCGGAGTGTTGTCACATGCGGAGCTACAATGAAAAATATAATAATAACGAGAGGAGTGTGTACTGTCAACTTTGATCAATCCAGTATAGAGGAGGCGACTGTTTCAAGTTTACGCCTGATTACGCCCTCATACTTCAAGATATATTATTTAAAGTAGTAAGAATATAACACCTTTTCGCATTACGGAACAGTTTAAAAGGTTTTTTAATTATTGCAGCTCGGCATGTGACAACACTCCGCCTGATGTAAAGCTAGAGTGCGGTTCATGAATGGAAACAACTGCTACTACAGAGATACCTGTGCGGGTAGCAGTCGCCTCCACTATGCCGGCTTGAGGAGACGAACATGTACCATCTTAGATTGACAGTGCACACTCCTCTCGTTATACCTGGCTACTTCCAAACTATTCCCCCTATAGCCAGTTATAACAACAGCCAATCTATATAGTGCTTACACGACTCATCAAGCCAGCATAGGGGAGCGACTGCTGCCTGTAAAGATTTCTCTGTAAGTATCAGTTGTTTCCGTTCATGGACCGCGCTTTGGCTTTACATCTGATGGAGTGTTGTCATATGCCGAGCAACAATAAAAAAATGCTCACCCTACAAAGATGACGTGATAGTCTGAATTATCGCAACCCCTTGTAATATATAATTATATGTATACGGCATATTGGTAAACACGATCTCAATGGACAAACGCTAACAGAATAAACAATCGTTTTATGAAAGACTAAAACTTTCTTTTCTTTGTATAGAACCACTATGGCCTGGTGAATATACGTTAGCTCGCAAAAAAGAGGTAGGCAGTCTGATGACATTTATGTGGGATTATCGAGCAGGCGGATTCAAAGAACAAGGCAATTCTATAAATATCACCGTTTATTCTTGCTTTTTACATTAATTTTAACAAATACAACTTCTTCACAACACACGTCTTTCTCCTTCCGTCTAAAAGCAATCTCCCCCTCTCGCTCAAACTCTTTCCTCTCGCTCGCACAAAATCGCGTTCACAGATGGACAGGCGAGTTGGAGAAATACTTTGAGGCTTTGGGCGTCAAAAATAAATCCCACATTTATTAGACCAGTTTGAAGCCGTGGTCTAGCGGTAAGACGCGTGAACTCACGATCGATTTGCCCGTGTTCGAACCTCGCTAAAGACCAGTACCAATGTAACTATGTTATATGTACTTTGGTCGCTCAGTGCCTATAGGCACTATTAAAGAGTGGTAGGCAGACTGATTATGGTTATTTGTCCAGTCTGCCGTCCTGGGGTAGTAACACCACTTTCGAATGTAACCCTCGTAAAGTGACCTTGTCGCGTTTCGGGAGCAGTTTGAAAGTAGCCAGGTATTGCGAGAGGAGGACGATGAGGATGTAACTGTAAAAGTTTATCTGTAGTAGCAGTTGTTTCCGTTCATGGACCGCACTCTAGCTTTCAGGCAGATTGTAGTAATAAAATGCTGAGCTACTAATACTATTATAAAAAAATTAGTAATCGCGAATATTTGTCGTTTCACGGAACGCTGTACGGAATTCAATCAGAATTAAACTTGTAGAAGATTAGTTAACGCGGTAATTAATTAAATAATGCATTACGTTAATGTGTCCAAAACTTTAAAGCGTTATATGTCAAACGCTAATTCGAGCAAAACCTTTAATGAAGCCGTAGTTTTAACGCCGTGAATTTTAACGTGCAGTTTGAGATAGCCATTAAAATTAACGCCAATGGATTTGGAGTCGTAGAATAAGAAATACTATTATACTACTACTATTTAACTCACGCCTTGTTCCCATTGGGGTAGGCAGAAACTATGGAGTGCCAGCGACTCAACTCTCTACATACCGCTTTCTCTTCAGCCACATCCGTTACTCCCCTCATGCATGCGCGTCGTTTGATGGTGCTCCTCACCTGACCCTTTCTCAGCAGTTGACCAATCTGACTGAAAAAGGTCTTCCAAGGGCGCCCCCTTCCGACACTGTCATCCACTTTTGCACAATAAATTTGTTTAGTTAATCTCCTTTCATCCATCCTTTCCAAATGACCGAACCACGTTAGCATACTCCTTTCCACTCTGGCCACAATACTGTCCATGAGCAGAATACTATTATAGTTTATTAAAAATACAATTTCAAACAATTAGCAGAACACACAGCTAAATATTTTTGCTCTTATCTAATCCATAACATAAACACGACCATAAATAGATCGGGCATAAGCAGGTCACAAGGGTATTCTAAAAATAGGGAGAGTTGGGCTCGTTTTACCTACTTGATGCACGCTCAGTGACGTATGAATTAAGGAATTAAGGGAATTTCCCCGGAGTTTTGTGAATAAATTTTTATTATACTACTCCAATATATACTAATATACAGTAATACCCCGCTTTACGAGAGATACGTCCCACAAAAACTAGCGTTAAGTGAAATTCGCGTATAAGGGGGTCACGTTTAAGTATAACATCTTATAAAATCTTATCATAATGTTATGTAGTTGATATTGTAGTTATAAAATTTTGACGCCATGAGCGGAGATGATAGAGAAGTGTCGTGCAGCAAATACCCAGTTTATAGTGACAAATGTGAACCGTAAAGCACGTTCCACGCACCACGAAAGTGGTGGTACTAATAATGGACTAATAATGAGCATGCCTACCAATTTTTTAATACTCTCTGTATTAATTGGAATTATGGTCACCCTTTTTTATGAGGCATTGAGCAATAAGGTTCTTTAAAAGCAATATATTAAGGGCTTCTACTACATGCCTATAATTATTTACGATGTAAATTAAACTGCGTCAAAAAGTTATATACATTGATTCTTTAGAACTAAATTTATCAACATTTGTTTATATGTAACAAGCGATGGAGAGTAATATTAAATTTGGATCAATTTAAATTATTAAATATTGTTATTGAACTAAAAATACGCAATACTATGGTATGCTTTTGATGGTTAAATATAATTTTATTATTTGCTTGTGTTAGTTTTGTTTAAGGGTTAGCTGAAAACTGAATAGACTCGTAGCTTCCTGTTTTTACTAATGACCTATCTATCTATCTATACTGATATAGCTTTAAATAAACTACGTCTTTTTTATTTATTATGTTATTATTCTGTTGAGTGCGCTCCTGAATGGAAACAAAGCAGTTGTTGATAGAAAAATTTCTGCAGACAACGGTCACCTCCGCTATGCAGGCTGACAATGCACACTCTTCTCGTTATACACGGTTACTTCCAAGATGATCTCCAAATGTCACTTCACGGGTGTTACATTCGAAATTCTACTCCAGGACGGCAGATTGGACTGATAACCATCATCAGTCTACCTTCCACTCTTTTTAAAGAAGTGGGTATCCAATGGACGTCCTCTTAGTCTAACTTTAAAGACACAGGCTGTACAAAATAATAATATTCTCTAAGTAACTTTTTATGTTAACACATGCCGTTACATCGACAATAGTGCTGTAGCTACACACATCGATATAAATAATAAACATCGATATCGACGTTCTTGATAACGGAACTAATAACGGAATACATAAAAGTTATGTACCGTGATGATAACGCGTACAGCCTCCTAACCTATCGTTCACGGTTAGGGTTGCCAACATTTTTTCCGCGATTGTATTTTTTAAATTGTAGCTCGGTATATGGCAACACTCCGCCTGATGTAAAGTTGGAGAGCGATCCATGAATGGATACAACTGCTACTACAGAGAAATCTCTACAAGCAGCAGTCGCCTCCGCTATGCCAGCCTGGGAAGACGAATGTGCGCCATCCAGATTGATAATGCACACTCCTCTCGCTATACCTGGCTACTTTCGAACTGCTCCCGAAACGCGACAAGGTCGCTTCACGTGTGTTACACTCGAAAGTGATGTCTGTGGTTCTGGGGTAGTCCCAAAATGGCAGACTGGGCTGATAACCATCATCAGTCTGCCTACCACTCTTTAATAGTGTATAGGCACTGAGAGACTAAAGTACATATTGGTCAAACTTTAGTAAGATTTGAACACTGGTCTCATCGATCGTGAGTTCACAGGTAATACCGCTAAACCACGGCTGCTCAAATATTATTCATATCCCATTTTTCATTAAATACTGGTCACCCTAAAGATAAAAAATATATCTAATCTATAGACGCAACGAGGTGGAATGTGCGGTACTTGTTTGGTCCCATTATAAGTTTAATATCGATCCTGCGAAGTAGAGATATGAGGGGCACCATAACGATATACTCGTACATACATTAATACCCAGAGTCGTAGAGAATCTATGAAGCGGTTTTTTTTATTGTAACTTTTTTCTTTCTTTTTGTTTTATATGGCGTTATAACAATTTGCCAGTGTCAAAGTAAATATTTTTGCATCAAGTTAATAATACTGTGCACCACGAGTCATTCATTCATCACACTAAACAGTCAGGTCAAGTCAAAAATTACTCCAGTAAAGTGGTAGAAACTTCTTATAGAGTTTTGGAGGGAAAATGGAAACACAGGTTCTCTTCTTTTGAATTGTTTGCCCACACTCCCGCACATTCACGAACACTTAATGGTTAATAATCCACCATTATTACACATTAACACTCGAAGAAACATAAGTTTAGGAAAATAATTCAAAACAGATAACCAGACGCCTTAGATGGCCACCAAAACTCCTTTATTGTAGCTCGGCATATGACAACACTCCGCCTGATGTAAAGCTAGACAGATAAATCTCTATGGGCAATTAATGAAAAGAAACGGGATAATCAGTCGTTTAGTATTTCATATTTTCACCACCACTTTGGAATGTAACACCCGTAAAGTGACCTTGTCGCGTTTCAGGAATAGTTTGAAAGTAGTCAACTACAACGAGAGGAGTGTGCATAGTAAATCTAGATGGTACATACTCGTCTCCTCAAGCCGACATAGTGGAATCTACTGCTGTCCGTAGAGATTTCTCTGTAGTAGCAGAACAGCCGTGGTCTAGCGGTAAGGCGCGTGAACTTACGATCGATGAGATCTGTGTTCGAACCTACTTTGGTCGCTCAGTGCCATATAGGCACTATTAAAGAGTGGTAGGCAGACTGATGATGGTTATTCGCCCAGTGTGCCGTCCTGGGGTAGTACCACTACTTTCGAATGTAACACATGTGAAGTGACCTTGTCACGTTTCGGGAATAGTTTGAAAGTAGCCAGGTATAACGAGAGGAGTGTGTACTGTTAATCTGGATGTCACATGCTCGTCTCCGCAACCGGCATAGTGGAGGCGACAGCACAGGTTTCTCTGTAGTAGCAGTTGTTTCCATTCATGGACCGCACTCTAGCTTTACATCAGGCGGAATGTCTAATAAATAAACTTAAAATTATAGATAAGGAAATAGTAATGACAAAAGTCTCTCATACTCTACCCCTGGAAGAAACGCGTTCCAATCAATTCACTCGTGCGTAAACGAATCCGTAGTAATCAAATTAAATTACCCAAATTGTTACAATAAAATAGCTTGGCGATCGAAAGATCCATGTTTGAATCATGCAAAATTCTGACCAATGCAGTAACTAAGATATGTTATGTACTTTGATCATTGTCTATGGTATAAAATTATATAGGCAATAATTTAAAAAGTGGTAGGCAGACTGATGTTAGTTATTAGCCTCGCCTACCGTCCTGGGGTAGTACCAGCACTTTCAAGTGTAACACCCCTGGTCGTGTTTCAGGATTCGTTTGGAAGTAGCCAGTGCTCCGGCAATACGAAAGCAACTTCTATCTGCACACACGTAGTAGCAGTTGTTTTAGACCGCACTCTAGATTCACAGACCGCACCAGGCGAACTGCGGTCATACAGTAAATTTAAACTAATTTAAAAAAATATTTAAATACAATTTAGGAGATTTGTTAGAATCATGAAAGGAAACTATCTATTGCCTCTACCTACCCCTATAAGACTAAAGGTATAACATATGTACAGAATTACAATAAATATATTTATCTTAAATAATTAATATTTTCGTTTAAATAAAAGTCGAACTTACCAATGAATTAAATACTTTATGAAAGAATAAAAAAAATCACTTAAAACACAAATATAACATAAAATAGTGTCTAGCCATGCTCCCCATCCAGAAGTCCGTCACGAGGTCACGTCTTGTCACCAAAATACAACGAGCTTTCCAACAGTTCTCCCAAATGACGTGTTTGCACTATTTTTAAACATTTCCAACCAAAAAATTTACAAATTTTCAATAAAAAACAATTAAAAAAGGTTTAACGTTACGCGCCCAATTGATTTGTTCAGCCAATGTTGTTCGAGCCGAATTTTAATTTTAAAAATAAACTCAATTGGCCGGGAGCGCGCGTTTACGGAAAGTTCGAAATTCGAATTTGGGTTAGAATCCGCGCGTAATGACGCCACACATACGAGTGCCGCCTGCTCCGATATAACGCCAAAGATTATGTTAAAACCAGACACGACATTACGTAGCAAGCTTTTCTATTCTCGTAGTCTAGTTCAGTTTTTGATATTATGTTAATATTATTTAGGCTTCTATGAGCTGACATCGCCACGATACTCATTCAGCTCTAATTAAATAAAGATTTAAAAAAATTATGTGTTTGCGGGAATTTATAGGGCAAAATTACGCGTTTTCTTCATAGGTGTGAAACAGACATATACTTATTTTTCCGCAAGAGATTTATTTATAGATAATATTCACAAGGGGTATTCAATCGAATATAGTTTTTTATAAATTTATTTACCTCTAGTATTTAATCATCTTTGAACGTCAAAATGAAAAATATTTATTTCAATTCTACGGTAACATAATCTTTGGCCACGCACACACTCAAAAGGCAGAGGTGTTCCTTCAGCCAGACGAGTCGGCATTTTACGTGTTTGCCACTAAAATTACACGTTCTTTTGCATCTCTCCAAAAAATTGCGTCCTTCAATAACGCCCGTTGCTTAGCAACCTAATCGAGGACGACTTTATTTTAGTATACGGCGATAAATAAGCAGACTGGTGATGGTTATTAGCCCATCCTTATGAAGTAACCTAGGATGACATTCCGAGAAGTAGTCGGGTATAATGAGATGTGTGTGTACCTCTTAAGCCGGCATAGGAGAGGCGACTGCTGTTTGTAGATATTTGTCTGTGATAACAGTTGTTTCCATTCATTCATTCAAATAGAGTATGGTTACAGTATAAAAATAGATTAGTATCAATCTGACCGTTGGATGTTTAATGTTTATTATATTTTTTTATGTTATTATTATAATTTTATTTTATAGTTAGTTTCAAATAACACTAGGAAGTGGTTTGGTTATTAAAACAGAATTATTACAACGGGAAAAATAAAGATAATAATAAACTCTAGTCTTTTTGTGTTCTGCACAATATAAGTTTATTAAATATTTTTATATTGTATCTCCGTTCGATCTCAGAATACAGAATAAACTTCTCGTATTCTGAGAGTACAGTATTTGACCGCACTTCTCCTATTTTAAGTTAAAGTACGGTCCATTTGCGAAGAAGAAAGAAGTCCATTAGCTATGGAGACTTGCGATGGTCCCGGATTTACGATTTTTCCGAACCATAGACCTCCCCCCATAGCCTAGATCTATACCTAGGTAGATCATTTAACGCGTGTTACCCTTGAAAATAATATGTATAGAAAAAAAAGTCAACTAAATCTAGCTTTAGTGCTCTAGGTCGCAGTGTCTCTTTAAAATAAGGTCAAATTAGCAATTCAGTTCAATTTCATTTGTATCCATTAGTATATTGCGTTCGTTCAATTAATCTAAGCACTTTATGTAAAACAATCTACAATTTACAATACATGTATAACAAGCGCCATCTATCAAACTGTTTAGGAACTAAAATGTTCGTGGAAATCAGGAAAAGTGCTTTTACTAATTACACATAACCCTCAATAGATGGCGCTAACGTTAACGTATACGTGCCATGACTGAAACGACATTTATTTATGTATGCCGGCTTGTGAAGACGAATCCAGATTAACAGTTCACACTTCTCTCGTGTTACATTCGAAAGTGGTGGTATTACCCTAGGACGGCAGACTGGGCTAATAACCATTATCAGTCTGCCTACCAGTACGATTTGAAAAATGTTTTTGAGTAAGAATATAACCTTTTTTCAGGCCTACCGCGATCTTACATAGGGAGAAAAGTTTCCATACTTCGGAAGCTGTTAACTTGATATGCCCGGGCACCATCAGCTTGTATCTATATATTAAAAGAAGGCAAGCTGATGCCATCTTTATTATAATCATTTATTTATTGCTCGTAGTCGTGAGTTTCAGAGTGTAGTTTAGGACCAGTTAAATAACGAGATGTTTTAGCACAATGGACGAGGTTAGGCATATTCAGTTCCTTAAACAGACATAGCGGAGACTACAGCTGCCTGTAAACATTGATCTGTGGTAACAGTTGTCTCAGCCCTGCACTTACCGGAATATTATAAGGAAAAAATGCAAATACCGTCTCTATTACTGTTTATAAAGGTAACCAAAACAAATGTAAAATTACCGCAGTGCATTACGATACAAAATCTACGTTTAACAAGACCATTGACCCCCAAACGAGTTCTATTTAAATGCAATTAAATTTTACTAATAAAAATACCTACATGGATTGATTCATTTATTTGTCATTCGTCCACAATAAAGCTGCGTTTACCCCATGATCGACAGCATTGATATATACAACTAGATGTGCAATAACGCTCCCAAAGTGACGCGAGAGAAAACATGGCCACAGTCACGTTTAGGTTCTCTGTCAGTTATTTGACTTGACGGCAACGTTGTCAACTGTTTAAAGCGGCCTACGCTTTTTTCATGTCAGATGTATGAAGTTTGCACTTCTAGTATATATTAGAGATGAAACAGATATCCGGTAACTATCCGGTATCCGGCCTATCCGGCGGCCGAATTCCAGATTTTAAAAAATATATTTTAAAGTAATTAATTGCTTTATTTAGTTAGTATCACTTAAGAAATGCAATCAGTAATCACAAATTAATTCTACAACTTAGAAAATGAATTATGAAATGAAATGAAATTTCTTTATTGCATGAAACATGGTGTTAGTAAAAGGGTGTTAAGTAACAATTTGTCCACATGTTCCGCCACAATTAGTACTCATACTGCACTAAGGGCAAATTATGGTAAGTGAATATTAATTTCTCTGCATTAAGAGGTAGCGAGCGGTTTCGCTTGCCTTCGTAAATAAGGCCTTCAGAAAAGTCTTTTGCTTTACACACCCGTTCGCGCCCGTTCCGCCGGATATTCGGCAGCCACAAGGTTGGTCAAATAACCGGTCTCCGGTATCCGGCTAAACTGCTATCTGTTTCATTATCATATTATATAAAGCTCGATTACCACTGACTGACTGACTCACTGACATATATTATGAAGCACTTGCCGGGGGGTTAGAGAGATGATTCTTTTTGGGGCGTGTAGAGGGCGCTCCCGTGACCCCAGGAAAACTTCGACTTTGACCGGAAGTGGACTCTGGACCGGAAGCGATGCCGATATCTCGGAAACGGAACGAGATAGGGCGCAAGTGCCGGAACAAAAGTTGCAGGAAATGCCCTTTAATCCCGAAATCCATTATTTGTTTTTTCAAAAAAAAATTTTTTTTCAAAACTACCCGAAAAAAACTTTTTCAGCGCCGCGAAGCGCGCCCAAAAAACTAGTTATATTATATACAGCTCGATTACCACTCACTCACTGACTGACTGACATATATAATGAAGCACTTGCCGGGGGGTTAGAGGGGTGATTCTTTTTGGGGCGTGTAGAGGGCGGTCCCGGGACCTCGGGAAAACCTCGACTTTGACCGGAAGTGGACTCTGGACCGGAAGCGATGCCGATATCTCGGAAACGGTAAGAGATGGGGCACAAGTGCCGGAACAAAAGTTGTAGGAAATGCCCTCTAATATCGAAATCCATAATATTTTTTTTCAAATTACCCGAAAAATAACTTTTTCAGCGCCGCGAAGCGCGCCCAAAAAACTAGTCATATTATATAAAGCTCGATTACCACTCACTGACTGACTCACTGACATATATTATGAAGCACTTGCCGGGGGGTCAGAGAGATGATTCCTTTTGGGGTGTGTAGAGGGCGGTCCCGTGACCTCAAGAAAACCTCGACTTTGACCGGAAGTGGACTCTGGACCGGAAGCGACGCCGATATCTCGGAAACGGAACGAGATAGGGCACAAGTGCCGGAACAAAAGTCGTAGGGAATGCCCTCTAATATCGAAATCCATAATTTGTTTTTTCAAAAAAATTTTTTTTTTCAAATTACCCGAAAAATAACTTGTTCAGCGCCGCGAAGCGCGCCCAAAAAACTAGTTATACTAATATATAGCTGCAATACCACTCACTCACTCACTGACTGACATCAATTATTTCGTACTTGCCGGGGGGGTGCGGGGGTGAAATTTTCGGGGTGTATAGGGGGTGTCGAAAAAACCTCGAGAAAAATACGACTTTGACCGGAAGTCGATTCTGGACCGGAAGTGACAGCGATATCTCGGAAACGGGGCGAATTGGGGCTGTCACCCCGAAGAGAAAGTTGTAGAGAATGTCATTTTGTGGCGAAATAAAAAAAAATTTTCAAAATCGGGCAAAAAAAAAATTTCAAATCAGGCAAAAAAAAAACCATACAATTTTCGGGGTGTTTAGGGGCGATCCATGTGACCTGAGAAAAAATACTACTTTGACCGGAAGTTGACTCTGGACCGGAAGTGATAGCAATATCTCGGAAACGGGGCGAGTCAGGGCAGTCACCCCGAAGAAAAAGTTGTAGAGAATTTTGTCTTATGGCGAAATCAAAAAAAAAAATTTCAAAATCGGGCAAAAAACTAAATTCCCATACAAATCGGTCGGCCCTCGATGATACTTCCATCTCGCTCTTTTCCATCAGTCGGTGCATGAAGCGAGAGCGAGAGGTGCGGAGAAAAAAGTTTTCTTACGGCCGCATTTTCGGGACAAACGATCGAAACGGCTTTACCTCGGTCAGTCGGACTGTGAGCGCGGCCGCGTGAACATCGAATTTGCTCTTGCTTTTTTTCGAATATTTTAAATATCTCAAGAAGTAGATACGTCAGAGTAACCATGTAAAGACCAATTTTGTTCAGTGTGACCAGCACTATTTTTTTAAATTTTTGTTTTTGTTTTTTTTTTAAATTTTTTAAAATCTTTATATCTCGAAAAGTAGATACGTTAGCGTCACCGTGTAAAGACCAATTTTGTTCAGTATGACCAGCACTATTTGTTTTTTTTTTAATTTTTCAAAATCGCCATATCTCAAAAAGGACATACATTAGCGTAACCGTGTAAAGACCAATTTTGTTCAGAAACGTAAACGCTTTTAGATGGCGAGCTAAATATTTTCAAAACTGCCTAAAATCTATTCGATCTAATACGTTTTACGACAAAAAGGGCCTCCGCGGGCCGCTTGCGCCCGCGGCTCTTACCCAACAGCTAGTCTCTAGTATATATCTGTATAATCGAGAGTTTTGTTTTTTATATTTTGGTTGCACAATGTCATATGGGAATTATATATGGATTATTTAAAAGAGTGGTAAGCAGACCACCGTTCCCAACCTGTGAATTAACCTAGTCTAGTTTCACAATTTTAGGTAACCACGTATGACAAGATGGCTGTGTCCATCAATAAATGGTGCACATCATGGCCTGTATAACGAGGAGGATTGCTAACTGCAGAAACTGTAGTAGCAGTTGTTTCCGCTCGTGGACCGCACTCTAACTTAAAATTAGACAGAGTGTAATCACAATAATAAAAAAATAAAACTTATAAAAGAAAGTGATAAATTACGTTGCTACGGAACTTCTTTATTTATTATTTACTATTAAATTTGTTTAAGTATTCAACGGTGACAAAAGACGAAGTCGTAGCCGCTACCTAAAGTGCTACGCAGTATTCAGGCGCTACGACGTGACTTAAAAAATTACAATGAAATCTAAATAGAGAAAAATATCACGCACATTCGGGCTGACAGTTGCGTGTGTGTTGATATTTTACTATTTAAAAAAAATGACGAATATTTTTTAAAGCACCAATATGGGATATGTGTATTGCCGTTAGGAAGTTAAATTTCTGGACACGATGTATGTCACAAAAAGAGTTTTCAAATATAGGTCATTATTTGACATAGGCAGTTGCCATGCAAGAAATCTAGAAGAGTTTATTGTAGCTTCTGAAAAAGATGGCGTACAATTTTTTTCTTACAAACTATACGTGATAAATTCTAAAGGAATTTCTACTGCAGTCCTGATTTTAAAGAAATAAATCCTAGCTTGAACACTTAGCTGCAATGCGTCAACATTTGTTACCTTGCTTTTCAAAACTCAATTCAAACTTAAGGCCAATGACCTACAATAAAATATATTTTCATTAATTTACTTTATACTAATAACTAATAAATGGTTTTATTATCATTATTACAATGTGATAAAGAATAAATTAGTGTAATTGAGGCCAAGAGAGTAATTTGCAAACGAATTTTCACCATTAGAAGTCAATTTTCGCGCGTAAATCGACGAAATGTCATCCACCATCTTGCCTATCCCGATTGGCGTAGAAAGTCGTGTTTTTACAAACGAATATGTGATATATATTTGTCTCTTTCGCCCCGGTTACATAATAAGGAAATGGGTGAGCAGTGTAGAGTATTGTGTTCCGCATGCGGTCTACCGGTCTCTAGAAAACGGGGGTGTAGAAAAATCAATATAGTCGACGACTTTGCGGCAGTTGTCTGGCACGCCGGTGCTATCGCTAAATAATTTAAAATTCGCGCACCGCGAAATAAAAAAAATCATTAAAATAACAACTTAATTATTAAATATTAATTATATTTGTATTTAAATTATTATTTTAAAAAAATAGTTTCGTGAATTGTCTCAGTTTGAAGGCGGGCCCAATGTAAGTTTTTTCAGCTGTCATTTTTTTACCCTTTTGTCACCTTGTTATATCTCTTCCATTTGACAATTTACTTATTAACTTATCCCATACTTAAATATTTAAGTATAAAACAATGAAACTAGTGTACCAAGGTTCAAGAAAGAAACCTTAATCCGCATTGTTTAATTAACAGCTGATTGGACCAGCCGGGGCGTTAAACGTCAAAATTTTCACAAAACCTCCCATAAAATCTAACTTAATAAATAAAATATTCAATAAACTTACCAATTTCGTTTCAAAACCACATTTTCAGAAAAGAAAATCGATTTTTATTACGACTTTTTGACACAAAGAAAATGCGTACTCAGTACTCACTAATTGTTTCGATGTTTTATTTATTTAGTTAAAGTTAATTTTATATCACATTACATTACTGTTCACTGTCTGCTGCCACTGTGTAGGTTCGTAATCGATAGAGCAATGTAAATGATGTTAGTTTTTATCTTAGAACGTGTTATCGAATGACGTAGGACCAACCCCCCCAAATGCTATTGACACGATGACGTCAGATGTCCTCGAAAGTCCCCATGGAATTATAGGACTGTCCAATCATCTTCTCTTATTATGTGTAATAAAGAAATGTTTGTATAGACTGGAAAAACACCACTTTTTTATAAGTACTTTTTTATATTTAAAAAACCATCATGTGTTGAGCTCTTCCTAATGTTACATACGGGTTCCTTTTCCGCAATTGAGCAGTTATAGCCGCTCGTTGTGCGTGATGGTCCACGTCACTGCAGCCATCCGATATCTCCCACTAAGCCCAGGAGACTTTCACGTTTTTGCGCATCTCCTTCTCGTGTGGAAGAGCTTTTCAGGTTCATCCACGTTACTGCAATCCAAGAGCTCATGCTAGGCTATCGTTTCAGATTCATGTAACATTAATAATGTGTTTGTTATAGAAGCAGTGCCTCCTTATAACGGCTGAATATTGCTGGGCTTGGTAAATCTGAAACTAGAGTGCGATCCATCAATCAAAAACTGCTACAAGAAATTTCTACCACAGTCGCCTCCGCTATAACGGCTTGAGAAAGCAAATGTGCACCATCCATTGACAAAACACACTCCTTTCGGTATACCTACCATACTGCTTCCAATCTAATCCCAAAACGCGACTGCATCATACAGCCTTCTTACCTCTTTGAAAGTTTTATTCAAACATCCTTCAATGAAAAATCCATTTCGTAGGATCAAAAAGTGAATTTCGACATCGCTCGCAGCGATATTGCTTTGAAAAAAGCTTTTCACGGTATTTCAGACTGAAATATGCAGTCGAGCTTCTATTAATTTACTATGGCAGTGGAAAAGCAGGAACTTTAAATGGAAAATTAAATGTAAAAATTTGGGATAAATATAATTTTTATTACTGGGCTTTATAGTAGAACAATATGTAGTCTTAGTTGCCGAATCTATAAAAAAACTAGGCCCGCGACTTCATATGCCTATAATAATTATGCGTTTAACTTGAAAAATGATAGATTTCCCATGCAAGTTTATTTGACTTGTGAATTTATTTCACTACCTTAAGGGATAGTCTTGCAAAGACGCCAAAACATGTAATTCTTTATTCCTTATTATAAAAATGATTTTTTAAATCTTTCACTTGACTTTATGTGGATAGACAAACATCCCCTATTTCATACTTTTAGAATAGAATAGAATATATTTTATTTGTCTACTATAACTCTAGTTATGTCGTTGTAACAAACCTATTGTCACAAGTAAAATTTAAAAAAAAATCAAATAATTTTTTCCTTCAATAAAACTTTTTCCCTCCAAAAAAATGACAGCTGTCAAAACTTTCAGATCTACAAAAGAAAAACTACATGTTTGTCGGAGCTCACAAAAGTAACAGGTACTCGATACCAGCTTCAAAGAGTATTTGTATCTAATATTTGCAAACGTGTTTCGTGACATACCCAGTGTGGGTGCTAACAGATGATCGGAACATTCTGGAATTTGTGCCGAGTGTGCCCTTCGATGCCAGTTGATAAGGTAAGAATTGTATTCATTTATAATGGAATTCCATACTGTACACTTATACTGTACTGAATACACTTTGGGGCAAAACTGAGGCCGTGTGCCTTAGCCCAACGCATACAGGCAGTGGCAGATTTAGCAGCAGGCTGAGTTGGGTAGAGCCTAGGCAGATTTTATAGGAAATAATAACGAGGGATTTCCTACTATGTTTTATTGTGACGTAAACACCGTAACCTAGCTACAGACAGACATCAGAAAAACAGCTAATGTAAAATTACTTTTCCTAATGCCTGGTACTTTTCGGCCATTATCAATAGATTTTAGGGGCGACTTTGAGGTTATTTTTTCTACTTCTTACAAAATTTTTTTTTTTTATAATTATACCGCGGCATGTGACAACACTGTCTGATGTAAAGCTAAAGTGCGGTCCATAAACGGAAACAACTGCTACCACGTCGCCTCCTCTATACCGGCTTAAAGAGATGTTATCCTCCTAGTAACTATCATCAGTCTGCCTACTAGTCTCATTAAGTTGCCTTGGTTGATAGTTTCGCTTAGCACACGAGCCTTAATACAAAATTCCTCAAAATGTCATCGACTCATGTAAGACAATATAGACGTTATCGCACATACATATAACGCTGAAAATCGGCACACGAGTAAAAGTAATAACGTACAAAGGAAATAGGATACGAAAATAACCATTATTTGTATGACCTAAAATACTAGACTTCTGTGAGGAGACGTGAACCTTATATTGATCGGATACGCGTCGCCAAATTTCGTCTAAGTTTATCTTTTATGGCTTCCCTTTTACGATCGTAGAACAAGAAAAAAATTGTTTAAAAGATTAGGGGCGTTGATTCGTTCTCCTTCGCTAGACATGTACAGTATCAATGTATGTACATTATTGTACATATATACGCAGAAACTAGGGTATTAGGAAAATACAAACACATTATTAACAACCAAACACCATTGATATATACAACTAGATGTGCAATAACGCTTCCAATGTGACGCAAAAGAAAAGATGACCGCAGTCACCTTTAAGTTCTCTGTCAGTTAGTATTTGACTTGTCGACAACATTGTCAAATTATTTGGAGCGGTCTACGCCATTTTTTATGTCAGATATATCAAGTTTGCACCTCTATTATAAATATATCTCTTTGGTATCTTGGGTGTAATTTGTTACTAATTAAGCAGGTGGTACAATTCCCACGCAGGACATAAAAGGCGCCTGAAGGCCTAAATGTATTACCACCGAGGGTATTTCCCTTGTTACCTAAACATAAATATTTTATTAAACTTAATGTTAAGCAAGTTCTTGAACGTAAACAACTGCTCGCTTCTACGGAAAAAAATGTACACGCTATGCCGGCATGAGGATACGAATATGCACCGTCCACGCTGACAGTGTACACGACTGCTACTACAGATAAATCTCTACGGAGATGAGTATACACCGTACAGGTCACTTCACGGATGTAACATTCGAAAGAGGTGGTATTGCCCCAGGACGGCAGACTGGACAAATAGCCATCCGGAAATATAGCCCTATCTCGTTCGGTTCCAGAGATTTTTTTTATTGTAGCTCGACATGTGACAACACTCCGCCTGACGTAAAGCTAGAGTGCGGTTCATGAATGGAAGCAACCGCTACTACAGAGAAACCTGTGTGGGTAGCAGTCGCCTCCACCATGCCGGCTTGAGGAGACGAGCATGTACCATCTTAGATTGACAGTGTACACTCCTCTCGTTATACCTGGCCTCGTTATACGGGTGTTACATTCGAAAGTGATGGTACTACCCCAACACGGCAGACTGGACAAATAACCATCATCAGTCTGCCTACCACTCTTTAATAGTGCCTATAGGCACTGAGCGACCAAAGTACATATAACGATATCGAGTTTCGAACTCCAGACTGAACCAATTATCGGAATATTTCGTATATTTTCTTAGGCCACATGGACCCCCTGCAATAATGATGCCACTGTCAATCTAGATGGTGCATACTCGTCTCCTCAGGCCAGCATAGCAAGACGACTGCTACCCGTAGAGATTTATCTGTAGTAGCATTTCTGTCCACTCATGGACCGCACTCTAGCGGAGTGTTGTCATACATTAAAAAATAAATAAATAAATGTCCCAGTTTAAAAAAAAACACTCTTTATAAGTTAACTTGGTCCTTCATCATTTAAAGTTGCTTTAAATATTAAATGTGTAATCACAACGTCATCTTAGTATAATTAAGTGTTTCAGCATGCATGACTTTCACTGAAAAATGCAGCTGTAATTTCATGGAACGGTTTATGAAGGAATTTGGAAGGTTCTACTATATTTTAATGTAGTGAAATAATCTTTAATTATATTTTAAGAAATTTACTGAATAAAATTCGGAATGCCTGAAAAAACAGAGCGGCAGTGGTCTAGCGGTAAGAAGCGTGAACTCACGATCGATGAGACCCGTGTTCTGACCGGTACTAATGTAACTTTGTTATATGTACTTTGGTCGCTCATTAAAGAGTGGTAGGCAGACTGATGAAGGTTATTTGTCCTGTCTGCCGCCACTTTCGAATGTAACACCCGTGAAGTGACCTTGTCGCGTTTCGGGAATAGTTTGAAAGTAGCCAGGTATAACGAGAGGAGTGTGCACTGTCAATCTGGATGGTACATGCTCATCTCCTCAAGCCGGTATAGTGGAGGCGATTGTTGCCCGCACAGGTTCCTCTGTAGTAGCAGTTGTTACTATTCATGAACCGCACTTTAGCTTTACATCAGGTGGAGTGTTGTCACATGCCGAGTTACAATAAAAAAAAATGGTATAGCGAAAACTACTGACGCTTGTAGATATTAGCACAGTGATAACATCAGGCAGGGTGCGGTCAAACGCTTGTCTATTAAGCATCCAAAAAATAAAGAATATTTTTATTTTTTAGTATAGGAATTTCATTATTTATGAATGAAATTGAACGAAGCAATTCCGATTTTTGTTATGTCACAAAGCAACCTGCCATTTGATGCACTGTGCATACGCAGACACTCAGGTCAGGCTCGCCTATGTGATACCTATTTACCTTCAAGTTAATATTAATATTTGATTTATTTAAACTTACGTCTACAGTATTTTGAGCAATAAATGCATATTGTTGCCATGAAAATATGTATTATTTATTATTACTTAATTATTTTTTTTAGTATTTACGTAATCTTACTTCTGATTTTAATTTTGATTTAGACTTTAAGTCTGATTTTAATATTTTTTTTTTTTTTTTATACTACAGTTTATTGTGTAAGATGTGGCACCTAAAGGTGGATCATTCGCCATAGGATTGGTCTACTTAACAGAAGCATGATATAATGATTCCCACCACTGGTCGCCCTGAAAAATATAAAAATATTTAAAAAAAAATCTTTGACATATCTCATATAATATACGATTTTATTAATTAAAAACAAAAAATCATACATTTAAGTGTTTAAAAAGGTAATGTTTCCTAAATATCTGTATTTAGGAATGAACTCATACATAGAGGCTATACGTATATTAGTTTTTTCACTAACAAATTGCTAATAATAAGCTAGGTTTTTGCGAAAAAGGTCACGCGAGCAAGGTTAGTGTAAAAATTGAAGGAAGGGTTCCTAAAGCTTGTCGACCAATAGAGGCGATCCTAAAACCGCATTTCTACGCTGTACCTCCCTCATATGTAAATTGCACCTTAATATCACGCATTAAGTCAGAAATTCACTTGAGGAACAGTGCCCAATTCGATTCTGCAAGCCTAATAGACGCTAATTATACCTCCGAAAGTAGCTTTCACTATACCAGCCCATCTCCATTGAAAGCTGGGCAGAGGCATAGTTCTTAGTTTACTTTATTTGTAACGGCGCCCGGCATTGCCCGGCTTTATAAGTTAACAGCTCTCGAAGTATTAAAACTTTTCTCTCCATACCTCTCAGTCACCTTATGCAATAACCCGTGAGAAAGAACGGGACGGAAGCATTTTATGAATTTTTTTTTAAACCCGATTTCTAATTTTTATTTCGACATAAAATTATATTCTCTACAACTTTTGTTTTGGAACAATCGCCCTGACTCGTTCCACTTCCGGGATATCATGGTCACTTCCGGTCCAGATGAAAATGTTGCAATATCCTTTCTTAGAGCACGTCTACTCTATAATACGAAGGTATCATATTATCAGGACATTATCAGGACATTTTTTTAGATAATTTAAAGAGGAATAATTCTTTCATACAAATTTTTTGGGTATCTCGAACGGTTTACGCAGCGCACGCAACGGAAGCCCAAGATGAATAATATTCCCCGTTTTTTCCACATTTTCGACTGTTTCTTCGCTCCTATTAGTCGCAACGTGATATTATATAGCCTAAAGCCTTCCTCGATAAATGATCTATCCAACACAAAAATAATTTTTCAATTCGAACCAGTAGTTCCTGAGATTAGCGCGTTCAAACAAACAAACAAACTCTTCAGCTTTATAATATTGGTATAGATTTGTATGTTTGCTTGTTTGTCAAGTTAAAACAATTGATGACAGATTGGCCTAAATAATATTTTTTATAATTATTTCCTATGGGTATTGACTTTAATAAACATAGTAGGGTGACAATAATTATATTTGTATTACGGATTAATTTACTATGCCACATACATACTACGATAATGCGAATAATTATTATCCGAGATTTTGAGTTAACTTATAGTAAACATCGAAAATTAAAATTGTTTTTATTACCTCGGTATGTGACCAACTAGAGTGCGATTCGTGAATATTCGTACTGTCACAGAGAAATGTCTGTAAATCTAGTCACCTCCGCTATACCATGTCAACTTGAGGAGACAAATTAAAGAAGCAATAAAAAAAAATAGTAAATTCAATCCGAATTTTCCATTAAAACGTGGCAACACCAGTAAATGTAAAAGTAGACATAGGCGGTCAGTGCGTGCGCCCTAGACTGTTGGTATTGATCCCACCACACCTGCCACCACCCAACCCACTTCTTCGAGACCAAACGGCTCGCGGACATCATACTGTTCAACCATTACTCGCGGTTATTAAAAACAAAATGTTTTAAAACAATTGTGACTGAATTTTTGTTAAAAATGTGAACTTTTAGTGCGTCTTTGTAGATGTGGACTCGTGTTGCCTTGTTTCTCTAATTTTTTATTTATTTGTTTAAATCTTAGTGTAGCGTACACACAGGCGAACTTAGTGCTAACCTCCGTGTTTTCTTGAGGCGGTACCAGTGTAACTTTTTGTCGTTTATAACTTATGAACAACTTTGAAATATTTTTTAAGATTTACAAATAAAAAAATTATTTATTGGCTTCCAAAACTAAATCTTCGAAGTTTATTACTTACTCTGATCACTTATGATTCTCTTTCTTTCGACTTTCCCTCACTTTTCATTTGTATTATTATGTAATTAATATTTGTTTTATAAAAAAATATGTTTATCTCGTACGAGTTTATTAATCAATCCGATGTGGTGTTTTTTTCTTGTTATATGTAAAAAGGCAGCGAACAATCCCAGACCAGAAGTTGTATTTTCATTGATGTGGCCCAAGTATTTAATTTTTTATTTTTGAGTCTATATTTCTTCTAATTTGCATTATTTCTTGACATTTATTGATCTACTATCGATTGTATAAATTTTGGTTTTTTTTTTTTTGGCACGATTTCATGGCATGGTATCATTATTAGTTAAAAAAAAAAACTATATCAAATGGAAACAATGTAAATGCAATAATTGATATACGAATGGTGTGGCGACGCGGACGGCCTCGTAGCACGCGCGAGTTCACTCAACTCACAACTGATAGATGGCCTTAACGCTTGCCTAAGCGATGTTATTGTGACATTGCAGCTTGCTTTATTTAATCTTAAAAAAGCTAGTAAGATTTATGTAGTTGATATTACACCGATAAATATTTTAAAAAATGATCCATTTTTTTTTCAATTACGGTCCCAAAAATATAAAAGGCCTATACCGCATCAACTTCTAGTCCGCGGGGATGTCCACTTTCTTTTTGCACCCTGTAATAACATACTTATTTTTTAGTACCAAAAAGTTCTGAAAGTAATTTTTCTGTCGTTTCACTAAATTCTGGAACAACCTTTTTGGTCATGTCTTTTCTCCTTCCTACAACATAGAATCCTTCAAGCGCAGAGTGAAGAGGCATCATAAGCCGGCACAGCGGAGGCGACTGCTGTTTGCAGGTCCCCTTCTCTAACATGTGGTTTCATGTGGTTTCATGTGGTTTCATGTGGTTTCATGTGGTTTCATGTGGTTTCATGTGGTTTCATGTGGTTTCATGTGGTTTCATGTGGTTTCATGTGGTTTCATGTGGTTTCATGTGGTTTCATGTGGTTTCATGTGGTTTCATGTGGTTTCATGTGGTTTCATGTGGTTTCATGTACAATGTGCATTATTTATTGTACTTCGCCTTTTGGACAAAATTTAGCCTTCGTCACTGCTTAGTGTATGCAGTTAAAAAAATTATCTCACAAGGCCGTTTATTTAATTTAGTATATTTAATTTCATAATTGTCAAACTCATGTAGGAGATTACTCATAAAAGAGTCACAAAAAATGTGTCGAAAGGAAATCATTAAATGCATTATCATTCCACTTATCTAGACCCCTCTAGAAAGAGATAAAACGATACCTCCATCTCGTGTGACATAGTAATCCAATCGTGCAGAATATTAGAATTTTATTGCAATTTACGAAAGATGTTTTTATTAAAAACAATGTTGTGGATAATTTTTTTTTTCTATCGTCACGTGAATCTGTGAAATAATTCAGTTGTTGTAGACGCCAGCGAGTGCGCAGTCGCGGTAACGAGTGTGAACGAACGAAAACCAATTAACTTTTTTGAACGAAGTTTTCTAAATTAGATTCTTTCTAAACGAACTTTAATTCGAAATAAAAAACGACGTCGTTTCGAATTTTGTGTTCCATTTTTGAACAATAATTATGGCTGTGTAGTTTTTTTTTAATATAAAATGGAGCGCAGCGTCTTGGCTGAGCCGAGGCACGTACATTGGGCTTCGCAAGTGAGTACTTTCTCTACATTTTCTCTGAGACCATTTTATGTGACAATTTAATACTAGTATTACCTAAGTACAGTTTGCAGAAAAAGATTGGCTCATAAAAAGTACGATCGGTCATGGTCTAATGATACCAAGGTTACGCACTAGTAGAGGGACGATCTCAGACACTAATGCCTAGTTTCCACGGAGGCATTTCTCGCACATCGCTTAGATCTAACTAGATAGTACATGCTCGTCTCCTCAAGCCGGCATGGTGGAGGCGACTGCTGCACGCACAGGTTTCACTGTAGTAGCAGTTGTTTCTATTCATAGACCGCACTCTAGCTTTACATCAGGCGGAGTGTTGTCACATGCCGAGCTACAATAAAAAAAAAGATATTGAGCTATAGTGCGGTCCATGAAACAACTTGCCGTTAATGCCGGCTTAATAAGATGACTGTGTAACGTCTAGATTTAAAAAAAAACTGATCTGGCAACTCGATTATAGGTAGTTTCTTCTTTCCAAAATAGAGATGTTTTACTGGTTCAGTATCTTAACAACACTTTTATAGTGGGAGTGACTAAGTAAATAATTGATGGTTTAATTGAGGTTAAAATGTTGGAATGTTGTTTTCTCTAATTACGAACAGTTCTTTATTTTATACATTTTCTTTATTAATTACAATAATATTTTCTATAAAAACTACCTGCATATATAATAGGAGGTGACTCACACGTGCAGTATTAAACGTCGGACTACTATTAGAAATCGTAGTTCAGTTCAAAATTACGTTTATATTATTATATCTCTACCTACACCATTTTTGAATGACGTAATGGTAAAACATGAACAACTTAAAATCATGAAAAGAAAAATAACCTCACAAAATAAAGAAACGTAATAAAAAAAAGTGCTATCTAAAAGCAAAACAGGTCAACATGAAATCTCGTGAAGTACGTGTTGTTGAATGGTAAAACTTGGTACTGATAAATGTTTGTAGATTCTTCGTGGGTTCTCCCCAATATCTCCCAGGAAAGCCAAGGGACTCTTCACGTTCCGGAAGTGTCCTTACCGTGCTACGTATGACTAAGAAATAAATGTTCCTAAATTATAATGAAAATTGTCTATTTAATTTCCTTCCAATGGGCTTCCGATCGAAAGATAGAATAGGGGCATTTCAATTGTAGTTTAGTGGTCAGAAGTTACTAATCTAACATTCGCACGCTTGACGGTGGCCGTGAGTTTGATCCTCACCATAGCTCGGGCAGATGTGTGCGTACGATTTAATAAGAAACAAATCTAGTAGTTTGTTAATATTTTTTTTATTGTAGGTCGACATGTGACAACACTCCGCCTGATGTAAAGCTAGAGTGCGGTCCATGAATGGAAACAACTGCTACTACAGAGAAATCTCTACGGGCTTCAGTCGCCTCCACTATGCCAGCTTGCGGAGACGAGCATGTACCATCTAGATTAACAGTGCACACTCCTCTCTTATACCTGGCTACTCTCAAACTGTTCCCGAAACGCGACAAGGTCGCTTCACGGGTGTTACATTCGAAAGTGGTGGTACTGCCCCGGGACGACAGACTGGACAAATAACCACCATCGGTCTGCCTACCACTCTTAATTAAAAATAAGAATAAAATAATGTTTTGTTCAAAAAATAATAGTTTTGGTCTGGAAATAGTTAATTGTCACGCCTCTTTCCTACAGGGATAGGCAGATCAAACAGAACGCCACTTGCCACGATCCTGACACAACTTTGTCGCTTCCCTCATATCCGACGGTTATGGGCACTAGAAAAGAGTTATAGATAGAATTTAGCATCTCTCTAAATGAAAACCCGGAGAGAAAACTAACACCAAATATTGTCTCCAATCAGATGCTGTGCCTACCTGAATGGTGCACATTCCTTTCATCGACTCATAGTGAAGGCGACTACTGCTTACAAACATTTCTCATGCAGGACTATTAAAAAAAATTGCTTTAAAATCACAACCGAAATAAGAAACACATTTTATCATACGACAACAACAATCTGACTCGTTATCTTATTTCACTATTTTGATCATTTTAAAAGATGTTTTTTTTTATATTATTTTTTATATTTCGCTTCTATAGAACGGTATAGGCAGAAGCCATGATTTTTTTCTTGGGGAAGGTGTCCTAAGTTTGAATGGTGCTCCATGAAAATTTGTGAATTTTAGAAAATAACATTTTGTTATCTACAAAAAAAATCAAAAAAATTAAAACTTAGAGACCAAGATACCAATCCAATCCAAGTTTAAGGGTTAAAATCGTTATGATCTTTTTATGACAACTCGAAAATGGAATCGAGTCTTAAGACAGAAACAACGGGATCATTTAGTTTCTATACATGATTAATCTTAAATGTTTCACGGTTATATTTAGATTCAGGGTGCGGTAGAGATTACAATGGCATTGACAATGTGACAGTTGAAACAATGATAACATTTAAAAGAATTACATAACATTTATTATTTTTTATAGTGGCCCGACATCCAGTGGCGACATTATCAAACACTACAATTTGTAAAATTAATTCTACAGTAA